>RPFO01000050.1:568348-833348 GCA_009746045.1 Mesostigma viride
TGTGCCCACCCACAACCATCCCACCCACAACTATCCCACCCAACAACCCATCCCACCCACAACCCATCCTACCCACCGGCTCTTCCACGCCTCGTCCCCACTCTGCAGCGCTGCCGCGATCCGATTCTCCATTGTGGTCTGGGAGATCTTCTTGGGGGCGCCGCCTGCCCCCGCTGCCCCCGCTGCGGCCGCCCCACCACCACCACCCGCCGCTGCGGCAGCACCACCACCAGCGGCGCTGCTGTCGTCTGGCCCCGCGGCCCCCCTCCCTGGCGCGGGCCCAACCACCTCATCGAGCATGGACTCGAGCGCGCTGCGCAGCTGGGCTTCCGACATGTGCTCGTAGCTGCGGGCGGCATCGTAAGAAAGCGCCAGCAGTATCCACGGCCTCGAATATGTAATTGTTAGTAACGGCAGTAACAGCCACAATCCTATGGGGAGCAGCACAGGCGGGGTGGGCGGCAGAATTATATGCGCAGTCATGTGCAACAAAGACATGGGGAACAACAAGAACACGGTGGGCAGGGTGGTACAGTGAACAGCATGAGTGATCGAGATGGCATGTTATGGCATACTATGGCATGTATTCCCAGTTACTATCAAGTCAAGGGCCGTACGTAACTCTTTCACGTTGCCCGAGGTGAGTAGCATGAATAGGGTGAGCAGCGCGATTAGTGTGAGCAGCATGGGTGCGGTGACCAGCATGTATTTTATCCCGTGAGCAATCGACTATAATTACAACTAAACACGCAGCCTTTAAAGCAGCTAGCCAGCTTAACGGCAGGAAGCCGTTTACATATTGAAATGTTCTTATCACACACGGTGGATGCTGCAGCAAAAGCATCAATATGCCTGTCTTCACAGCAGCCCGTCCTTTGCGTGCTCCAGCAACTTCGCAGTGCCTTGCTCGTGTGAGCGCTGAGCAGGTCTCAGTGCCATGTGAACACATTGGGTCATGCCCTTGAGAAGCAGCTTGCAAATATAAACGTAATACATGCTTGCCGTGCAAGGTTAAGCACGGGGATAGAAGGGAGGGCAGAGAATCAGAGAGGCTGATGTGCAGTGGCCCGCCTCCCTGGTCCACCTTCCACAGCTGCCACCACAGCTGCCACCACAGCTGCCACCACAGCTGCCACCACAGCTGCCACCACAGCTACCATCACAGCTACCACCACAGCTGCCACCACAGAGACCACCACAGCTACCACCACAGCTGCCACCACAGAGACCACCACAGCTGCCTCACCCTTCCCACACCAGATCTGCCTTATACCTTACACAGCCCACCACAACTACCACCTCACGCATCCCATTCCAGCTGCCTTGCTGGCCCCACACCACTGCTGCCATCCCACGTGCCATGCCATCACTGCCTCACCGGTCCCACATCACCGCTGCCTGATGCCTCACCGGTCAAAGTCGAGCCCCTCTGCAAACGCAAGCAGGTCATCCGCCTCCGCGTCCATCATGTCGTCCTCCTGGCGGCCGTCACCACGCCAGTTGGTTTTATCCACCGGCGCCACCACAAGGTGGTCCCATGCGCCGCCACCACGCCAATCGGGTGCATCCGCCGCCGCCACCATACATTCATCATGATTGTCATATAATTGCACCGCCAGCACGTCCCATTGTAACCAGAAGACATGCACCGGTGCCGTCACGTTAGGCAGGACCACACCATAATGTAAGGCATGGATGGCAATGGTTTTGGCTTAAGTGGCATGGTGCCGATGGCGGCAACATGGGTGCGCTGACTGTAAGGACCAACCATCTCACATGTCCTTACATGCTATATATAAACGGGTAACAAAAGGCTCGCACCCAAAAGATGCATCAGATTCTTCTCGTAGTAATCGTTCTGCTGCGTGCTATCTACGCCCATCTCCCAGCACAGCACCGATGCTGTCTGTGCCTCCTACGTTCTACATACTATCGCACCATAGACCCGGACTTGAACACCTTCCTCGGCTGCCCACATCCGGCATGCCCATAGCGACTTAAAAAAGACCGCACAAAAGACGCTACACAAAAAGGACCGAGATGTGCCCACAGAAACAGCAAACACACAGAGCCCTACAGCTTCGCAGGGCATCCGATCTCTCTCGAGGTCCAAACAAAAGTTTACAAGGAAGCGCTGGCTTGCACAGCAATGACCTTTGCAAGCCCTAGCTCCATTCTCGAGGCTCAAAAGAACAGCTCACTGAGAAAGGAACACCACCGCCGAACGGCTCACAAAGAAAGAACGGCTCACCTCTGCCTGGCTCTCTGAGAGGGCCCACTTGGGCTTGGGCTTCTGCTTGGACTTGGGACCTGAGGAGGACGCTGGGCGTGGAGGGGTGGTCCCCGGCCGCCCCGCCGGCTCCCTTCCCTTGGACGGTGATGAGATCGCCGCGGCCGATGCCCCTTCATTCCCGGCTCGGTTCCCGCCGGCCGGCTGCGGGCGGCTCGACAGCTGCAACGCATCGTCCACTAGCGTCCGCAACTCTGCTTCGATGTCCTGGCCTCGGGGGGATGCGGTTCCGGTTACGGAGGACAGTCGCGCAGCTGACTTGGAGGCAGGGGCGGTCGCGGAGGTGGTGGGTGGGGTCACGGCCGTGGGGGCGACCCCTGCCTGCATCAGGGCGCCGGAGATGAGGCTCTCGAGATCGCTGTGGATGGCGTCTAGCTCGGCCTGGGGGGGGCAGTTCGGGGGAGGGTGTGGGGGGGAGGGGGGTTTGAAGCATGGGGTGAGAGGGGAAAGGGACTTGTGTGTCCGGGAACGAGGCGGTAAGGCTCAATACGTTTTGGGTCAAAGCACATAGTAGTACACGCGCATGAATGTTTCTAATCAGCCCAGCCTGTGGGGGGCATTGGGGGAGAAGATGGAGCATGGGGTGAGAGAAGAAACGGGAAAAAGCATGTGCAGGAACGGTGGCGCATGGAATCCTCCCATTCCCCAATACGCCCACCCAACCAGGCCACGTTGCTCCAGGAAACGCATAGATGAATAACAATCCTCAAACAGCAGCCCAAACGGGGTCAAGTATTCAAGGGAAGCGGGCATACCTTTGGCGTCCCTGACGAGACCTGCGTGTCGGTGCAGGCGGCCGTTGTCCCTAGCCCGCTCTTGACGGTGGAGGCCGCCCAGCTGGACACGGCGGCGGAGGTCTGGTGGGGTGTTGGGATTAACGAGGACATTTGTGACTAGTGAGACGGCTGATCATGGATGCATGGCGTGGCCGATACCAGCTGGACACGGCGGCGGAGCCCAGGTGATCGAGTGGTTGGGTAGTGGGAAGCATACGTGTGCACAGTGAGATGGCCGGTGTCGGGTTTGTTGGGGTAGGATGACACATTGTTATATGTTTGTTGTGCTACTGTGGCTCATCGGCGCGAGCGTTTGTGTGTGATTAAGGTCGTGCGGTTGACCATTGGGGACTATTGGGAATATGCGACCTCCCCTTCGACAATCTGTATCCATGCCCAAGCAAGAGGTCCTGCACCACTCGATGATGTCCTCCTCATCCAAGCCTCCTTCTCTCCTCACCTTCCCCTCAATGATGTCCCTCCTTATCTCTTGCATCGACTGCTGGAACTTTGCCTCCCGCTCCGCGTCCTTCTTGGATTCCTCCTGCAGGGTGGGGAAACCGACCGGGCAGCCCAAGCGTGCAACTCAACCAGCCAAGCAAGCAACCACACGAGCAACCAAGCAAGCAAGGAACCAAGCAACCAAACACGCAAGCAACCAAACACGCAAGCAAGCACACCAGCAACCAAGCAACCAACCAAGCATGCCACCATGCAAGCAACCAAGCATGCCACCAAGCAAGCAACCAAGCAAGCAACCAAGCAAGCAACCAAGCAAGCAACCAAGCAAGCAACCGACCACACGACCAAGCAAGCAGCCAAGCCAGCAACCAAGCAAGCAAGCACACCAGCAACCAAGCAAGCAAGCACACCAGCAACCAAGAAAGGAACCAAGCGAGCCACCAAGCAAGCAACCAAGCCAGCAATCCAGCGAGCAAGCAACCGACCACACAACCAAGCAAGCAACCAAGCAAGCAACCGACCACACAACCAAGCAAGCAACCAAGCAAGCAACCGACCACACAACCAAGCAAGCAACCGAGCAAGCAACCAAGCAAGCAACCAAGCAAGCAACCAAGCAAGCAACCAAGCCAGCAACCCAGCGACAGGCAATCGACCACACAACCAAGCAAGCAAGCGATGAGTCCCAGGTGGTCCCAGTCACCACGAGGAGGAATCGACATGGTGATGTCTGAAGAGCCACAATTTCATTTTTAAAAGATGCTATAGACATGCAGATAGCTATTTATCGTATACAGAATAGCCACGAAACACCTATCCAGGTGGAACCTCGATGCAACAATGAAATAAAAAAGGCAATTATAAGATCCTGTCCCAAACAGGATGAACGTTACCACTGGGACCTCCATCTCTGGGACAACCAAACAAGTACATACCCAACCATGATGACTTGCAGGCAGCATGCCTGCGCATACAAGCCTCCATGGCTTTTGATACGGAATCGCACAATGTGCACATAAGAAGATGCTGCCTGTCTCTAGGAGGTGGAATCCCGCCACAGTTGCCTCGCAAAGCGACATCAACGCAAAGGGTAGGTAGGTAGTCCCATCTCTACACAGGCAAAGGAGTGCCCCATGAAAGGGACGGCCCTTTGCACACTCTGCCATAACAAATCCCTCTCGATGCACGACATGATGACTACCAAGTGCCCATCGGCCTTGGCTGTGTGACGAGCATCGACCTGCTGAACATCTTTGCATGCGTGTGGGTGACCGTGGTCGGCCCACATGTGCGTAGTGGGGTTCATTCAAGGCATACTTCCGCCACTTCTGCCAAAGCAGCCAAGAAATTATGCTTGAAAAGGCTCTGAGACAGCGCGGATTCCGCTCCAAGTGGGTGGACTACAAAGTATAGTAAACAGAGGCTTTCTAGGCGCAGATTCCTGTGTGACGCGTTGCACAGACCAAGACAAAGCAGAACTACACGACAAAACACAACACTATAGAGCTGTGGTAGTCATAGACGCTGACTCTGTCCACAAAGATTGCCCCAACTGCATGTTTCTACCTGCAGAGATAAACTGGAGCAAAGGGGTGAAGACGAGGTTCAGGCATTGACAATGTCACAATGTCAGTATTATGTCACAATGTGGTATATCCGTCACATATCGACACATACACTGTCACTTCTCAGTTGCAGACACACCTCAGCTTTCGCCTTTTTTTCTTCGGCCTCCTTGGCTTGCTCATTGAGCCATTTGCGGTGCTTCACCAAAGCAGGATTTTGCGGCTTGGGCTTCGAGTCGACGTGGTGTCCAGCCTTGTGCATGGCGGCCGTAAAATCATGCCCATTTTGTACGAGGTACGTAAAAGGTAGAAAATTAGGCAGGTGGGCAGGTTACCTTGCTACTAAAAGTGCTCCAAGATTGCCTGGATAGTAACGCCGAGTTGAAGACGTATTATTTCTCTGCTTCATTCTTCAAGGCCTGAACGGGAATCGGCAAAATGTGGTACTCACTTACCCCGACTTTCCGAGGGCTGACTCCTAGCTCCTCATTCAATAATGACGACGATGTCACAAAAGGCCTGAGACCATTGCTATCTTTGGCTGGAGTACCCACATTTTTGGAATAGTCCGCTGGCCGTTCGCAAAGCATAATTCCCTTGTAACTACCAGAAGCGGCTGTACTAACCGGGTCGGCCATTCCTCTTAACTACAAACAATTGTCCGTCGCACTTCTGAATGGCTAGGAGAACTAGTTCTTTGTGCAAGCCGGTGACCGCTGGCAGGTAGACTGGGTGGGATGATTCCGTCAATGGCACATTTCAAATGCGGAAAACTTCATATCATACCATAGTTTCCCCATCGATTAAAATAATTGAGTTTCCTGTGCCTGCCTGTGAAAGGTGCCGCACGTAGCCACAGTAGTTAGTAAAAAAGGTCCACGCCACGGGGAAAAGGAGAAATCTTGTAGCTGTTCTCTAGAGCGTTAGGAAGCCATGATAAGCTACGTTGTCGTTAGTCACTTTTGGGTAATTCTGTGCTCCATTTTATGGGTTTTATCGCTTTTGAGTGTTTGCTACGTCCGCTACTACGCTTGGTGGAGGGGCGAGAGCATCTCTAAATTTTCTAAAATTGGTGAGCACGAGTGCACGTCTGCACGACCCACAGTAAAGTTTGCCAGCACACGGCCATGCAAGGCCGGTTGTTGTTGTTGTTGTTGTTGGCTTGTTGCCCACATCGCACATGGGCAGCAGAGATGCAAGGCCGGATCTCAGTTCAGTCAGTTGGATCCCACGCCGGATCTATTCTCTGCTGCATGTTGCCGTACGCGGAATCTTACAAGCCGTGGCTCTTGATCATGACTTCAAGAGTGAATCTTAGAATAGCGACCGCCAACCGGCATATCAGAACGGACGGACGAGTTCTAAAGATCCTGATTAATTATTGCCAACGTGGCAAGTCGCAACCACAGTTGCAACACTGGACAGGCGCGATGCCGGTTGCGTAACTTGCGTTTTTTTTTCGGGGAAATGGGCAAGGGGGGTACTCGAAAACAGGAAAATTTACGCGACGCTGGATTCGAGTAGATCTCGCGAAAACAAGCATGTTTGCCACTGGTCGCAACCCCAGGGGGTCTCTAGGTTAGAAGTTACAGAGCCTCAAAAACCGTTAACTTAAAGGGTAGGTACTAGGTAGGGTGCCGGGCCGATATGGGTTTTTTTCAACAAAACACTTGGATTTCTGCTAGCTCCCTGTACTGTATGGTCGGAATTTTGAAACGGTTTGACGGACAAACTGATAGCCGGCACTTGGCGAGCTGAACCCAAATCTGCAGTCAAAATTTTGGCAGGTACCATAGAGGGGGGGGGGTTGCCCGCCAGATGGTGCTGCCCCTAGGCACGAAAGTATGCTGCCGTCGGTCTGCCGGCCACCGCCACTACAAGCCCGCCGGCTTCGGCGTGGCATTGGTGAATACCTGGTTACGGCCCAGTAGATCATGAAAAAGCTGGAGCGGGCTGGGTTTGTCGTTATTGGGCCCTGGGTCCCACACCGGCCCTGTGTTGTTCCTGAGCCAACAGCCAGTATCGGCGCATAGCCGCATTGGCATAGGTATATAAAGCCTACATGTCGATACATTGATGATGTCATCGCTTTCGACAACCCTGATTTCGCAACCCATTTGTATATCACCGCTGGTCTGCCTGGCATCTACCCGCAATTAATCTACCCGCAAGCGTCCCTCACATTAAAGCTCACGTCGGAGGATACTCATTGCAATTACCTCGATCTTAACATTACCCATAACAAGAAGGGCAGGCGTACGGCTGTCTATGATGAGCGCAAGGATCCTAAATACCAGCAAATTCCTTTTATTCGTTACCCCGATATTCACAGTCTCCTTTCCCACACAGCAAAATATGGTGTTGTTCTTTCTCAGTTACATCGTTTTTCCCGTCTTTGTTCTTATCGTGTTGATTTCATCACGACTCTTGTTGAACTCTTGCAGCGTTTATTGGTCAAAGACTATGACCGAGACATTATGCTCCGTCAAGTCCGATGTTTTTTGCAACGTCACCCACATCTGTTCGGTGCTGCCTCTTGGCACAAGCTCTACAAACAGGTCGTGGACCGGCTGGATCGCATAGTATCTCCGCACATCTGAACCCTGTGATGCCAGATCTCCTTTGCGGCCGTTCCGAGCTTGGCACTGGATTCTTGTCCACATCGTCGCGTCGCTGCAGCAACACGATGTTTTCTGGCATCCGCGGGCTTTTGGTTCCCGCCGCACATTTGAAAGTGCTGTCCTCCGGCTTTTTGCCTTTGCACCGTGTGCAGTTCTTGGACGTTTGGAATCATGGCATGGCTAACGTGATGACTGACTAGCTACCTTTTCAGTGGTTTTCCATTTGCGGGTATTTCCTCGTAAATGGTGGGAGAGCGATCGCAGCAATGGTGCTCATCACTAGACACTCCCGGCCAGTTAGGCTCGAAACACTGCACGCCCTGATCAAGCATGCTGTTTCCGGCCCCACCGTCTAGGTCATCTAGTCGCTCTACACGTAAGCCAGCCATAATTTCAATGCACAAGGATACACATTTCCATCACCATTCATCTTCATCATCCTGAACGACTCGAACACGCGGACAAGATAACGGCAGGCTCGAGCTACCATGGTCCGGATTCTCCCGATTTCTGGCCTGCGCTGGTTGTCTCCTTGATATAAAGCGCCGCCGCCGACTACCGGGACTACGCCGCCGCGGGTATACTGACTATACTCCTCACGGACCTTAAAGACCTGTCGTTGTTGACTGTCTCGTTGCGTATGGTCCAGATCGTGTATAGCCGGCATAGTAGAGTAACTTGCGTTTCACTAATGTTGTTGTTGTCAGAAAATAGTTGTCAGTTGTCGGTTGTTGTTGTCAGAGAACTGAAAATAGTAGTCAGTACATAAGCAGCAGTAGTAGTAGTAGTAGTAGTAGTAGTAGTAGTAGTAGTAGTAGTAGTAGTAGTAGTAGTAGTAGTAGTAGTAGTAGTAGTAGTAGTAGCAATAGTAGTAGTAATAGTAGTAGTAGTAGTACTTAGTAGTAGTAGTAGTAGTAGTAGTAGTAGTAGTAGTAGTAGTAGTAGTAGTAGTAGTAGTAGTAGTAGTAGTAGTAGTAGTAGTAGTAGTAGTAGTAGTAGTAGTAGTAGTAGTAGTACTATAAGTAGTAGTAGAAGTTGTTGTTGTTGTTGTTGTTGTTGTTGCTGCTGCTGCTGCTGGTGCTGCGGCGGCCGCGGAGGCGGCGGCGGCGGCGGCGGCGGCGGCGGCGGCGGCGGCGGCGGCGGCGGCGGCGGCGGCGGCGGCGGCGGCGGCGGCGGCGGCGGCGGCGGCGGCGGCGGCAGCGGCGGCGGCTGCTGCTGCTGCTGCTGCTGCTGCCGGAGCTGCTGCTGCTGCTGCTGCTGCTGCTGCTGCTGCTGCTGCTGCTGCTGCTGCTGCTGCTGCTGCTAGTGCTGCCAGTGCTGCTGCTGCTGCTGCTAGCGCTGCTGCTGCTGCTGCTGCTGCTGCTAGCGCTGCTGCTGCTGCTGCTGCTGCTGCTGCTGCTGCTCTTTCAATACCCGAAGCCGTACACCCGGCCCCTAGCTCCACGTTTAAGATTGGCCGGTTCGGCCAATCCAGGGCTCACGATCTTAAAAAATCTTACTACTATTATTCGATTCTACTAAGTTCTACTAAATTCTAATACTATTTTACTTACAGTAGAGGTCAAATCCAGGGTCTCAAGATCTTAATGCTGGAAATCTTAAACGTTGGACTAGGGGTGTACCCGGCTGGGCCTCGTCAATGCCTACAGTACCTTGCCTGAGCTCCCGCCTGGAAGCTGTGTGCCCCAACTTGCGGGGCAAAAGGCCCCCCATGACCCCAAACTGCATCGGATACTCGAGCGGATATACAGGAGCCGTATGCATCGAATTCTGTGGATAACCTGGTGCCCTCAGGTGTTGCGATCGCTAGTGGCCGCTACTAACGTCCCGACCGCTTTTGTGGTCGGACAGTGGAATATCGCGATGACAGGTGCGTGAGTGGACACTTGCCATCCAGCTGATCACGGCCACCTGGATCGGTCATTCAATGACGCAGGTTTTATGACGAAGGCGACCAGGCAAGAACGACGCGCACTAGCAGTGTCCGCTTCGGTTGTGCGCCACCCGAGATTGCGGCAGATACTTCTCGTCCCCTCCTCTGCCGTGGAAAAGCAAATGCCGACTCGTAATTAGCTGTGCTCAAGTAACTCCATTGCTAATAAAACCAATTGAAAAGAAATTCCTTCAGTTGCTACAGGCGGCCATGACTTTCTGGTCGGAATCCTCACTCTGACGACGTCCACCGCTGTAACCCCACGAGCAGGTACGCGATTTTATCTCTTCTCCCTCCTCAATTGCCGGGTTCCGACGTTCCTCTGCTAGATGGTGCCCTTCGCCGTTACTGCCAGCGCTATTTGGAATTCTGCTCGTCGTGCACTTCTGGCATTGTGGCATCTTGCTTTGCTGCCGCCTGCAGCGAAACTCCCTGACATTTTTTTCCGCCTTGCTTGTTGAGTGCCCTGTACTTGTTCTTCTTTTTGACGAGGTCTGCGACGCTGCTCTACGTTTCCCTGTCGCCGCACGCAGGCTCTGAGTAATTCTGTTGGCTTCCAGGATGCCGGTGCCGACCTTGCCCTACAAGCGGCCCTTCTTCACGCTGCAGCTCCAGACATCGGAAATAGAGGCGAGTACTGTGCCCAAGCAAGTTCGTCCACGGGAAATTGTGTAGCAATTTGAGCGTGCCTGACTCTATTTCATTTAGGTGGCGGTGCCACTTCGTGCTGTCCGGTCGTATTGCTCTCTCCCGATTGGCTGCTGGGAGTCAAACGGCTATGATAAGACCCGAGAAGCAATCGTATTTATCTGTGCGTGCTGGTTTCCGTTTTTTTGCCTGTTTCGACCTACTTTACCTCGCAAATGGTGGTATTTACGAGTAATCACGTATTTTTTTTCTACCTTACCTCTCGGTCTTCTTTGCTCGGAAATTCCAGGAAGACCTCGCGACTATCATCTCGCACACGAAACGCCGGCGGCCACCCCAGCCGCCCAGCTCCAACAACGGTCGTTCGGCGCGCTCGGGGAACAGCGGCCACGGGTCGGGCCATGGTGAGCGGAACGAGGACAAGCACGGCAGCAACAGGAATGGCAACAAGAACTCATGAGGTGTGACACAACAGACCAACCCTAAGCCAGCCCTATGCGGGCCTTGCAAGCAACAGAGCTTGTCGAGCCTGTGCGTGCTTGGGTTCCCTGGGTAAACTTCTGGGGGATCCTGATCAACCGGATCCCTACCCGCCCGTCTGGAGAAGCGGACTCTGACCACTTCTTGTAAGGGTTACCTTGCGACACGGTGGGGGCGCCGAAGGGTTTCCTTGTGACGTGGTGGGAAGCCCTGTGCTGACGCGTGTTCACGCCTCGGCCGGCCTTAGTCTGGGAACCTACGCTGAGCTTGTCGGGTATATATTAAACGTCTGCAGAGGGTTCGGACGTTTTTCCAGCATTCCCACATTTCTAGCGTCCCGTCTTGGTGGCTCTGAGCCAGACTGCTGCGATCCAAGCGTGCTTCTTGAAACACACGATGACCCATGATGATGCCTCTTGGCGCACAGGTGTCTGTGCCTCGGTCGCATCCCCCCGGGGTCCACCCTCACGGAGCGGTGAAGTCTTGAGAGCACAGGCTCCGCTCTCTGTTGTTACCAGGGCCCCTCGCTGGCCATTCCCTCAGGCCTAGAAATAGCTAGTGGCACACCTCTTGGCAGCGCAAGGTAGCGGGGTATTGCTGGCGCACGGGACGGGTCTCTGGCTGGCGTGCAGGGTGAAGCGGCCACCGCACCCATGGGAATAATGTGCTATATACATCATGTTGTGCCCATGAGGGGTGAGACGCCCTTGGGACCCAAGCTGAGCGTGCGAGCGGGCGGTGGCGGCTGCTAGCGCTGCCCCTTTGTTTGCGCGGGTTTCGTGGCTCCATCGTAAGCCTCCATGAGGAGGCATGGGAAGCACCTACCATTGAAGACTGTTTTTGCTCAGGGGGCGGCGTCTCCTGTCGACTCTCTCCACCCGGCTGGTCGGCCAGCGCAGAATGGGCGGCTTGGTATGCGCTTCTATCACCGTGGGCGTGCCAGAGGGGCAGCTTGGGACAGTGAGGCGCGGACAGAAGTTGAGGGGGATAGGAAACTAGGGTTTCCAAGGCTTGGATGGAGGCTCAGTGCCCCGTGTGCAAGCCGCGCGGGCTTTTGGTGCCAGCTGGCAGGGCCAAACTGTGTGTGCAAGCGGAAACGATTGAGCAGGGTGTTCTGGATGACAATGATTATGAGGATGTGAGGTATGGGTGAAGCTTGTGTGGTTAATGCCTGGGAAGGCAGGGGAATACTATTGAAATTTATTTGTAGAGAGGGCTGCTGATTTTTTCGTGACCCCTCATTGACTTTGTACTGCTTTGTGCACACGAGCATATGCTATTTTAATTCGTGCAGGCTCCCGCTGCTTGTTCTCCACTTTGCGGAAAGGATTTAGTGACAGCGGCCTGCGTGGTTACAACATTGTGTGTTATTATATTTCCAGTCATTACATAAATTGTCAACTGTCGCTGCATGGGTCGTGGCATGCATGGACGGGTGCTTGTTGTAAACATGTCTGTAATTAATTAATTAATTAATTAGGAACATAACTCCGTTGGGAGTATATGTAGCACATAGCCCTGAGATCATCAGGTTCTGACAATTCCGGCCACGAGGTAGCCATGGCTGTCGGAGCTCATAACTTTCACGTTTGAGCACCGAATTTAGCCGTGAATATCACTATCGCTTCGTCTTTCTAAGACGCACATGCTGATATAATTTTCCGAATCTAAAACGCAATATATGGCGAACAAACGCGCCTCGACGCAACGCAGCCTGGCGGCTGCGCTCGGCAATGAAAATACGTCTGCAGCTCCGGCTGCAGCTTCGCCATCAGGTCCGGCAGGCGGCGATGACACTAGTCGTGCACTGGTGGTCGTCCCGCAACCCCCCGGGCTTAATGCCTCGCCATCTGCATCGCCTGACCCCAAGCGCACCCGCCCAGCCGACGACACAGGAGGGTCTTCACGCCCCCAATACACAGAACCGAGCTTTCGTCCCCGGCCTTTCAAGGTCGCAGATTACGACTGGGACACCATTTCTCCGACCGATGCTATGCGCTGCATCTTCTTCGGGGATTACGCTTCGCTTAACGACCTGTGCCTCCATCTCTACTCCATCAATCGCCTCCTCGCCCCGGACGGCAGCCGCTGGGCCAACATCTACGGGTTGATCGGCGGCTTCCGCCCCCATCTCCAGCACGCCATCCTCAACTCCCTTCTCCAGCGCTCTGACGCCGAGATCTGGGCTTCACCCCTTTCCGTCCCCACCCTCCGCTCCATCCTCACGGAAGCCTTTCAGCAGCACGTGACCCCCCTTGCTGCCGACATAGCAGCAATCGGCGGCACGCTGACTGCTGAACTTCCTCACATTTCCACCGCCGCCGCCTCCACCTCCACTGCCATTTCCGCCTCCACTGCCGACATCAAAGCCCAGCTCCTCGACCTCGACCACCGCCTTCAAGCCACCGCCAACGCCCTTGAGAGCTTGCATGACACCGCCGGCCTCACCGCCCAGGCGGTGAAGGACATCGCCGCCCAGCCGGTGCCTGCTGGCCCGGCCGGCGATGCTCCCTCCACCTGGGCGGACTTGCTTAAGCAGCACACCACCTCCACCACCTCCACCATCTCGGCACAACTCAAGCAACAAGCCCTCGACCTTCGCGAGGAAGCCGACATCGCGCGGCGCAGCCACAATGTCATCGTCAAGCACTTCGACCAGCAAGCAGGTGAGACCTCCACGAGCCTTCTTGAGGCATTTAAGCGCGCCATTCTTGCCCCCATGTTACTCACTGGTGAGCTGGACATGTCGGCTGTCCGCCTCCCCCGCGCGCGGGGGAAGGCTGGCCCGGCACCCGTGCTCCTCACCTTTAAGTACATGGCGGACAAGCTGGCGTTCCTTAAATGCCGCAAGAAGCTCTCGGAGACTCGCTTCACGCTGGACGACGACTTGACCCTGGCCCAGCAACAACGGCGACGCGAGCTATGGCCGACCTACCTTCAGCTCCGGCAGAGCGCAAGGGGGAAGCCGGTATACTGGAGGGGGGCGGTCATCCACGTTGACCACAAGCCCTGGCAGCCCCCTCCTGCCACCTCAGACTAGGAATATATATACCAGTAGTGTAGATTAGTAAGGCTTAGCCTAGCATGTGGCCCACGCGCATGTGCGCCCATAATGGCCCCCATGGATGATGCCTTCAACATTTAGCCATGCTTTGTCTATAATGGGACCCCCATGGATGTTGCATTAAGAATTTAGCCATGCTATGCCATGCAGCTTAGGCCTAGCCTTTTTAGTCATGTCCATGTGTGCCTATGATGAGCCACACTCCAGACGATGCCTAGTTTTATTCAGTAATGCTGTGCCCATGCAGAGAGCTGCTCTCTGCTGAGATGCCACGCTCTAGTTTTTGTATAGCCATGATGATCTTCCCCCTCACAGGCATGCTCCCCCCCTTACCCGGGCATAGCGTGATAGACCATGAGGGTGCGGGTGCCCTGGTGCACCTAGCGCAGGGGTAGCTTACATTCCCACCCTTGCATGAAGTAGCCTAGAATGTATTAAAAGCCATATGCCCCTTCTCAGGGCTATGTGCTACATCTACTCCCAACGGAGTGATGTTGATAATTAATTAATTAATTAATGCCATGCAGAGAGATGCTCTCTGTCGAGAAGCCATGTCCTAGCTCTTGTATAGCCATGATGATCTTCCTCCCTCACAGGCATGCTCCCCCCTTACCCGGGCATAGCGTGATAGACCATGAGGGTGCAGGTGCCTTGGTGCACCTAGAGCAGGGGTAGCTTACATTCCCACCCTTGCATGAAGTAGCCTAGAATGTATTAAAAGCCATATGCCCCTTCTCAGGGCTATGTGCTACATCTACTCCCAACGGAGTGATGTTGATAATTAATTAATTAATTAATAGCCCTGAGAAGGGGCATTGAATTGAATTGAATTGTAACATAACTCCGTTGGGAGTATATGTAGCACATAGCCCTTGAGAGGGGGCATATGGCCTATCATACATCCTAAGCTACTTCCTGCAAGGGTGGGGATGTAAAGGACCCTTGCTCTAGGTGCACCAGGGCACTTGCATCCCCATGATCTTCAAGCTATGCCCAGCGAAGGGGGAGCCTGTCATGGGGGGGAAGATCAGCATAGCTATACAAAAAGGCTAGGGCATGGCGTCTCAGCAGAGAGTTACTCCCTGCATGGGCACAACATAGCTAAATAAAGCTAGGCATCATCTGGAGTGTGGCACATCATAGGCACACATGTACATGATTAAATAAAGCGTGTGGCTTAGCTAGGGTAGTGCCTCTAGGAGGCGTACATGTACATGGCCACGGTCTATCTATTCTACACTACTACTGCTGTATTCCCCTAAGCTGGGGCGTCTGGAGTCGTTGGGGCCGCGGGGGTCGCCTGCCAGGGCTTGTGGCCGACGTAGATGGCCGCCCCCTTCCAGTACACCGGCTGCCCCGCCTTGGTCTGCCGGAGCTGGAGGTAGATGGGCCATAGCTCCCGTCGCCGTTGTTGCTGCGCCAGGGTCAAGTCGTCGTCAAGGGTGAAGAGAGTCTTCTCGAGCCGCTTGCGGCGTCGGAGAAAAGAAATCTTGTCCGCCGGGGTCTTAAAGGTGAGAAGGAGCGGGGGCGGCCCTGCCTTACCCCGCGCGCGGGGAAGGCGGTGGGCGACCAGGTCGATCTCACCAGTAAGGCCCATGCGACTAAGAATTTCTCTCTCAAACGCACGTGCAAGCTTCTCGGAATTCTCACCTTCCTCCATGTCGAGGTTCTTGACAATGACGTTAAGGCTGCGCTTGGCAAGCTCGGCCTCCTCGCGGAGGTCAAGCGTCTGCCGCTGGAGCTGGGCTGCGACGGCGGAGGTGGTGGAGGTGGTGTGCTGCTTAAGCATGTCCGCCCAGGTCGTGATGGGAGGAGCATCGCCGGCCAGGCCAGCAGAGGCTGGCTTGGCGGCAATGTCCTTCACCGCCTGGGCGGTGAGGCCCGCGGTGTTCTGCAGGACCTCGATAGCGATGGCATTATCCTTAAGACGTTGGTCAATGTCGCGGAGCTGGGCGGTGATGGAGTCGGTGGAGGCGGAGGGGGGGGGGTGGAGGCGAGGAGGGTGGCGGTGGCGGTGGGGATGGTGGGGAGCTCAGCAGCCAGCGTGCGACCCACAGCTGCCACATCTGCAGCTAGGGGCGTCACGTGCTGTGAGATGGTTTCTTGGAGGTGGAGGAGGAAGGTGGATTCGGTCAAGGGGGAGGGGGTCCAGAGGTCCGTGACAGAGCGGTCAAGGATGGAAAAGAGGGCGGCGAGCTGAAGACGGGGGCGAGACCAGCGGGCCAGGTTCTCAGGTCGGTGAGTAAACCGGCCGTCAGGTCCAGGGCGGAGGCGGTAATGGCTGTGAAGGCGCTGGCACAGGTCGAAAATGGAGGCGTATGACCCATAAAACACGAGCTCCAGTATCTTGATGGGTGGCATGTCGAAAAAGCCGGGTCTGGCACCGTCGAAGGTGGAAAATAACCCGTCAACGTCAAAGTCGCGCTCAGACCAGCTTGGTTCGGTTGGGCGGCTGCGTTTTGGCTCGGGCGAGGCTGAGGGCGAGGCAGATGGGGCATATGAGCCTATAATACATTCTAAGCTACTTCCTGCAAGGGTGGGAATGTAAACAACACTTGCTCTAGGGGCACCAGGGCACCCGCACCCTCATGGTCTATCACGCTATGCCCGGGTAAGGGGGGAGCATGCCTGTGAGGGGGAAGATCATCATGGCTATACAAGAGCTTGCATCACTCCCCGGACAGGAGAACTTTTGCGGATGACTGTAGGTGTAAGTTGGCGATGCCATGGTAACCGGAGACGTCCGTCCTATAGTCAGCAAAATTGGTGCGAGAGGTCCCCAGTTCGATTCCGGTCGGATTCATTTGCAGATCGCGTTTTCCGCGTTTTCCGCGGCCCGGCACTGAACGCAAAGGTTTTCACCTTTGCGGAGTGCCTGATCAGAATACAAGAGCTATGGCATGGCTTCTCAGCAGAGAGTGACTCCCTGCATGGGCACAACATTACTAAATAAGGCTAGGCATCGTCTGGAGTGTGGCACATCATAGGCACACATGTACATGATTAAATAAAGCGCGGGGCTTAGCTGGGATAGTGCCTCTAGGAGGCGTACATGTACATGGCCACGGTCTATCTATTCTGCACTACTACTGCTGTATTCCCCTAAGCTGGGGCGTCTGGAGTCGCTGGGGCCGCGGGGGGGGGGGGTCGCCTGCCAGGGCTTGTGGCCGACGTAGATGGCCGCCCCCTTCCAGTACACCGGCTGCCCCGCCTTGGTCTGCCGGAGCTGGAGGTAGGCCGGCCATAGCTCCCGTCGCCGTTGTTGCTGCGCCAGGGTCAAGTCGTCATCAAGGGTGAAGAGAGTCTTCTCGAGCCGCTTGCGGCGTCTGAGAAAAGAAATCTTGTCCGCCGGGGTCTTAAAGGTGAGGAGGAGCGGGGGCGGCCCTGCCTTACCCCGCGCGCGGGGAAGGCGGTGGGCAGCCAGCTCGATCTCACCGTTAAGGCCCATGCGACCAAGGATTTCTCTCTCAAACGCACGCAAAAGCTTCTCGGAATTCTCACCTTCCTCCATCTTGAAGTTCTTGACAATGACGTTGAGGCTGCGCTTGGCGAGCTCGGCCTCCTCGCGGAGGTCAAGCGTCTGCCGTTGAAGCTGGGCTGCGACGGCGGAGGTGGTGGAGGTGGTATGTTGCTTAAGCATGTCCGCCCAGGTGGTGATGGGAGGAGCATCGCCGGCCAGGCCAGCCGAGGCGGGCTTGGCGGCAATGTCCTTCACCGCCTGGGCGGTGAGGCCTGCGGTATTCTGCAGAACCTCGATAGCAATGGCGTTGTCCTTAAGACGCGGCTGGTCGATGTCACGGAGCTGGGCGGTCGGTGATGGCGTCGGAGGTGGAGGTGGTGGCGGTGGAGGAGGCGAGGAGGGTGGAGGTGGCGGTGGAGATGGTGGAGGTGGCGGTGGAGAGGAGGGGGAGCTCGGCAGCCAACGTGCTGCCCATGACCGCCACATCTGCTGCGATGGGGGCCACGTGCTGCTCGAGGGCCTCCTTGAGGAGTGAGCGGATGGAGGATTCGGTTAAGGTGGTGGTGAGGGGCTTTGGGGGCCAAAGCTCCTCGAGGGAGCGGCCGAGGAGGGAGAAAAGGACGCGAATCTGAAGGTGGGGGCGGCGGCATTTGAGGATGTGGTCGAAGTTGTACGTCGCTGGATGGGTGCGTCTCTGGAAAGCATCGGTGAGGCGGCCCTGATGGAAGAGTTGCTTGCACATCTCGAGAAGCGAGGCATACGATCCGAAAAACACGTAGCTCAGGATCTTGTCGGGGTTGAGCTTGTCAAAAAACCCGGGCTGGCTGGCGTCAAAGTCGAACTCCTCCCAGGTCGGCTCGGCAGGGCGACTGCGCTTGGGTTCAGGCGACGCTGCTGGCGAGGCGGCCAGAGGGGGCTGGGCGACCACTAGAGCTTGGCTAGTGGCGCCGCTGCCTTCTGGACCGGTTGGCGAAGCTGCAGCCGGGGCTGCAGACGTATTTTCATTGCTAAGCGCAGCCGCCAGGCTGCGCTGCGTCGAGAGGCGTTTGCTCATCGTATATTGCGTAATAGCGTCGGAAAATTATATCAGCATGTGCGTCATAAAAAGACGCGTCGATTGTGATATTCACGGCTAAATTCGGTGCTCAAACGTGAAAGTTATGAGCTCCGCCGTCAGCCATGGCTACCTCGTGGCTCGTGGCTCGTGGCTCGTATGTAAAACATGTCTGTAGGTGACTTCTTATTAAGGGGACTCGCACGTCCAAAAGCCTGAAAAACTGACTTTAATGAATATCAATTCCAATGCACTTGGGAACCATCTAGTGATGATTGAATAGAATTGTAACATAACTCCGTTGGGAGTATATGTAGCACATAGCCCTTGACACACGCCATGCCAAGCCGGTTTGGCGCGAAAATTATGCCGAGCTATGGCTGCCGAGAATGCTCATAACTTTCGACTTAGGCCATGAAATTTAGTCGGGTTTGTTGCATTCGACTCGTCTTTTGACGACGAACATGCTGGTATAATTTCCGGCAGCTATCGTCCCCGATTTCGTACGTTCTCGACCTCGGCCTGCCCAGCAGATATCGCTATTTTCGAATCGACATGGCGGCATCCTCTTCGTGAATAGCACGCCTGCGCCCCCCGCCCAGCATTCGACATCTTCCCCGCAGCTATGGAGACCGCTACGACACCTGCCGCCCCAGAAAACCGCTCGCTGGAAGACGTTCTTGCCGCAGCCAGCCCCCTCGCCGGCACCGCTCCCGCCGCTCCCAAGAAGCCGCGTACTACGGAAATCACTTCCATGGCCGTCGAGGCTACCCCCACGCCTGAAACGTCACCGCTCTCACCGTCTGATTTAACCAAATATACAAGCCTCGGTCGCCTGGAACCGGCCGACATTGCGGCCATTTTCACCATGCCGGTCGGCAACGTGCAGAAAATCCTCAAACTTCGATACGAAGCCGAAGACAGCATCCGCCACCCCAAGACCGGCGCAGTTGCGGATGACCCCTCCGCGGAGTGGCTGAAATGGGAAGACGATCAGCTGCGCACCTCCTGCCTCTTTACATGCTGCCCTGAACTCTGCAAACCGCTGGCGACCATCGCGGCCGCATCCGACACCTCGGCCGATGCCGACACCCCTGCCGGCGCAGCCGACTCCACTGAGCTGCAGGCGCTCACCTCTGAGCTCAAGTCTGTGCAAGGTGCGCTCAAGTCTTTGGCTGCTAACTCTGCTGTCACCCAAGCCACATTGCTGGAATTAAAGGCGGCCATGGCCACCTCCCCCCCAAGCGGGTCACGTTCGCGGATGCGGCGGGGAAGAACCTGGATGCCATAGTCGCCCAGGCGGCTAAGTCGGCTGCCACCGCAGTCGCGTCACAGAATGTGGCTCAGCTCCGCCAACGCAATATCATTCTCAAGGATTTTGAGAGGGGCAAGCATGACACCGCACGCGCACTTACCGAGGCCTTGCGGGGACCCGCGTTCCTGGGGTTGCTGCAGCTGCAGGATCACGTGACCATTGAAAGGGCCATTCGCCTGCCAGGCCCAGCTGGCCTGGTTTTGGTCACCATGGCCCACGTGAACGACCAGAAACGGGTCATGGGCGCCCGTCGCCTGCTCAAGGGCAGCCCCATCAGCATGGACGAGGACTACACCCCTGCACAGCTGGCGGCAAGGAGCAAGGTCTGGAATCACGCGAAGGTCGTGGCCATCCGGGATGGGTACGTACAGGGGGGAAGCGTGTGCAGATGCGTTTGAAGACGGATGGTCGCTGGGTTGCCTACTTTGAAGGTGTTGAGATTAACACCACGGGTGCAGAGTCTCGTAGTGAGAAGTCTCGTGGTGAGAAGCGTGCTGCCCCTGGTGGTGACCAGTAGGTAGACAACCTTCCTCGTCGGCTCGCGGCTAACAGGCTTCGGAGACAGCCTCTAAACAGTCCCGTTCCACTACCATGCCTCGACCTAACCGTCGGGTGAAAGCCATGGTGGTGCCGGTATTTCGGGCCACAACCTCATCTGTCAAATGTCAGATTCGTAAAATCCAGCGTTTGCTCGATTACCTACGCCTCGGCGTTGTGCAATCAGCCCCAACCCCGAATACCCCGAGCAAGCGGCAGGCTCGCATCCTACGCTTGCAGGACAAAATAAATGCGATGAAAAGCACTATTTCTACCGCTTCACTTCCCCCCTCCGTTTCACCCCCACCTCCACCCCCCGCCGCATCCACCCCCATCATCCATCGTCGTCCTCCCCTGGTGGGCCAGCAGGCATCCTTGGCCCTTGCCACTTTTAACACCCGCACACTGCTAGATGACGACCATAGCTGCCGGGTAGAGGAGCTAGTCGCATTCTGCATTGAGCATCGTGTATCTATATTAGGCGTCCAGGAACACCGCCGCACGGTGCCACTTGGCATGGTGAGCACTGCTCGCTTGGCGGGTGGCTGGAGGTTTTACTTTGCTGGCAGCGGTACGTCTGGCCAAGGTGGTGTTGGTCTTTTGTGTTCGCCGCTGGCAGTTGCTAGCCTCAGCACGCTTAAGTTTCTAACGCCACGCCTTATGGTAGCACACTTCACCTCCGTCGAGGGGCGGTCTAAACACCACCTCACGGTGGGGGTGGGCTACGCACCCCATAGTGGTCTACCTGCGTTGGAACGCCAGAAGTTCTTCGAGGACTTGCATAGCCTTGAGGGGGCCACCCCGGCCCGCCACTTTTTGGTTATGCTGCTAGACGCCAATGCCACGCTCCCCGTGGGTACTGCACTGGCAGTCGCTTTGCGCCTGCTGACACTGCTGCTAATGACAACACCCCCCTGTTTTCTGCCTTTTTGCGGGATAGCGGGATGGTTGCTGTCAACTGCCACTTCCAACGTCCCTCCCAGGACTTGGTCACTTTTCGTGGCCCTAACGGCCGTCAGGCCTGTCTGGACTACGTGGTGGTACGGCAGCCCAGGTGTACCTCGGTTCTGGACACCCGAGTGTTTGACACGCCCACGGTGTGCTCTGACCACCGGTTGGTGCGCGCGACCCTTCGGCTCCGGTTCCACGTCCCCGCGCGCCGCGCCCCAGTGGTCCGCCCTGACTGGTCTGCTCTACGTCCGGTCAAGGGAGATCCTGAGGACTGGACGGACGCCGAGCACGAGCGGAACTGGTGCCGACGGAAGTACCTGTCGGCACTGGACGCCCGGGCGGACGTCGACGAGCTGGACAAGGGTGCCCCCAACGCAGCCATTTTTGCGGGCTTTGCGGCCCGTGCCCCGTTGCTGGCGGCCCGGCACCTGCCGGTCATGCCCCGCCGCCGCCCCGGCCCGCTCTACCGCCAGGACCCCAAGGTCTTGGCCGCCCGGCACCGCCTCAAGCGTAACCGGGACCCGCTGCAGAAACCATTGCTCAAGGCCGCCCTTGTGGAGGCCTACGAGAGTTAACGTAAAGGATTTACGTTAGATGGATAGAGATTGTTACGCTCTTTCCAACGGCACCTTGAACGCCTCATTTGGTTAAGGAACGTAAAAGTTATGACGTTTCCTAGGCTGTGCCGACAGTACCCGGCGCGCCACTGTGGGCGCGTACGGACACAGGATGTACAAGTGTCACTTTGATAGTCCGCAGGACGTTGACAGGACTTGTACAGGACTTGATGGTCAATTGATAGGTAGGCGCACTGTAGCGCGCCAGGACCTATGAGACAATTGATGCTGACTAGTGTACGGATAGGTCCACAGGACTAGCCGTATGGACAATTGATAGATCTGCGCGCCAAAGGCGTGCCAGAGTCTGTGTAATCAATTGATTGACAGTTCAGCTGTGACAGTGCAGCTGAATACTTGGACGCGTCCCTAGCAAGCTATATGTGTGACTTGGTCGCACCGGGACGCTAGCTCTTGCGTGCACGCTCTCTTGGCATAACGACCCTGTCGTCTGTGCTACGTGCAGTCTCGGACTTGACGTGACTTACGTCTGTGTTTGCTCATTATAATAAAGGCAACTTTCCTGCAAGAGCCATGGATTCCCTCGGTGGTAAACTCTCATTCAACTCGTATTACAATCTTCGTACCAAGAAAAATGCCGGACTCGATGGAGTTCCGCATTCCGAGGGATTCTGAAATTTTGGGCAGTCCAGCGGACATCGCCGAATCTCCGGCTGGTCCTTCGACGACTCCTGTTCGTGAAGATCGTCCGGTTCTTAATCCGGCGTGGCAGCGTGTTGTTGACCAGGCGGTAGCGTCCAGTGCGGAGCTACGCGCTCAGCAGCAGGCACTGCTGCAAAACCTACGACTGCCGCCCCCGCCTCCGCAACCTTCGATTGTTTCGGGGTTTCGCGATTACCTTGATTCCATTCGAGCTTTGCTCGCGGACTTCGAGGTCCATACCCGGGCGGGGTTGCAAGCGCCCAGCGCGGTTGCCGAGGTCTCTGAGGAGATCGACAACGCGGTTTCATCGCTTACAGGTTACCAGCGCAATCTCGCTAACTGGCTGTCGGTTCGTTCGGGCGTCATTCCGACGATTACGACCAACCTGTTTCAAGACCTTGCGATTCTGCAGTTGCTGTCGCGAGGCTTCCGGACGCGTGAGCGGCAATTGCTGCTCAATCTTGTCGCGTTCTTGTCTGCATTGCGAGAGTGGGCGCCGGACGGGTGGGATTTTCTAACGATTCTTACCAACCCGCTCCGCATCGTCACCCGCCGCCGTCGTCGCCGCATTGATCCGGTGACGGGACGTCGGTTGGACCCCATCGTCATCGAAACTCCGGTGACGATTGAGGTTGGGCAAGGCCAGGAGGCGCCTGCGCCTGTCGCCAACGATCCAATTTACGACTACGACTACTGCGATTTTCGTGGTCTCGACTGAATTCGGCATGGTGGCGCGGTCGGCACCGGGGCAGGCGGCTTTTTGACAGATTGTACATATCTACCTGTCTTTTGTTTTCCAGCTGCTTAGCTCAGGGCCATACACAGCTAGTGTAGTTTACCATGGCTGAGGGACGCCGTAGCAAGGGCCTAGCCAGTGGGAATAATAATGGGGGTGCTGGTAGCGGGACCGCTCACGTAGATGACGTGGGGGTTACCGGCGAGATTACCAATGTGCCTATTAATAATAATACACATGCTGTCTCTGGATATGATCTCACCACACAGGGTCTCCTTATTGTTAATCAGCTGCAACCTGTCACTTCAGACTCAAAGCCAAAGCAGGCAGAGGAGTTTGTGGAAGGACTAGAGGGGTTTCCAAGCTTGTACGGGGTACAAACTATTATCAGATCTGGATAGGCAGCCAGACTTTTGGCAAGTGCACAGATCAGATTAAAGACCTCACTAGAGAGTGCAAGAAGGCCAACAAGGCCTGGGCAGTCTACGTGGCAGAGCTGAGGGAGCTGCTAGAGGATCAACGGAAGAAAGTGGGGATCCATTGGCAGGATAAATACCAAGGGTGGGAGGTTAAGGGAGACCTTATCCAGAACTTCCTCAATTATTGTAAAATGGTTGAGGAGGGCAGGGCTCACGGCTTCAATGTCGCTGACAGCATAGCCCTGACAAACTGGCTCAAGGTTTCTGGGCTGGACAAGGCAACACGTGGCTCTTTAAAGGTCATGTGTGCCCCACACTCTACCCTCAAGGCCTACAAGGTCATAATCAAACAAGCACTCGAGGCAGAGGAGCTGTTTGAGGGTGGAATGCCAGCTGTGAAGGCTACCCACGCAGGTGGGCGTGCCCAGGGGGGCTCCAAGACGTCTGAGGCTGACAGAAGCCAAGGAGGACGTGGGGGCAACCACAACAAGCGGAAGGCCAACCATTCACCCGACCCTGACGGGCAATCACATGCCAAGTCGGTGTTCAGGAGGGTGGGTGGTAAGCCCAGGCAGGGTAACGCGCCTGACAACGGGGGAGGAGGCCAGGGCAAGTCAAAGATCCAGTGCTACCTGTGCAAGGGGTGGGGGCACATCAAGAAGGAGTGTCCCAGCTTCAAGAAGACCCAGGGCCAGGGCAGCAACAAGAAAAACAACAACAAGAACAACAACAAGTCCCAGGCAGGCCAGCCTTCAAAGGGCAGTCAGCAAGAAGACAACAAGGAGCAGTGACTGTCTGAGGCAACCCCTACACACCTTAATTCACCCAAGGGGGAGGCCAGGTGCTCCAATGCAGATTTTATATCTGGGCAACAAGAGGGTGATCTCCAGGTTCATGGTGGCCCCAGGTCACCTGGAGAGGTACAGGTTCCTATGAAGACGTCCTTGACAGCTGGTGCAGCTGTAAGAATGTCTGACCCCATGCATCCTTGTGCTGGGCACGAGGGTGGACCTCTCATTTTGAGAGAAACCAATGTACAACCACAGAGGGGTGTGAAGGCCTCTGGTGGTATGCATGTGGTCCCTGCTGGCGGTCCAGGTGTTGGGCATGAGCAGGGTGACTCAGACTCTGAGTCAGAACAGGATGGAAGACAGCATGGTGATGCTGGACAACCTGACAGCACAGTCCTGACTGTGCCAGGGACTGCTTCCTCTGTGTACCAGGAGTTGGGTGCCCGAATCCACAACATGTTTGGGCATGCCACTTCTCTGTCAAACAACTTTGCCTTCCGTATGGGCAGGGCACCCCTTCTTAAGGCGTGTCAGCAAGCTGCCTCACGGTGTAAGTGCCAGTTGTCCTCCAACAAGCCCAGGAAATCACATGCCAAAGCTATACCTCAGAGCATTGGTGATCTGCAGTGTGATATCCAACACATCAGGGGCATGCAACTGTTGGTGTGCGTGGACAGGTACACAAAATACAAGGTGCTGGAGCATTTACCTTCTATGAAGAACAGGTACTTGCTGGCTGCCCTGCAGAATGTAAGAGCCAAGTTTCCTACCACAAGGATCCAGGTGGACATGCAGTTTCAGCATCTCAAGGGTGATCCCACCCTTCCTGAGTTGCTGGTTACACCTAGGGAGGCTCATGGGCAGCAGGGTGCTATAGAGAGGGCAATCCAGGAGGTCAAGAAATTGATTATCTCTGAAGACTGGGTACCCTTATCTGCACCTGCACTTGTCAGGAGTGCATGGCTGAGGAACGTGGAGCAGCAGCTGAACAGCAGGGTTAACTTCTACTATGATGGAGTTGCTGTCAGCCCAATGGGTCTATATCATGGCCTGTGCCCACCACATGTGCTGGAGGGCTGGAAACATGCTGCACATGTCACCTTTGCCAAGCTGAGGGAGAAGGACCGGGGTTGGAAGATGCTGGAGCCACAAGTGGGTCAGAAGGTCCTAGCTTGGAAGGAACCTAGCCTTTATGGCAAACGTGGTAGCTGGAGTCCTGGGGTGGTTACCCAGGTTGATGAAGCTAGCCACGCATGCTTGGTCAGCATGGAGGACGAACCAAAGCATGTGCACCGGCTGAGTTGGTCATATGTCAAGCCTAACCTGATGAATGAGGGCAGTCAGGCACAAGGCTCACAGGACCTGCAGGATTTTCAGGTCCCAAGTGACATCACTGATGCAACGACCACATCTGTTGCAGGGGAATCTGTCAGCCCTGGCCAGGTTGCAGAGGTACCTGTTGAACAGGCTGCAAGGTCAACAGCTGGGGAGTCAACTGTCAAGCCCAAGGCTCTAACCAAGCCCAGGGGGACAAGTTTGGCTGGATTAATTGGGGCTCTGCAAAGGGCCAAGAAGCAGCCCAAGGTAGCCAAGCTCAGGTGGCATGGCAATCTGGGGCTGGACACTGCCTTAGAGGTAGACACTAATTCTCAGGTTTCCATCATTGGGACCAGAGCTGCAGCAGGGTACAGCATGACTGAACCCAGCTATCAGTTTGTGTCTGACTTCAGTGGCGGGGTACACGTGAAGGTACTGGGTGAGGTATCCATTCCTATCCTTGGACAGGACACTGCTTTTTGTGTCTTGGAGGGCTATCAGGGACCTGCTCTTCTGGGGCAGAATTTCCTATGCCAGGATGGGGTAGTGATCACGTCCTCTCTCCTGACTAAGGAAGGGGCTGGTCAGGTCCCACTGATTAATTTCAGGACCACTCACCTATCACGTGCAGTAACCAGGACGGTTAAGCGTGTGCAAGTGTGCCAGGGGCAGGAGCCCTTGGTTGATGACCTCATATTGCCAGCTGCTAGTCATCCAAGCAGTTTGGGCATTGGTCCTCACTCACTTGCTGGACACAGCCCTATAAACTACCAAGGCCTGGTGAAGCTCATGTCCTCTCCCATTATGTGTCCCCAGGTCACACTGGGTCTGATTAAATCTGGGGAGGACTGGATCTCCAAGAAATGCGTGGAACCTGTCAATGACCTGCCTCCTGCACGACGTCTACTCAAGCTCAAGTTTGTCATCAAGATGAAGGAGGTGGACGGGGTCAAGGTACCACACGTCAGGCCAGTACTGAATGAGTTCAAGGGTACTGGTGAGTGCACCGCTGAGGAGTTGTATACCCCTGGCATGCTGCATGACACTTGGAGGCTGCTGCTGTGTGTATTTCTAGGCCTTCTCAACAAGGGCTTGGACTATGGCTCAGTGGTGGTAGACTTCAAGAGGGCATTTCTGGAGGGGGATGCAGATGTGGCACAGGAAAAGTGGGAGGGCAAGACGCCTTTCTATGTCAGGGTGCCTGCTGTATGGAAAAGGGACATTCACACTGAGTTCCTTAAAATCCTCAAGGGCCTGGAGGGCCTGAGGTCAAGTCCAATAATCTGGAGGGAGACTCTCAACCGTTTCCTGAAGGAGCATTGCAACTTGAAGGTTTCTCCTGTAGACCCCTGTCTGTTTCTGGGGCAATGGGAAGGCCTACCAGTGTATGCTTCGCTGCACGGGGATGACCTACATCTGATAGCTCCCACGTCGTGGCTTAAGGAGCTGATCTCCATCATTAAGTCCAAGTTTCCTCTGGGTAGGGAGCAATGGCAGGTGGAGAATGAGCCTCTCCTGTTTGTGGGCATGGAGGCCACACTGGTGAAGAAGGGGGGGAGTGGCGTATGCTGCTGGTGGGGGGCAACGATTATCAAGAGACCCTCATTAGCAAGCTTCCTCCAGTCATCACACAGGCACTGTGTCCCATGGTGAGGGGCATGGTTGCTTGGGTGGCAGGCATTTCCAGGCCAGACCTTATGGTCATAGCCAGGTTGCCTGATGACATGCTGACAGAGCTAGGGTCTGCCAAGGTGGCTGATCAGGTCAGGGCTTCGTCTGGCATTCTGTTGTCTGCAGTGGATTTATCACAACCCATTTGCATGGAGCTGTATGTGGATAGCTCAATGGACAGCAGGCAGGTCTCCAAGGTCAGGGGCAGGGCTGCAGGGCTCTTTGTGCTCAGACAGGAAGGCCTGGGGAGTTTGGTGAGCTGGTTCAGTCGCCTGCACAAACGGGTGGCTGTCAGTAGTGATGTGGCAGAATGCAGGGCTATTTGTGAAGGCATTCACACAAGCCTTTATCTGAAGGAGTTGCTTCATCAGATGACTTCTAACACTCCTTGGCCACTTCAGGTTACCACTCTTCTAAAAACAGACTCCATGGGGATGGTGCAGTTTGTGCACAGGCAGATGGCCAGAAGTAGGGACTTGGATTATCTCCTTCTTAAGGAATTGTCCTCCTTGGCCAATATTGAGCATATCCCTGGGGTTGACAATCCTGCTGATGCTTTGACCAAGCTAGTGCAGAAGGCAGCAGTGCAATACAAGGTTCTTCAGTCTCTGATGGACCCATCTCAGCAAGCTGTCTAAGCTGGTGCCTGGTTATAGGGCATTGGAGAGCAGATTGTGTGGTAGTGTCAGCATTGTGACTGGCATAATACCTGTATTTTAGTCTGTACTAAGGCTCATGGACCATGGTACACTCACTCTGATTTTAATCAGGATACAGCCAGGTTTTGGCTGGGGTTCATGCTGTTGACTACACAAGGTTGACAGGTCCATTACAGACCATGTATTCTATTTAAAAAGAAATGTATATTTGTACATACCTCTCACAATGGTCTGGGAACCTTTATTCTGGGGTTTATAGGGCGGGGTTCGATTCCCTGGTATTATGTTTCTACAAGCTGGCCTGCTCAGGTGTTTTACCTGTTCAGACTTCCCTAGTTCCCCAGGGCAGGATTTAATTGTTGCCTATGTGTTTCATTTTGTCATTTGTTTGCTGTGGCAATTTATCATCTGACAAGTAGACGGGCGCCATAAGACGGGCGCCAATACTAACCTGTTGAGAGTATGACGGGGAAACTATTGTAATACGTCTTACTTTGTCAAGTGGTATTTCAATTGTCATGGATTTATTGTGCTTATATTAGATATGTACTGGGTTTTATGGGATTAGTATCTGGGATTAATGTAACTCACCGCCAGAAGGTCATTGTACTGGAGGCTCTACCGAGGTGATGGGATTAATTCCTGGAGAAGACCTCATAGAATTAACCTGTATGTATTTAATTTTGTGTGTTTCTAATATCTGGTGGTACTCTGTAATGCCACTTCCATAGGTTTTTATCCATTTCTCATGAAATGGTTTTCCCTGTGGCAGATCTGTTTCTTTTCCAGTTCCTTAAAAGAAAGGGCTGGGGGAATGGCATTGGCCATTAAAGACATCTGTTCAAGCTTCAAGCTGGAGTGAAGGACATTTCAAGCTACTTCAAGGGTCCCTGGCAGGGGATGTGATCCCTAAAGAAAAGAAGGGATTGGAGTTAACGTAAAGGATTTACGTTAGATGGATAGAGATTGTTACGCTCTTTCCAACGGCACCTTGAACGCCTCATTTGGTTAAGGAACGTAAAAGTTATGACGTTTCCTAGGCTGTGCCGACAGTACCCGGCGCGCCACTGTGGGCGCGTACGGACACAGGATGTACAAGTGTCACTTTGATAGTCCGCAGGACGTTGACAGGACTTGTACAGGACTTGATGGTCAATTGATAGGTAGGCGCACTGTAGCGCGCCAGGACCTATGAGACAATTGATGCTGACTAGTGTACGGATAGGTCCACAGGACTAGCCGTATGGACAATTGATAGATCTGCGCGCCAAAGGCGTGCCAGAGTCTGTGTAATCAATTGATTGACAGTTCAGCTGTGACAGTGCAGCTGAATACTTGGACGCGTCCCTAGCAAGCTATATGTGTGACTTGGTCGCACCGGGACGCTAGCTCTTGCGTGCACGCTCTCTTGGCATAACGACCCTGTCGTCTGTGCTACGTGCAGTCTCGGACTTGACGTGACTTACGTCTGTGTTTGCTCATTATAATAAAGGCAACTTTCCTGCAAGAGCCATGGATTCCCTCGGTGGTAAACTCTCATTCAACTACGAGCACGCTCAGGACGCGGAGGCGGCCCAGTGCATCGCGGATGCCAAGGCCTGCCAGGCTCGCAACCAGGGCAAGGACATGTGGTACCACCTCGACCGGCTCGGCGGCCGGCGGCAGCGCACCCCGGTGGAGCACACGGGGGACGGCACGGCGCCGGTAAGCCTTGACCGCTGGTTGGCCCACAATGTTTCCTTGACCGGTGGGGCTCGCGCCCCCCCCCCGCCGCTTCACCCCGAGACGGCCGCCCGCCTCGGGGTCGCCGGACCCCCGCCGCCGCCAGCGCCCCCCTCCTCGGCCGCGGACTACCAAGTCCCCGCCTTGAAGGAGGGCTGCCTTGCCACCAACGACGTCGTCCACCCCTTCACTTTGGAGGAATTGGACGGCGCCCTTGCTCGCCTGCGGTACGATGCGGCGGTCGGTGCCGACCACCTTTCTGCTGAGCTGCTGAAGACCCCTGATCTGGCGGTTAGGGATCTTCTGCTGGCGTTCTGCAACCGTGTCCTGCTCTCTGACGAGCCTCCGCCTGCTGAGTGGCAGACGGCCATCCGCGTCATGCTGTACAAGAAGGGCTCTGCTGCTGACCCCGGTAACTACCGGGGTGTCTGCCTCCAGAGCGCCGCGCTGAAGGTCTTCATGCGCATGATGCTGCACAGGCTCCGCGCCGCGCTGGACCCACACCTGGGTGAGTCTCAGATGGGTTTCCGTAGTGGTCGTAACACTGTCATGGCTGTGTTTGTCGCGCACCGGTTGATGGAGGAGGTGCGTCGCCTTCCCCCTGACAGTTTGCCGCTGGTCCTCATTTTTGTTGACTATATCAAGGCCTTTGACACGGTCCTCTGGGAGGCTCTTTGGGCCATCCTAGCTCTGGACCGCGTGGCACCAGCGTTTATTGCTGCCATTCGCCGACTGTATGAGGGCTCACAGGCAGTAGTGCGGACTGCGGAAGGCACCACCCCACCATTCCCCCTTCACCACGGGGTGTGGCAAGGTTGTGTCCTGTCTCCATACCTGTTCATTATTGTCGTGGACCACGTCATGCGCCAGGCACGTGCGCGCTTTACTGCTCTTAAGGGGTTCGAGCCAGGCTTGGACATCCTTAACGAGCGTGGGCACGGCGGGGTTAGCACGGGTTACCGCCTGGCTGACCTGATTTATGCGGACGACACCACCCTCATCGCGCGCCCCGAGCACATTCAGACCTGGCTGGACTGTCTGGGCCTGGAGGCGAGGGCGGTGGGGTTGGAGATTAGTGTCAAAACTGAGGCGATGGTGATTGGGGCCTCCAGTCGCCCACCGCTGCCGCGCCTGCTCGACGGGACGGAGGTCCCACTCCGCGACCGCTTCAAGCTGTTGGGGAGTTGGCTTCCGGACACTGCCGACGATGTGGACACCCGCATCGGCCTTTCCTGGGCCAAGCTCCGTTCGCTCAACACCTACTGGCGCTCCAAGGGCCTGGACGAGCACCGCAAGCGCATGCTCTTCAAGGTCCTCGTCCTCACGGTGCTCACGTATGGCGCCGAGGCGTGGACACTCACGGCAACACTGGCAGCCAAGCTAGACGGCACGGTAACCCGGATGCTCCGACAGGTCCTGAATGTCGGGTTTTCTCAGCGTAGGTCCTTAGAGTCTTTGTATCACGGTATGCCGCGTATTTCGGACGAGATTAGACAACGTAGGATAGCATTTGTAGGACATCTTGCTCGCACCAGCCAGGTCGACACCGCCCTTGGTCTGGCCGGTCCCCAGCGGCTCGGCCAACCGGGGCGGCACATTTTGACCTGGCCTGGCCCCAAGAACATTCCTAAAAAGGTAGGGAAACATGCCATGACCTATACCCAGATGTTGCTGGACGACCTAGTGGTCCCAGCCCAGTTTGAGTACCGCATCCACTCTCTCTCCCGTCTTTGGACTGCCATGCAGGACAAGACGCGGTGGAAGAAGATTGTCAAGGCGCACACGCCAGCCCCTGTGGGCAAGCCGCCTCCCCCCAAACGGAGGAGCCGTTTTGATGAGTAGCGTAGATAGGCTTTTCTAGACTAGATATAGCTTAGAGTTAGGTTAGTTCGATTACGCGGCTTCCTCCACACCACCCATCCAACCTGGAATATGTGCTACATGATCTCCCAACGGAGACATGTTATAATTTAATTTAATTTTTTTAATAGCCCTTGAGAGGGGGCATATGGCCTATCATACATCCTAAGCTACTTCCTGCAAGGGTGGGGATGTAAAGGACCCTTGCTCTAGGTGCACCATGTATGCCTACGTGACGGGCCCACACCCGCCCTTGCAATAGCCGTAGCAATTTCGAGTCATGCTTTGCCCATGCAGGGAGTTACTCCCTGCTGAGAGGCCATGTGTACCCTAGCTATAGCCTAGCCACATACCTTCCACCCCATGCATATGTCATGCAGGCCTTCTAGACCCTCTCCTCAAGCCCCCCCTGGGTGCCTGTGCTTGATTAGGAGGCATGAACCACCATGGAGGTGCAGGTGCACCTAGTGCACCCAGAGCAGGTGATAGTTGTACATCCTACACCTGCAGGTTGTCGCCCTGATTGTATTACAAACCCATAGATGCCCCTTTCTCAGGGCTATGTGTTACATATGCTCCCCACGGAGCTATGATTTTAATTAATTAATTAATTAGGTGCACCAGGGCACTTGCATCCCCATGATGTTCAAGCTATGCCCAGCGAAGGGGGAGCCTGTCATGGGGGGGAAGATCAGCATAGCTATACAAAGAAGCTAGGGCATGGCGTCTCAGCAGAGAGTTACTCCCTGCATAGGCACAACAGAACTAAATAAAGCTGGGCATCATCTGGGGTGTGGCTCAGCATAGGCACACATGTACATGATTAAGTAAAGCGCGTGGCTTAGCTGGGATGAGTAGTGTAGTTAGGCTTTTCTAGATAGAGTTAGGATAGTTCGATCACGCGGCTTCCTCCACCCCATACATCATGGAATATGTGCTACATGACCTCCCCACGGAGGCATGTTATAATTTAATTTAATTTAATTTTTTTAGCTGGGATAGTGCCTCTAGGAGGCGTACATGTACATGGCCACGGTCTATCTATTCTACACTACTACTGCTGTATTCCCCTAAGCTGGGGCGTCTGGAGTCGCTGGGGCCGCGGGGGGGGGGTGTCGCCTGCCAGGGCTTATGGCCGACGTAGATGGCCGCCCCCTTCCAGTACACCGGCTGGCCCGCCTTGGTCTGCCGGAGCTGGAGGTAGGTCGGCCATAGCTCCCGTCGCCGTTGTTGCTGCGCCAGGGTCAAGTCATCATCAAGGGTGAAGAGAGTCTTCTCGAGCCGCTTGCGGCGTCTGATGAGAAAAGAAATCTTGTCCGCCGGGGTCTTAAAGGTGAGAAGGAGCGGGGGCGGCCCTGCCTTACCCCGCGCGCGGGGAAGGCGGTGGGCGGCCAGCTCGATCTCACCGTTAAGGCCCATGCGACCAAGGATTTCTCTCTCAAACGCACGCAAAAGCTTCTCGGAATTCTCACCTTCCTCCATCTTGAAGTTCTTGACAATGACGTTGAGGCTGCGCTTGGCGAGCTCGGCCTCCTCGCGGAGGTCAAGCGTCTGCCGTTGAAGCTGGGCTGCGACGGCGGAGGTGGTGGAGGTGGTATGTTGCTTAAGCATGTCCGCCCAGGTGGTGATGGGAGGAGCATCGCCGGCCAGGCCAGCCGGGGCTGGCTTGGCGGCAATGTCCTTCACCGCCTGGGCGGTGAGGCCTGCGGTGTTCTGCAGAACCTCGATAGCGATGGCGTTGTCCTTAAGACGCTGGTCGATGTCGCGGAGCTGGGCGGTGATGGCGTCGGAGGTGGGGGTGGTGGCGGTGGAGGAGGCGAGGAGGCTGGAAGTGGCGGTGGAGATGGTGGGGAGCTCAGCAGCCAGCGTGCCGCCCATTGCCGCCACATCTGCGGCTAGGGGCGTCACGTGCTGTGAGATGGTTGCTTGGAGGTGGAGGAGGAAGGTGGATTCGGTCAAGGGGGAGGGGGTCCAGAGGTCCGTGACAGAGCGGTCAAGGATGGAAAAGAGGGCGACGAGCTGAAGACGGGGGCGAGACCAGCTGGCCAGGTTCTCAGCATGTTGTCGGATAGTGAACCGGCCGTCAGGTCCATTGCGGAAGCGGCAAAGGCGTTGAAGGCGTTGGCACCGAGGTCGAGAAGGGAGGCGTATGACCCATGAAATACGAGCTCCAGTATCTTGATGGGTGGCATGTCGAAAAAGCTAGCTAGCTGGGTCTGGCATCGTCGAAGGTGGAAAATAACCCGTCAACGTCAAAGTCGCGCGCAGACCAGCTCGGTTCGGTTGGGCGGCTGCGTTTTGGCTCAGGCGAGGCTGAGGGCGAGGCAGGAAGCCCGGGAGGGTGCTGGACGACCACCAGTGCGCGACTAGTGTCATCACTGCCTGCCGGACCTGAGGGCGAAGCTGCAGCCGGAGCTGCAGACGTATTTTCATGGCCGAGCGCAGCCGCCAGGCTGCGTTGCGTCGATAAGCGTTTGCTCATCGTATATTGCGTAATAGCTGCGGAAAATTATATCAGCATGTGCGTCGTAGAAAGACGCGTCGATTGTGATATTCACGGCTAAATTCGGTGCTCAAACGTGAAAGTTATGAGCTCCGCCGTCAGCCATGGCTACCTCGTGGCTCGTGGCTCGTGGCTCGTGGCTCGTGGCTCGTGGCTCGTGATGATTGAGGCTAGTGATGATTGAGTACCATAAATATGATGTTTGGACATTCATACCACCACTTGTTGGGGGTACTACCCCCAACCATGTACCGGTGGCGAGCTAAAAATAGAAAAAAGACGCTCTCTATGAGATATTTGCCCAATTAAGACAAACCACTTATCCAAATGACCTGCCCATACAATTTGTAAAGTTCCCCCACTTCTAAAAAATCTGGGCTATTCACATGGCCAAAATAATCACATTTGTTTGAGTTATTAATTTCCCCGCAAAATGGGTACTTTTTTTAGCCCCCCAAAAAAATCAAATCATTAACACATCGAATTGGGTCATCCATACATTTGAACCACGAGCCACGAGCCACGAGGTAGCCATGGCTGACGGCGGAGCTCATGACTTTCACATTTGAGCCCAAAATTCAGCTGTGAATATCACTATCGCTTCGTCTTTCTACTAAGACGCACATGCTGATATAATTTTCCGAATCTATTACGCAATATATGACGAGCAAACGCCCCTCAAGACGCAACGCAGTTTAGCGGATGCGCTCGGCCATGAAAATACGTCTGCAGCTCAGGCTGCAGCTTCGCCCTCAGGTCCGGAAGGCAGCGGTACGTGACACTAGTCGTGCACTGGTGGTCGCCCCGCACCCTCCCGGGCTCAATGCCTCGCCATCGGCATCGCCAGACCCTAAACGCAGCCGCTCATCCTTTCCACGCGAACCGCATTTCAAGCTCCACTCCTTCCATGCCGACGATATCACGACTGGTACAACAACATCTCCCCGGTCACTGCTCTGCATTGCATTTTCTACGGGGACTACGCCTCGCTTCTTGAGCTGTGCCTCCACCTTCACAGCATCCGCCACCTCCTGGAATTTGACGGCACTGATTTTAAACAGAGCTGCGAACTGCTGCTGACGGGCATGTACCCCCGGCCCGAGCTTCAGCACATGCTTCTTTGTTCCCTGCTGACGAAGTCTGACGGCGAGATCTGGGCCCCCACCATCTCCGCATCCACATACCGCTCCATCCTCACGGAAGCCTTTCAGCAGCACGTGACCCCCCTTGCCGCCGACGTGGCGGCAATGGGCGGCACGCTGGCTGCTGAGCTCCCTCACATTTCCACCATGCACCGTCACCTCCACCTCCACCCTCCTCGCCTCCACCTCCACTGCCACCTCCACCGCCACCGCCGACATCAAAGCCCAGCTCCTCGCCATCAACCAGCGTCTCCAGGACACCGCCACTGATCGCAATCGAATGCCTGCAGAACACCGCCGGCATCACCGCCCAGTCGGTGAAGGATATCGCTGCCCAGCCGGCTTCTGCTGGCCCAAGCGGCGACGCCCGCCTCCCACCCAGACCTGGGCGGACCTGCTCAAGCCGACCACGCCACCTCCACCACCTCCACCATCGCGGCACAGCTTAAGCAACAAGCCCTCGACCTCCGCGAGGAGGCCGACCGCACCCAGCGCAGCCACAACGTCGATCATAGTCAAGAACTTCGACCAGCCGGCAGGTGAGGACTCGACAACTCTTCTTACGGCATTTAAGTGCGACATTTTTGCCCCCATGCACATAACTGGTGAGCCGCACATGTCGGCTGCCCGCCTCCCCCGTGCGCGGGGTAAGGCTGGCCCGGCACCCGTGCTCCTCACTTAAGTACATGGCGGACAAGCTGTTGTTTCTTAAAAACCGCAAGAAGCTCTCGGGGACTCACTTCACGCTGGACGACGACCTGACCCTGGCCCAGCAACAACGGCGACGCGAGTTATGGCCTACCTACCTCCAGATACGGCAAAGCGCAGGGGGGAAACCGGTATACTGGAGGGGGGACGTCATCCACGTCGACCACAAGCCCTGGCAGGCACCCCCTGCCACCCCAGCAAACCCAGTCTAGGAAATATAGCAGTATAGTGTAGATTAGTAAGGCTTAGCCTACCACGCGGCCCCAGCGCATTTAAAAAATTAAATTAAATTATAACATGCCTCTGTGGGGAGATCATGTAGCACATATTCCATGATGGATGGGGTGGAGGAAGCCGCGTGATCGAACTATCCTAACTCTAAGCTATCTAGTCTAGAAAATCCTAATTACACTACTGTACTCATCAAAACGCCTCCTCCGCTTGGGGGGAGGGGGCTTGCCCACAGGGTCGGGCGTGTGCATGAGCCTTGACAATCTTCTTCCACCGCGTCTTGTCCTCCATGGCAGTCCAAAGACGGGAGAGAGAGTGGATGCGGTGCTCAAACTGGGCTGGGACCACTAGGTCGTCCAGCAACATCTGGACGTAGTTCGTGACTGACAGGTTTTTCCTACCCTTTTGGGAATGCCCTCGGGGCCAGGCCAGGTCAGAATGTGTCGCCCTGGCTGGCCAAGCCGCTGGGGGCCGGCCAGACCAAGGGCGGTGTCGACCTGGCTGGTGCGGGCACTCAAGGTGTCCTACAAATGCTATCCTACGCTGCCTAATCTCGTCCGAAATACGAGGCATGGCAGCCATGATACAAAGACTCTGATGACGGACGCTCGGAAAACCCTACGTTAAGGACCTGTCGGAGCATCCTGTAAACCGTGCCGTCTAGCCTAGCTGCCAGTTTGGGTGGGATTGTCCACGCCTCGGCGCCATACGTGAGCACCGTGAGGACGAGGACCTTGAAGAGCATGCGCTTGCGGTGCTCGCCCAGGCCCTTCGAGCGCAAGTAGGGTTTGAGCGAACGGAGCTTGGCCCAGGCAAGGCCGATGCGGGTGTCCATGAGAGGTACCTTGAAATTAAATAAGAGGCGTGCATCTATGAATATATAGTTTTAAAGGCGAGTTTCTGTTGGCGTTAAGTCGTAGTATTGTACGATTGATAGATTGGTAGTGCATTGGTGGTACTGCACGACGGTATTGGACGGAGTTCCCGGAATCCCGGTCTGGCAAGCGGATTTTGCATCTCACGGGTACATCTCACGGGTACACGACGCGTGTACAGCAAAATGGCTCGCAGAAAAGCTAGGAACCTAGGCGACTATTTGGCGCCGCGTCGGTCGTGACGTTGTTTACTCCGTTGGATCTGCATCTACGGCGTTCGTGGGTTGTTTCGAAACCCGGTCGATGAGATTTAAAGGAGAAGTCGGGTATATAAGTGATCCTTTTTTGACAACTTTGTGAAAATGTAAAAGTCGAGATGAATTAAACCGCTTGACATGTTGTCGTCCACTACTACAAGTTAATGCCAATCGAAACTCGCGTCCGAAAATATATCTGGACAGGGGCATGTCTCGTACTTAATTTCGAGGTACCTCTTAATTAATCTCAATGATATGCTCACATGGGTCTTATTGCACCCACAGTTTGCCGGATCGTTAGCCTGTCCTTTTTAGCTAGCCGCGCCCGATTGCAGCTGTGGCATGCCTTTGGCATGAAGGAGACTGGGGGTCTCTGCCCTTTCTCCTGTAGTGCACACACAGGGATTAAAAGCACTTCGGTGCTCCGTGACTCCTCAACGGGAGCACGAGTTTAATTAATTAATTAATTAATTAATTAATTAATTAATTAATTAATTAATTAATTAATCTCGGGCCCCGCCTCGGGCTATAAGTTTGCAAAAAAAAAGTCTGTAAGTCCGGGCACACAACACCTTGAAATGGCCTTTTTTTTACATAAATTATTGCCCGTGGCAAGTTTATTGTCAGATTGACCTAGGATTGGATCCCACCACTCCCCGGGATGTGTCTGGCTAGTGGTGGAGTAGTTGAGTCAAAATGTTAAGTTTACATGGTACTCCCTGCTTAAGTTAACTCCAGATCCAAGGCCAAAACTGGCCACCTAAACCACTTGCACTTGCATAGAAACAATAGTTGACATCAGATTATGCTGTAACTTTGCAGTGGTGATGAATAATAGTTGTTCTGACCTTGTACAAAGTTCTACACCATTTGGAGCCCTAGTTGGTGACAAATGCTAGCAAACTTTTGCTAGCATTTGTCATTAATGGCCATTTTAAATCAATATTTAACCCAAATAATGTCAGAATGACTAGTACAAACAGTGTGCAAAAACTTGGTGCATGTGAATGCCTGAGTGGTGACCATTGCTAGCAGAATCCATCATGTAAGGTAGGCATTGCCAGTATGGGCACCACAAAGCTGTGATGTGCAGTGCATGTCCATATGTATACCCCATGACACCATGCCTCTAAACTACTTGGCACATTGCAAAATGGGAAGGAAAGGTGAACAATACATGCCACATCACTAACACAGCCATTTGAATGCTACCAACACGCACCATGCATGATATACACTGGTTGTCTCTTTGATGATATACACTACGTGTAATACATGTCGAGAATATGCCGAGCGAGCATATCAAGGTGCAGTGACCCCAACGCTGGCACATGTCACCTGGCATCCACGTATGCTCACATGATATGGCATTGGCATATCCCATGTCTCCATCTCTTGCACTTTGTGCGCACCAAGCCACCCATGCAGTCGCCCACCCATGCAGCCAACTGGCCACCCACCCACACAACTGCTCACACACTCGCGCGCCCGTGCACCCAGACAGCCACCTGTCCTCCCACCCAGTGACCCACCCACCAAGCCAGCCGCGCACGTGCTTACCCAACTTATATAACCATGCGTGCACCTAGGCACAGTTACGTTAAATAGTGCCGGAACCTTTTGCCGCCTGAGGCAAATCGGTCCGTAACACTATTTTGCCCGGAATAACCACTTCCGAGCACCCAAGTTAATTCGGCCGAATTAACTTGGGTGCTCGGAAGTGGTTATTCCGGGCAAAATAGTGTTACGGACCGATTTGCCTCAGGCGGCAAAAGGTTCCGGCACTATTTAACGTAACTAAAACCTGGCCTCGTGGAGGGGGGACGAAGAGCCCGAGACATCCGCCTAGGCCGCTGAGCACGCACCACTAAATGCGCCGGAGCTGCCTCAGTGAGGATTCGAACCCCTGACCTCCAAGGTGCACAGGTTTTAGTTACGTTAAATAGTGCCGGAACCTTTTGCCGCCTGAGGCAAATCGGTCCGTAACACTATTTTGCCCGGAATAACCACTTCCGAGCACCCAAGTTAATTCGGCCGAATTAACTTGGGTGCTCGGAAGTGGTTATTCCGGGCAAAATAGTGTTACGGACCGATTTGCCTCAGGCGGCAAAAGGTTCCGGCACTATTTAACCTAACTAAAACCCGTGCACCTTGGAGGTCAGGGGTTCGAATCCGGACAGCTCCGGCGCATTTAGTGGTGCGTGCTCAGTGGCCTAGGCGGATGTCTCATATTCAACCCACCCTCCACGAGGCCAGGTTTTAGTTAGGTTAAATAGTGCCGGAACCTTTTGCCGCCTGAGGCAAATCGGTCCGTAACACTATTTTGCCCGGAATAACCACTTCCGAGCACCCAAGTTAATTCGGCCGAATTAACTTGGGTGCTCGGAAGTGGTTATTCCGGGCAAAATAGTGTTACGGACCGATTTGCCTCAGGCGGCAAAAGGTTCCGGCACTTTTTAACCTAACTGGCACCCAACCACCTACCAACCCACTTGGACATCCACCCACCCACCAAGGCACCTGCGCAACCCACACACCAACTAGGTGAAAAGGAGGCAATTTCCCCCATCCAATGAGCCAACCACCCAACCACCCAACCACCTAAACACCCAGCCAGCTGGCCCCATATGCACCCGTCCGGCCACCCACAGTTGACCCACCCACGCACCTACCCACTCAACCACTCACTGCCCCCACACCCTTATACCCAGTGACACACCCACTGACCCACCCACACATGCATTTTCTCAGCCAACAGGTGCCCGACACCTACCTCACCCCAAACCTGCACAGCCCTTCACCCGCGATAGGTGAGTCGGTCCCAACCATAAACCCATCCACGCATCCATATCTGTGCGCCCACCCGTCCATCTACCCGTCCCTTCGCCCACCCACCCACATCTAGTCATCTACACATCCACCAGCCACCAACCACCAATGGCCCACCCACCAACCCACCCACCCACACACATCCCTAACCAACCAACCACCAACCCACCACCCTCAAAACCGTGCAGTTGTTTCACTCTTGCATCCAACAAAACACCCACTTCAAAGTCCCCAAAGCCTATCATCACCCAGCCACCTGTCCATCTGCCAATAACCGACCGCCCTTGCACTCATCCACCATGACCAGCCAGCCAGCCACCCACCCTCTCCAACTGCCTGTGCTCCCACCTACGCAGCCAGCCATTTACCAAGGCATCCACCTATAAGCCAGCCACCTGCCATTGAACCCACCCACGCCTAGGCATCCCTTGAAGCATCTATAGCCCAAGCCTCCCACCCAAGGCTCTCTGGGCAATCAAACAACCAAACAACCAAACAACCAATCACCCAGCTACACAACCACCTAACCACCTAACCACTCAACAACACAATCACCGAACCAACTAACTACCCAACACCCACACCAGCCAGGCATGTGCCCGCCTCGCATGCCCTCACCATTGCAACACCCCATACACGCCCCGCTCACCTAGCCAGCCACACACCCAGCCAGTCTCCTTCTCAACTCACGCATGAAGGCAACATCAGCCATGCATGGCCTCACCTTGCACCACTTGCATTGCCTGGGTAATTTGCATGAGACAGCTTCCATCTCATTGTCAGCAACTGAAAAGGCTCTTTCTTCACAGTAATGAATAAGCAACAACGTTGGAAACGCTCTCCCACTCCTTTTAAAACAGTCTTTAAATCAGAAAGACAAAGGCAAATATCTGGACAAGGTGGCAATAACCACTGCACCATGCTCTTGAGAAAGTATTAACAATCCAGCTTTCTACCCTTTCAGAAGCTGCCTTGCGTTAGCAACGATTCTGGGCCCTCTGGCTCGCTCACCTTGCTTAATCTGCGCTTCTTTATGGCAGCCGGGATATGCGAAGCTTGAGCCGAGCGTGTCGTGGCGAGGTCGTCTGCCCGACTCATCACATCTCGCAACCGCACTGCCGACTAATAAAAACGATGCCCCCCTTTGCCTTTTGTATCTGGCGTCAAAAGAACAATGAACTCGCTTGGACAACACTGTCGCAAACAGCTTCCTACAGGCATTATAAGCAATTTTCGCAGCTTTTACCGCACTTACTGCACATCCGGAAGACCATTAGCGGCCTTAGCGCGGAACCTTGGGCACGCCATATCCTCTGGTGGCTTACTGCCGCAGGCTGGCAGTATAGGAAGGTCGGGCATAGCCTAAAGAGCTGATTATCTTACGACAAAGATATGCATTGCATGAAGCAAGAAACAGACGGATTTCGCACCCCCCTATTTATTCACGTCAATGCCGGACAATTAAAAGCGAAACTCAAAAAACGAAAACACTAATGTTTTCGGGAATATTATAACGAACAAGCTGAGCTATCGTGCCGGGATTTTCGTATCCTCATGTGACCAAGACTTTGAGACACGTACCACCGAGAAATCCGGTTTTCGCGAAAAACTGGTCCGCTGTGAAAAAAACTTTTTGTCCCGTTCAATGCCCGCGTCGCAATCACAGCGTATATAAGTCCAAAATTATTCCATGGATTAACCGTGATGTAAGCTTCGTTTTGACACCTCGAGCGGCTGCAATGACGCAAGTTTCAGAACGCTAGCTCATGCTCGACCGCCATGGTGTTTTCGTCGTTTTCGCCTCTCGCGTGGCGGGAAAAATCTAGATCTCGGACGAATTCCGGACAATAATTTATGTAAAAATTTGGCGGGGCTCGCGGTGTTGTGCAAAGGTGAACAGGAGGAAAAAACTGAACTGCGAACAGGAGGAAAAGGCCATGGCTACCTCGTGGCTCGTGGCATTAAACCCACGCGCATTAAACCAGCGTAGGTGCATCAAGAGCATCGCGGATGATCGCGGAGGCTCATCAGAGAGCAGAACACGATTGCATAACGCCAGCAGAAGCTCCCGCACCGCCAGGTCAGGGGTCTTCAGCAGCTCAGCCGAAAGGTGGTCGGCACCGACCGCCGCGAGTAACTATACACTGGAGTAACTGTTGAGGCCTTCGCGGGGTGAAGTATCCGCGTAGAAAAGTACCTCATCGGATACTCCATGGCATGCCTTTGAACGGTGCATGTTCACGCACTTACTTAACTGTTGAGGCACGCCACTGAGCAATGCATCCATGGAGCCCGAATAACGGAATACCGGTGGAAACCGTTACGTGCCTGGAGTTCATTCTAAACATCCACAATCTCAAGTTTGTGGGATACACACCTTGGCGGTCTCGCATGCTACACCAACCCAGGAAAATTGAAGCTTTGAGCAAGAAGTTGTGCTTTTACTTCTTGCTAAAAGCCTTGTTGTCATCACCAATCATATTGGTACACATCAGCGATCAATGGGACTGCCACGCAAGCACCCAATCGGCACTTGATGGCTATCCCGATGATAGATGTCTCACGTAATAAGCTGAGCACTTCCTACTTTACAGAAGGTGCCCAGAGCAATGCAGAGGAACTGCTGCCCTGCCATACATACCTACCATTCCTCCAATGGCCAACGTTAAACCATTCCCAGCTCTGGCAGCCTTGACATGAGACCCGTCACATCCTCTCAAATACATGGCATTCACCACCCAAAACTAAACACAATCAGGGACAACATTGCTCCCTGGTCGCCCACGTTCACCTCCCAGGCTGCGACTAGGATACAACACTCTCCAAATGTCACCATGAAAACACAGCGGAAAATTTTGAGGCGCAAGGAAGCCCCGGCTTCACTACTCAGGCTCCTGAAGCCCCGAGCCACCACCACACCTATTGGTATGAACTAGATGGCCAGCATATAAACCCAACCAGCATGTCAATCAAGTGCGCACAGATGGTGCCAACACAAGGCTATACATAGACCGCCGGGCTGCATGCAGAAGGACCACATGGGGAACAAAAATACCTCCTCCCCTACTCCACTCGGTGCCTCCCCACCGTGCCAAAAAACAGCCCCTTTGACAGAACCGTACAAAACTGTAGCAGCATGGTCACTTTTTCCAAGTGGCCACACTGCCTGTCGAAGCTCCCCCCAAGGTAGGAGGGCCCCCTGTCACCTGCCCAGACAGCTTTTCAATTTCCCTTTCTTGGCGGGGCACTCAGGCTCAGGGCTGATGATGGAGGTACTCGAAGGGGCGGGCCCCAGGTCAATGCTGCTGGGGCAGATGGCTTCCTTGGAGCAGAAAGGGCACCCGTGCAACTCGGTCCGCCGAATCTCGTCACTCATGACCTGCAGGGGGTGGGCGTGGCGGGCATCGCGTGAGACTGGTGGTTAGGAACAAAACATAGAGAACTAAGACCATATGGCTGCCACATTCCATGGTGGCAACGTTAGCCATGCGATTCATGAAACAACCGAAGATAGACCGCACCAAACAGGTAGTCCAGCGCAAGAGGAAACATCAACTGCCTGAAAGCGAATGCCGCAGTAGAAGGAAAACGCCATACAGGAGACACCCGGAAGCCGCGGAATGCTCGCCAAATAGTGAGTGCCAACCAGGCGATGGATATCCCTGGCCAAGAAGAGGCATATGTCGAGTAAGGAGAGAGATCACTTACTCGCGTCTAATACAGTACCTAGTCCTCGAATTTGACAAGACTTGTCCTTTGTTTCCTCTCCTCACCAAACGGTTACCATGAGCTTAACAGCAAGAAAGGCAAATTAGAGTACGAGCAAGGGAGAGCAACCAAACACAGAAAACAGAAAAGAGCTAGGGACAGGCCCTCGCCTCGACGATCTTGCCCCACAGCTTGCCCCGCAAGCTTCCATAGAGGCAGAGGCTAGGGAGATGGCTCACCTCGACAATCTTGCCCCACAGCTTGATCCATGCATCCGCCACGCCGGGATCCATGGCGTCCACTCCCCCCAGGCACTCGATGATGGCAGCGACGAGCGCCTGCCCCACAACGGGGAAGTGCTCCACTTTGACGCCGTAGCGCACGTGGCGGTGGGCGCACTTCTTTAGTGTTTCGACGATGAAGCAGGTGCGCTCCAGGTTGACGATGAGCGAGCGGAACATGAGCGAGAAGGCCATCTCCTGCACACAGCTGTGGAGGGGAGGTTTGGGGAGGGGGGGAAGATATGGGAGTAGGAGTGAGAAGGCCATCTCCTGCCAGCGGCTATTAAAGGAGGGGGGGGAGGGGGGAGGTGACGAGGGGGAGAAATGGGAATACAAGGAAGAAGGCCATCTCCTGCACAAAGATACAAGGGGGGGGCGGGGGGGGGGGGGGGGGGGACGGACGAGAGAAAGCTGGGGGAAGAAAGGGAGCAGGTGCGAGAATACAATTCCCTGTACAAAATGCTTGCTTTTAATCTTTACCGTCGAGCATTCTCGTGCTCACGCAAGGAAAGCAAGCAGCAAAGGGGATGGTCAGGGGGTTGGGGCTGGGATCCGTCAAGGGGCGTGTGCGTGGCTTTGCCGCTCAGTATGGACGCCCACGGATCTTTTCTCCTTGGTTGAGTGGTCATCAGGTTCCCGGGGGTACCATCAACATGTGATGATGTGGGCAGGGGGCCGGGGGGACGGCTGGGCATGGAGCGGGCTGGGTTGGTTGGTGTGTGACCAGCAAGGGAGTGGATGTCTAGGGGGCAAACGGCTGCGCGAGAGGGCAGATTCAAGGACAGAAAGCCTAACGGGAACCCCATACATTAACTCCCTATGATACCAACATACATAATTAACTCCATACCGTTGATTACGAGCCACTCCGTACAATTAGGAAACGATCTACATACACATGGTGATGGCTGCCGCTAAGACTGCCGGGCAGAATTAGCAGAGCTAGCGAGATTACAGTTACATGCGTGGAGGGGGAGGGGCAAGGGGTATGCGCGGTTGGCGTGCAGAGGGATGGCCGGGTAGGAGATATGCATGGGATCTAGGCGCAGCAGAGTTGGACAAGTTTGCTCCGGCCATCGGGCCCGTGCCCACCTTTGCTGGGAAAAGAAGCTCGCGGTCTCCGGCGCAATGGCAAATAAATGGCGGTAGAAGATGGTCCCGAAATCCAACGTGGTTTTCAACTGGCCCGCGATCAGCGCCCAACTGTGGCTAATAACCGCGAGCTCCTGCTTGGTCAGGATACCCTCCGTGACGAGGCTGGGGGACGGAGCTCGTGGCTCTACCGTCTCACGCGACGTAAACCGTTCAAGGCGGAAATCCATTGATCGGCTTGCTCGCCCGGCCGTCAATTTGGCAACGATTGGGATGTTTTCACGGGTTTCTGCCTCCATGCTCGTCGATCTATGGCATGGCTGTGCAAGCGGATCCCACGGGATTCTCCCGTGAACCGCACCATCAGGACCCATAATGGTTAATTGAGGCTCATCGAGGCTTAGCGCAGTCGAGCTCATGCTTCGGGAGAATCTATCCTCTTTATCATTTGATCTAGACCCGGAGTTGCATCTCCTGAAGAAAGCCACAAATTCCCTGAAACCTCTTCCAATCGGCGAGCCAGGATTGTCGCCAGCAGATGCCTCTTCTACCATCGGATCATTTGGCGGGGTTTTCATTCGACAATGCGGGAAGTCAAAGGAGGAAAATCAGTCTGCCCACAATAATGGCTCAGCCCGCCATAGCGGAGCAACGCTGATCTTGCTACTTGGACGCCTCTTCGGGTGAATCAAGTTCGGCAAATCGATCCTGCAGACAGTTCACGGATGTCAGCGTGTTGGGCGTGCGGTTGCAGCGGCCCGCGCGCCCGTCTGATAGATCGCAATAATACCGTGAGGCGAGGAGCGTCGAGCGACAAAGACAATGGTGTATGTAACTACTGTACCCGTGTACAACCGTGTACCGCGATGCGCGACCTTTGGAGTTATTAGGGCTCCACACTACACCCCCCCCACACACGTTTAAGATTCTCAGGTTTAAGATCATGAGCCCCTGGATTTGACCTCTACTAGTATTATAATTGTAGTAGAATGTAGTAGAACTTAGTAGAATCGAATCACAGTAGTAAGATTCTTTGAGATCATGAGCCCTGGATTGGTCGGACCCCAATAGGAGGGGTGGCATCCAGCCAAGGGTCCGCGGTCACAAAAACCACCACCGCCGGACAAAAAAGGCCGGGCCCGCGGTCCAACCATGACGCGTGGACCGCAACCGGCACCCAACGCTGCTGGTACCACGGTAGCGTCCAGGACCATGGTACCCGCCGGCCGCCGCCGGCAAGCCCGAGAGCCGGTACCACCCTCGGACTCCTAATTGCGGTAACTATCCCTACTACCCACTAAACTGAACATTCTACTACTATTATTCTCTATCCGTACTCCATTATTCTGCCACGTGGCAACAGCCCTCAAAACAAACCCACGTGATGCACACACCTGACGCACACATGATGCACATAATGACGTGGCATGCGCCTGATGGTTCAAGTGACTTCGCACGTGGCGGCCAGGAAAAGCCACGTGGCAGGCACAAGTACAGTACCTACAACATTATCCACGTGGCATATTTCTACTGGTCCATAGGCTACCACGGTCCTGAGCCAACCCGGCGTGACGTACAGCCCTAGTCAAACATATTACACGTGGCAGATTTCTACTGGCACGTTGTAAACCACGGTTCTGCTCACCCAGGGCCCACGAACCGCCACCGGCAAGTTTTTTACCCTCAAACCCCGCGGTTAACCATGGGCCCCGCGAAAATCCACCACCGTCAGCCCCTGGGACAACCCTCTCTGGTACCGCGGTTCCAGGAAATTTTGCCCGGGCATGCCACCCCTCCTACCCCAATCTTAAACGTGGGGGGGGGGTGTAGGAGCTCAGCGATTTGCCCAGCGCCAAGTCTGATGTCCTTGCGTGGAGTCGTTGATCATGAGGGCTAACTCACACGGGTCGCGATCCGTAGTTCGTGAGCACTCTTGTCATGCGTGGCAGGAATCTTCTCACGGCGTCGGCAGATAGTGCCGGAAAACGGGCATGGTTCGCGACCCGACTTTGTGGTTCGCGGGAAATCGTGTCGCGACCCATGTTCGCCAGCGAAAAGTCCACGTGTCCGTGAATCGAACCTGACAAGTGCGAAAAAGACCTGAAAGTACGGGAATTAATGGTACGAATTCAGTCGGCGTAGAACCAGTACGGCAGGGTGATGAAGAAAACTGGACAGCTTCGATCCAGCGAAGCCGGTCTCGCCAGGTAGAATTTAGTATCGTCCAGTAAAGACAAATAATCACTGGATACACCCGAATAATCAGAATCGATATCGTAGATATCCCGCTGTATGTGTAAATCCAAGGACAGGTGGCGACAACGAGGAGATTGAGGAGGAGTGCGGAAAAGAGCGGAAAGTGCGGAAACGCCAGCAAAAATGGTACTGTGAACCAATCTTTATCTATCTGAACAATCCGAACGCCCGCGACCCGCCGTGTGAGTGCGACCGGTTCGTCAACCAATTTCTGTTCCACGTGGCAGAAAGTTCGATGCCACTCGGCAAAGCGGTTCGCGAACCATGACCGTACGAACCACGGATCGCGACCCGTGTGAGTTGGCCCTGACCGAGAACCCAGAGGAGGGGTGACATTGAGCCAAGCTAAATAGGGGCCGGATCCTGCAGCCGCCGGTCCAGAATGTCTGGCCCCTATTTCCATACTAGGGGCCCGTGCAGCTACCGGCACCAATTCTAGCTAGCCCCCATCTTTTCGGCCCCTATAGGGGAGATTCCAGGGGCCGAATTTTTATGCAGCCGCCAGCCCTAGATTTCGGGCCCCCATATTGTACAGCAGGCGCGGCATGCGGCATCATGCCACGTGGCGTCCCATCTTGCCATGCCCCGGATGCCAGCTATGTACGGGCCTACGGATGCCTGCACAAAAAACTGTGTCGGCATCCGTCCTCACGCCGCGCCGCGCTATACTGTCATGCAGTCTGCAGATGTCTTGCCCAGTTCAGTTCAGTTCAGTTCAGTTCAGTTGGAATCCCACGCCGGTCATATCCAACAGAGATAGTTTAGCGACGTAAGTAGATCGGATGGTACTAGGGTACTGTGATATGTCTTGCCCAGTAATTGCCTGTCGCCGGAGAGGCATGCCGGCATCAAGCCACGTGGCGCCTCATCTTGCCACGTGGTGCCGCATCTTGCCACGTGGTGCCGCAGCTCGGCCACGTAGCGCTGCGCTATTGGGGGCCAGTAATACGGGGCCACCGCCGCCGACCCTCGTTTTACTCGCCAGCCCCTAATTCAATTCAGGGGCCGGCGCTTACCGCAGCAGTCAGGCTCTGGGACGGGCCCCTAGTATCCTGGAAATTTTGCCTGGAGATGTCACCCCTCCTGAACCCAGCCATCTGAACTCTCATGGTGATCAGTGAACACGCTGGCGAACTCCGACCAGCGCCCGGCCAGAGAAGGCAGACAGCACGGGGCATTCATCCAGGGCACACCGTCAGTAGTCCATCCGTTGCTGACAGCTGACGGCATGTGGCATAAATAACTCTTGGTTATTGCAGACAGCTTGCGGTGATTTGGACACAACATCTAAATGTGTAATCTACCGTCACGGTTAAGATTCTCCAACGTGTGGAATCTGCGATCCACCATTGGCGGCGGTCAACAAAAACGATTCCTTTCGACAAGTGATGTTCCGGCAAAAGCCCGATCCGTTGATAATCTGTAACTGTTGTTATTACGTTATTTTTACTTGCATTTGCTTGGGTATAGGCCTGTCCCCAGCGTTGAGTTGAGTTGAGTTGTGTTTATTCCCGCGCCGGTGGTCCGACAGGGTTATTGAGTTAACATGGAGACAAGCTCCAGCCAATAGTGTGGCACGTCAAAAAATTTTGCAAAATATTCATCAAATCAGAAATAAGAAATAAGTTCCTGCGGGACACAGACAAGATTCCCATGAATCTGGAAGTTATTCACAAAGTACACATATGGCTGGCGGAAAAGATAACGGCAGGCTCGAGCTACCATGGTCCGGATTCTCCCGATTTCTGGCCTGCGCTGGTTGTCTCTTTGATATGGCTGGCAGATACTGCCACTGAACATCACCTGGACCAACAATGATTTCTCCTCGCGAGTTGCCTTTCGAATTAAAAAAAAGTAAAAACAAGTTTGAGACCGCCACACGTGTGTGTGCCCACCTTCATTAGGATTCGCTGATACCGTAGTGGTCCCAATATCTGTACGCGTAATTATGTACGAATCGACCTCGTACAGGCCCAAAAAAACCCTCTTCCGGGCCTCGTACACCTCAAAATTAGGTACCACCAGCGAAGCGCGGCGCAGACCTTAAAGCCTAGCTACCCGTGGCGCGGCGCCGTACAGTAAAAATAATTCCCAAAAGTTCTCGTACACGTAACAAAAATTCCTAAAAGTATTCGTACGATAATTACGCGTACAGATATTGGGACCACTACGGTACTCATTTCCCCTCTCACCTCTTTGGTCCATAATTGGCTAATAAAATATACCCATTTCCCCGAAAAACAAGTTTGAGAAGACGACTGTTGAGCGCCCACTCCCGAATTATGGCGCCTCGTGTGACATAAATGCGCATTAAAATCAAGGAAAACCTGCTGATTTTCGATGGGACTTTCAACAGTTAGATTCCTCATTAAAAACTGCAAGGCAAATGCCGTTTCAGAATCTCGAGATTCGGTCATGACATCTCGCGAGGAAATCATGCTGACACTATAGGGGTCACTGTAGCCTAACCAGCCTGTAGGCAGTACAGTAGCTGGACCCGAGTGGGACCAGCGTTTTGTGGTCACTAGGGTTGGGTCCACGCTGGATTTTGGGCAGCGAGTACGAGTACCGAGTACTACTCAGGCTAAAAAAAGTCGGCGAGTACGAGTACCGAGTACTACTCGGGCTCAGAAAAAGACGGAAGGCGAGTACGAGTAGCGAGTACTACTCGGGCTAAAAAAAGTCGGCGAGTACGAGTAGCGAGTACTACTCGGGCTCCGTCAGAAAAAGCCGGCGAGTACGAGTAACGAGTAGTACTCGAGTACTACTCGAGTACCTGCGATACTATTGGCTGATATAATTTCCCTAAAATTTACAAAAAAAACTATAAAGTAACGGGCCAAATATTCTGATCAGACACTCCGCAAAGGTGAAAACCTTTGCGTTCAGTGCCGGGCCGCGGAAAACGCGGAAAACGCGATCTGCAAATGAATCCGACCGGAATCGAACTGGGGACCTCTCGCACCAATTTTGCTGACTATAGGACGGACGTCTCCGGTTACCATGGCATCGCCAACTTACACCTACAGTCATCCGCAAAAGTATATAGGCCAAATATATATATACTTTCTGAAAATAACAATACTTTATGAAAAGAGACAACAAATATATAAATATATTGTCACAATAATCCTTTCCGAGCCGGCTGCGAACTTGTGAGGCCGGGCCAGCCAGTGTCGACCCGTGTCGAATGTCTCGCTATTCATGACAACCATGATGATTGTTGTTACGCCGCGTAATTAACAATTCGTTGTAGTTACGGATGTAAATTAGGTCCTTGGCCTCGGTTGTTCTTAGGTTCACGTGTAGTTCTAGCTGGGACATGATTGTCCTCGTAACAGTACTGTGGTATATTGGGTGCCTTTGGGCGCCGCGCCGCGTACTTTATTAGTGGTCCTTATCCTTTGGTAGAATGTAGTGGACCGGCGTGCATCTGTGCACCTGCCTGTGTTTCTGTGTTTCTGCAGGCGAGGGCCAGGTCGGCCCGAGCCTGTTGGACCGTTGGTGACCATTTATGCACGTTCCACTCCTTGTGTGGTCACTCGGCGTGTGTTAAATGAATTAACACATATTAGCTTGGGTCACGGCAGTTTAGTTGTGTTTCCTTCCTCTATTCCTGGAGTAAACGGCTTATGGCGTATTACAGTAGCACATATGTAAATGCATTGAGATCTGGATCGTCTCGTTCGTCTTTCGCTAGGGGTTTAACTAGAGGCGGCCTTACTAGCCTAGGTAGCATCAGGACAGGTAGAGGTAGAGGTGGCGGCCGAGGCTTGCGGCGCAACAATGGACTCGGAGGTAGTTTAGATAGAGAGCGAGACGACGATCCTCTGCAACATACGTCATTGAATCAACCCTTCCGCGTCCGGGAAAATGAAGACGACACCTACTTGACAGGTAATGGGCGGGTCGCCTGCAAGCTGGGGGGGTAGTGCTGCCCGATTCGGGACACGCCTCGCCTAGAAGATAGACCTGCTCGAAGCGGAAAATCCTTTTATAGATAGCTCCTTTCCCTCGTTTTGTTTTCCTGCGACATGTTGCCTACTGTCGTAGATAGGTGATGGTTTTGGTTCTACGTTAGAGAGACGACTAGCGTCTCGTAGATTACACTTTTTCTGCATTCTTGCCTGCTTTGTATTTAGACGACCCATCGCCAGACGCAGAATTCTTGCAACCGGATACTTACGACCACCTGGCGCTGGAAACCTCGTCCCTGCGTGCGTCGTCAATCTGGTTCGGTTTCAGACACCCGAGATAAGTCGCCTTCTCCTCGTTCTCCTCATTTGACTACTCAAGACCTACCAGGTGCGTTACCATGAGCCAGCGGCGATCTTTTACTGCTCCTTCCCATTCTTCTAGCGATAATAGTCTAGCTAAATATTACGTAGTGATTACGCCTCAATGGTCCTCCATTTTCCTTTCTTGGTCCGACGCTAGGAAAATCGTTCAGAATCGTGTATACAACGTAATTAGGTATAAGAAATTTATGTCCTTCGAAGAAGCTCAGCAGTTCCTTATAGATCATAGTCAAACAGATTTAGGCCTGCATGTACGCCCTATTCCTCATGGTCGTCCTCCCGTAGAAGCTCTAGTCTTTGCTACCCCTCCTTCTTCTCCCCCTAAACGGGCTGCATCTGCATCTGCCTCAGATACTCCTCTCACTTTGGAGTTTGGTTCCCTATCCATTACTGTTGTTAAAAAGGATTGATTTTAATTTTGTTCTTGCTTCAGACCTTCAAGGTTTTTCCTTTTTCCTTTGTTGCTTTCATCTAGATTCCTATTCCTTTACTTAATTAAAGATGGATCCAGTGGGTGGAGATATGTCGCCTATACCTACCAATAATAATAATAATACTACTACTAATAATAATAACACTGACAATACTCGTGGTAACCGACGGGACTCCTTGGAAACGGTACACCATCTCACTCCTCAAGGTATTCTGCGTACCTCACCTCCTTCTCCTGTTGCTGGTGGTCGCCGTCGTCCCTCAATCACCCCACCTACCTATGAACAACGTATCTCACAAGTCAGATTTAGTGATGAACCCTCTTTTGCTGTGAACCAGGCCCCTGCCCCTTCTGCAACCTTGGCTCACCCCTCCAGCAGGTCCTCACTCACTAACAATGCTTCTAGGCCTCCTTCCCACCCTGTGCCTTCCATGCCTGCCTTTAATTAACACGGGTCGTACCTCTGCCCCTGTCGGCCCTTCTGGGCGCCCTAGTGCAGTTCCCTTTTACCCACCTGCTTCCTGGTCCTACCCTGAGACGGCCTATGAGGCTGCCCAGGTCCCTACCCGTGTGGCTGATTTAGAAGTTAATAATGATTTCAGTACCATGCCCCTAGATGATAGGAATTATGATCATTTTGCCTACTCCTCTCTTCGTGAGCAATATACTGTTCCCTTCTCCTATGGGCACCACCCTGAAACGGTGGCTCCCTCTAGACCCCTACCCAAAACTTTTCCTATCCCTTCCTTCTATCCCGCTTATGTAGCAGTGGAAGATAGTGGACCTATGGGAAAAACTGATTCTTCTAATCCCCCTAAGCCTCCTGCTCTTCCCCTCTTTGCTAACCTTCCTAAGCTGGATGTCAAGTCTACCCCTCAACAGTTTTTCACTTTCATTATGCTGCTCACCCAGAACACAGAGTCTTGGCAGAACCACAATAGGTGGCGCCTCTCTGAATGCTGTGCAGACAGGATCCCCAGGGTTCCCCTATGATAATCAGGCTCCCGCACCCTCTTCAATCCCTCGTGACCCTCCAGCAGTGGCTTTTCCGCCAGGGTCTTCTTCGGGGTTAGTTCCTATGGATTTGGGCCGGGGGAGGGGGAACAGTAGGCCTGTCAGCCGGGGGTAACCTGGACAGGTCCTTAGATAGTACCCCAGATAATAATTTTTGCTTGCCTGTTTTTATAACCTCTGTAGGAGCTGAATCATCCCTACCACTACGTGTGCGTCCTCTTATGTTCTTGAATGGTGGCTTAACCGTCCCTCATACTGTTGTAGACCCCTTCTTGCATGCTGATGAAATCTTGAATGTCTCTGTGTTAGTGGATAGCGGTGCGGCTAGCTCCTTTGTGAGCGAGGCCCTAGTTAGGCGTTTAGGACTAGTCCCTACCCCTCACACAAAAACTGTCACTGTCCATTATGCTGACGGTCGCACCAGACATTCCCCGGGTACGGTGTCCCTTCCCCTGGTCATACAAGGACGTACGGTCAACCTGACGGCCACTATAGGCCCTATCACTACAGCTGATGTATTACTAGGATTAGATTGGCACCAAGATAATAAGATTACTATTAATTATGATGTTGTCTCTTTGATGATACTATGGTCATTTGGTTTCCAGATAGCTCTTACTGGGTACCGGAACGTCATTATAGATTAGAAAATTTATCCTTGGTAGATATTACTCCTCCTACACCTGTTGATCCTCTTGTGAGACCTATACCTGAAGTATTAACTCGTCGTCTGTCCCTGGTCCTAATTTTAGGACTGAGTTCAACTCAGTCCTAATTTTAGGACCTAATTTTGAGGTTTTGTAGAAAATTCGCCCCGGTCGGAATATTTGGCAGAAAATTTTTCTCAAAATTTATTCAAATACTACGTGAAAAGATCTTTCTTGGACATATTTTTGGGATTTTTTTGGATTTGGTTTGGGCGTCTAACCGTACGGTGAAAGTACAGGTGGTAAGGGTACATTTTCACGCGAAACGTGAGTTCCGGAAATGCACGACCTAGCCATGGCGGCTTGCGCCCATGCATGCAGTTTACGTTTTCGGACGATTTTGCGGGCCAAACCCAGGAAATAGATTTTTTATGTCCTAAAGATGATACAAGTGAATTTTAACCTCGCGGGGATGCGATTTGCTGGGTGTCGGCACTGTTCTTGCTGGAAAAATCTGCGATTAGGCAGGTCGACGGAATGGATTACTACAATTGATTCCCGGATCAAATCGAAGGGTTTATAGGTTTCTTTCTACCTTTTATCATGTATTGTCGTAGATTAAGTCTAGTGGCAGTAAAGATTTGATGATTTCGACCACTCTGTCACGTCATGGTTTGTGTGCCGCAAAGTGCCACTTTTGCAGGCACCGCCTGGGCCAAGGTAACGCCAGCCGTGCCAGGTAAAGCTGGAATATCGCTGCTTCATCGTTTCTTGGTATTCTTACATGAGTTTAAGCTTGCGATGCGCTGTCAGTTTTGAGTCTTGCTGCTCTTTCTTGACCGTTGCCTGCCCCTCTCTAAAACCATCTTTTTAGATGATCTTACCAGGCATTTGCCTTACCGTAGCGTGGCTGTACAAGGTTTTAGGTGCTGAATGGGTTAAAACACTTTCATAGATGTTAGTTATTCTCTTGCTATGTTCATACTGCATGATTGTGTGGTCATGGGCTGCGTCAAGGGTACTGTCAAGCTTATACGGGTGAGTGAAAAATCATGGTGATAAACCACTGTCATCATGTGCCAGCAGGTATCTTGGCCATGTCATGGCAAGGTAATACAGTTTTATCCATGTCCATTCTTGTAAAGAACAATTAAATGTGACTAACCTACCCATTATATCGGTGGTTATTACTTATAATACATCCCTTTGTAGCTACATATCCATACGCATTCCCTACATGTATGCATAGGCTTTCACACATACTAAGGTACAATATAACTGCAATATGATGATGCAAGTATGTTTTCCTATTATGCCTGAAGGGAAATGGGCTGATTGACATGGTTTGTGGCCACGCTACTATGTAGTATGACCGCACTTACATGCTTGCAAATTGCTAGCATGGCCCAGTCCTATGTATAGGACTGGCAGTATTTGGCGTGTTTCAGGCAGTGCCAGTGGCCAAATTGAGTCCAGTTTTTTGCCACAGGTCAAGAACTATATTGTTGACATGCCTGTATTTTTTTAACATGCATATGGAATTTATTCAATTTTTGCCACTCATGCTTCCACACAAAAATGCAAATTCGCCGACGGTGCTATACATCAATGTAATTTTTAGGAGTTTGGGTCAAGTTTTCACTGATGTAGTATTTTTGCCAGGAAGAGGACATCAAATACTCCATAGACCCACATCTAAGCATCTTGGATGGACCCCCCACCTAGTCACTACACACGGTTGAAAAAGGTCAACTCAGTCCTATTATTAGGACTGAGTTGGGACAGACGACGAGTTAATGTCTAATGACGAATTGCGATCTGAACTAAAGGAATATGGATACCTATTATGTATGTTCCTTCAGTTAGAAGTACAAGAGATACCTATCACTAATAATAGTGTGGATATAGATGTAAATACAGTGGATACAATAGGAGTGGGATTTACTGAAAATGAAATAGTAAGATACATGGCTGTGATAGATTCCTCAAAAGTATTTGAAGAAAAGACTCCTTCTTATCCTCCTCCTCGTTCTGTTTTACACCGTGTAGTTATCAAGGACGGTGCAGTTCCTACGCACTCTCCGATGTATAGAATGGGCCCTACCGAATTAAAGGAACTAAAACAGATCTTAGTATCACTATTAGAAGCAGGATTGATAGAGCCTAGTAACTCCCCCTACTCCGCTGGTGTCCTTTTAGTTCCTAAGCCAAATGGCAAGTTTCGCCTAGTTACTGATTATAGGAAGTTAAACGATATTACTGTGAAGTCTAAATACCCTCTATACCTCGTATTGATGATATATTTAATAAAGTTAAAGGTTCTACCTGTTTCACAGTACTAGATTGTGCGGATGGTTTTTGGCAACTACGTATAGCTCCTGAGGATTGCCACAAAACCGCCTTTGCTACCCCTTTTGGGCATTACCAGTTTAGAGTAGCGGCTATGGGACTCTGTAACTCTCCTGCCTCTTTCCAAATGTTAATGAATGAAGTGCTTAGACCCGTTATGGGAAATTCTCACCTCCCTCAAGTGTCCTCTGATTTAAAGGATCCTTCCTTCTCCTCTGTTTCTTTAGCTGAGCATGACCGTTCTTGTGCTCAAGCTTACTTAGATGATATCCTTATTTATTCTCCTGATTTTGAAACGCACCTACGTGATTTATTTCGGCTTCCTCCCTCTGCAAGGATGACATCCGAGCAGTGCTGGAGGAGCACGTGACCTGGCCGTTGGCCGAGAAGCTGACCTCGCTGAACACGACGCTCAACACGGTGGAGGCCCGGGTCTCCAATGTGGAAACCAAGGTCGTCCACAAGCTCCAGCCCCAGTTCACGACGCTGCACACCGCGGCACAGGCATCGGAAACGCACGCTGCACTTGTCTCTCGCCTTAACCAGGTGGAGGGCAAGTGCGGCGTGCTCATGAAGAAGCTTGAAGCCATCACCGCCCACACCGAGGCCCTGGCCTCACAGGTCCCCAAGATAGCGGAGCAGACGGCCACCATCGCATCCCAGCCACCCCGGCTGGAAGCTGGTGACCTCCCGCCCCTCTCCTATGCGGACCTGCTGCGGACAGCGACCGCATCCACCACCGACGCCATCGCTACGAAGCTCCAGGAGCTTGAAGACCTTCGCCAGGCTCAACAACGGGAGGCCACCGACCGCGCCCGCCGCGACTGCCGGGTGGTGCTGCGTCGCTTCCCCCAGAAGCCAGGTGAGACGTCAACCTCCCTTGCCGACGAGCTTAAGGACCAGCTCCTTACCCTCATGGGCCTGGTAGGTGAGGTAGAACTGCGTGGGTGCCACCGCCTTCCCCACTCACGGGACAAGGCGGCTCCCCCACCAGTCCTTCTCACCTTCCCCTCCCGTGAGGACAAGCAGCGGTTCCTCTCTCGTCGCAAGCGGTTGCACGACCTCACCTGGACGCTGGACGACGACCTGACCCCCGCTCAGCAGCAGCAGCGACGTGACCTGTGGCCTGAATACCTCCGCCACAAGCAGGACCCCCAGAAGCCCAAGGTGTACTGGCGGGGCGGGGACCTGATGATCAACCACAAGATGTGGACGCCCCCAGCGGGCTAGACTAGAATAGCCCTAGCTTGACTTCATTGGTAGTCACTGTTGCCATGGCAGCCATGCTTAGAATGTTTGCATGCCTAGCTGTGCCACCATACGTAGTCACGTGCACCGCTCACGCACGGTACACAACCAGCCACCGCCTTAGCTTAGTCTTTGTACAGCCATGCTACGTCATGGCCTCGATCAGATTACTTGCCCACGCTCCTTGCTATGATATGCTCACATGGGTCTTATTGCACCCACAGTTTGCCGGATCGTTAGCATGTCTTTTTTTTAGCTAGCGCGCCCGAATGCAGCTGTGGCATGCCTTTGGCATGAAGGAGACTGGGGGTCTCTGCCCTTTCTCATGTTGTGCACACACAGGGATTAAAAGCACTTCGGTGCTCCGTGACTCCCCAACGGGAGCACGAGTTTAATTAATTAATTAATTAATTAATTAATTACGTGATTTAAAGAAAGTATTAGAAATCATGGCTGAAAATTCTTTATGGGCGCGCCGTGCTAAAGTTCGCTCTGGTAGGAGTGTCCCATTTTTAGGGCATGTCCTGTCAGATGCCGGGGTTGCTACCGACCCGGACAAGACTAAGTCAATTCAGGAATGGCCTACCCCTACCGACGTTAAAGGTGTACGTAGCTTTCTAGGAATTGCTTCTTACTATAGGCGTTTTATCCCGCGTTTCGCAACTATAGCAGCCCCTATTAATCATCTATTAAAGAAGGATATCCCCTTTGTTTGGAGTAGTGAATGTCAGTCGGCTTTTCAGTGTCTAAAATCCCTACTCCTCTCCCCTCCCGTACTCATCCTACCGGATACTACTAAACCCTTTGTTGTGGCTACAGATGCTAGCAAGGTAGCTATAGGGGGCGTCCTTCTCCAGGATCAGGGTCAGGGCTTACAGCCAATCGAGTATATCTCTAGGACAATGCTTCCTGCGGAGCGTAACTATCCCGTACACCAGCAGGAACTATTAGCTATGGTGTATTGTTGCCACGCTCTGGCACCTTGTGGCCATCAGCTTGCGCCTTAATTAGCCGACGTCTTGAGCCCACCTCACATTTGTAGCATAAGCTATGCGTCAGCCTACCTATGGTATTGCACTGGTTGTATTGCACCCACAGTGTTGCGCCCCGGCACCATGCCGTGGAGAGAGCGCTCTGTGGCCTGCCCACCTGCGGCAGTGAGAGAAGCTAGGGCGCCCTCCCTCCTTCTCACTGTGTATATAGGGTTGAAGGTTCCTTTACTCTGTATTGGCACCCACGTGACGCAGTCACGTGCTTATTAATTAATTAATTAATTGTTGCCACGCGTGGCAGCACTTTCTTAAAGGTGCTCAATTTGATGTTTGTCTGAATGAACCCTGTGAGATTGATCCTTATAGATTAGTTATCCAGACGGATCACCGTCCCCTTACCCATCTTCTCTCACAACCCAACCTTACCCCTCGCCAAGCGCGCTGGATGGAGTTTTTAGCACAGTTTTCCCCTTTTAAACTTCAGTATGTTAAGGGTGTAGATAACATAGTACCAGATGCACTCTCCCGTCGTGCAGATTACTCCTTTCTCGAGGACCTTGATGTTCTCAATACTACTCTAGTTCCTACTACTATGGGTGTAACCCCGTATGGTGAACTACCTGATGATGAATCCTATGTCTACCTCTTTCATACAGCTGTTCGCATGCCTGATCTCCTTTCTCACGTAGGACTCTCTCTCCCGTGTGAGGCCCTTCCTGTGGTCTCGGTGGGGGGGAGGGGAAAAATAAAATTTCTATACCGCTTAGCCATGTAGCGACTAGGTCAGGAAAGTCTTATGAAAACATAGTCCCTCTAGGACCTCCCCTTCTCTTTGGCAAGGCGGTAGGAGATCTCTTTAAACCTGTTCTGGATACCTCTGTAGCGATGCCTACCTCTGATCTTGAACGCCTTATTAGTAGATTTACGGCCACTGAGCCGGAAGCATTAGCTGCCATTGCTGCCCATCCCCAACAATTAGGCAAGCACCCTTGTAAATTTGTAGGTGGATTTTTATATGTGCAGATAGCAGATTCTCCCCCTCAATGGCGCCTGTATGTCCCTCCTATCTGTCGCTCCTCCTTGCTCTTTGAGTTGCATGACTTAGCTGCTCATCAGGGTAGTAAACGGGTACGGGACCTAGTAGCCCGCTCTTACTACTGGCCTTCCCTTTTAAAGGATGTAGATGAGTATGTTAGAACCTGTCAATCTTGCCAGGGGATGAAACCCAACAATGTAGGACAGATAGCAGAGCCTAGGACCTTACCTGATCCCATCATGCCGTGGGACTCCATTATGATGGATTTTGTAGGACCTTTTAGGAAGAATGATAGAGGTAACGCCCAGATCCTTGTTTTCGTAGATCGTTTTACTCGGATGTGTCATCTCGTGCCGTGTCCCTTAGAACTCACCGCACGCGATTGCGCACGCCTATACCTTAATAACGTATATAGATATCATGGTTTGAGTAGGCAGTTTATTAGTGATAAAGATAAGTTATTTACTTCTGATTTTTGGCAGCAGTTCTTCGCTGCTATCGGTACCAAGGTCACCTTCGGTACTGCCTACCACTCCTCCTCGTCTCATTTAGTAGAACGTTTGAATAGGGTAGTGGAAGAAGCTCTGCGGCACTATGTGAATGGCTCTGGGAGTGATTGGGAGGATTATCTATGTCTGGTAGAGTTTTCCCTTAACTCTTAAACCGTTCTCGCGCCGTTTTCGTGGTACCAGTTGAAGTCCTACCACTCTAACGGACTGAGTTTGTGCGCCTACCAGGCGCCGCGCCAATAATAATTTAACGGTCAAACCTGGGGGGATCGAAAGATCTAGACGTCAGCTTTCCGTAGAGCACTTCAGACCGTACTTTGGACACCTGGCCAGGGAGATATGCTTGAGCAAAGTTAGGGGGGTACCATGGTCCAACGGGACCGACGTGCAGGAAAAATATTGACGCGCACGGCTATGGCGGTGCAAAGAACTGACTGGTACGAGAGAATGGCTTGACGTATTGGACTCAAATTTTGTAGGCATGATTCTTAGATCCTAAAAATTGAATATCCCTAGCCATGGAAGGTTCGGAGATACGTAGATGGGTCTCGGGGTGCTGGTCGGCGCAGCAAATGACGTTAGCGGCCAGGCAGTGATGGTGCGAGTGCTGCATGTTGCTAGGCCGAATTTTCCCAGACATCTGCGCATCGATCAATTTAGTACGTTGTTCCCAACAAGATTTATTAGCATTGGCAGCCAGTAAAGGCTCGAGGCTACGTCCATTACTCTGGCGTGCTGGCTCGCGCAAGAAAGGTAATCTGCTGTACCGACCTGGTACGTTCTAGCCTCCAAGCGTGCTCTATTAGCCGTATATAGTTGTATTATCGTTTAAAGCTAATATCAGAGTTATTACCGAGGGGTTGTGATTGTCTTTTTGTTGTTTTGCTGCCTCTACGCATCGGCTTGTCATGGTTGGGGAATACCATCAGGTCAAGCAGATTTTGGACCATGTTTGGTCACCGTTAGCTGATGCAGCAACGGAAATAGCGAGGTAACGATTGTTATCGGTCACTAATATGGTAACGTTGATTACCCAATGCTTTTCCTTGGTCAAGCACCCCGAGACAAGTTCTTTTCTGACCAGTGTTAGGCGTGGCTTCTTGTTTTGCTGGCCAACGCCCACCTTCTTGTTTTGCATCCATTGCATGTGAAAATCGTGGAGATACCCATAACCTGTTTGCATGGGAGCATTATACCAACTTATTCCTATTGTTTTATTCATTGTTTCCAAGAACATAGAGGTGTTTTGTCGTTCATTGGGTGTGTTAGTGATGTAGCTCCTTGCCACCCTTTGTACGCGCGCTTTAGGCCTTGATATGAGCCTTACACCTATTGTATAGCATGAGCTTGTGTCTTATATGCTGGACATGGTGTTGGCATTGCTTTTGTGGCCATCTAGTTGTTTTGTGCCACTTTGGGATAGGAAACCTATACGGCAGTTCTAGCAACCGTCCCAAAATAGCTTGCACCGTTATAACGGTCTGAGCTATTTTGGGCTGTTTGCTAGCTAGCATGTGCAGTTCTGTGACATTTCATGCTGTGAATGCATTGATGGCATGCCTGTGATTCTAATAAACTGCCTTTAAAAGGCCAGGGCCACCTGATTTGTGTAAATGGTCTATAATGCATTATATATGTCTCCAACCCCATGTGCACCGTACCCCCCTGGGGGGGGGGCTATTTATAGCATGCATGGGGCATAGATATGTGACCAACCAAATTTCCCAAACATTATTTGATATAAAAGCATGCTTGGTTCCAAGGGTGGGCCAGAAAATGTTATTTGGCTAGTTACTCTCAGGCGCACAAAGATACCCAAACTCAGTCCGTTTCGGTGGTTCCAGTCCAGACGGTTGAAGAGTTAACAACTGCCCTCAGGCTGCGCATGGTTATACGCCCTTCTTCCTAGATACTGGTAGACAACCTCTTACCCCTACCTCTCTCTTAGCTAGTCCTTTAAGGGACAAGGATGATGTGTCCCGGGATACTGTAGAAGGTGTGCAGGCGTTATTAGATAAGATGAAGAATGCGCACGACAACGCTATTGCAGGGTACCATAGGGCGCAGGCCAAATACCTTGCTAGGTTGCGTGCCTCATTAGATAGAAGAGCACCTGAGATAGAAATAGGAGATTTAGTCTTAGTAGAAGGCCCCCGTGTTGGCCGATTCGCCCATAAGTTCGAAGCTGAACTGAAAGTGAAACTTAGGCCCGCCTTCTTAGGACCCTTCCGTGTGTTGTCTAGAGTAGGTAATTTCCTGTATGAGATAGATATTCCTACCTCTTGGCAGACCCACTCGCGCACCTTTCATAGAAGCCAGCTGAAGCTCTATCATCAGAGCACGTTCGCTGGTAGAGAATTAGCCCCTGCCCCTTTAGAGCATAATCCTGATACTGGTGAGGTAGAGGATGAGGTAGAGGGTATCGTGGCCCATAGAGATATCAAAAAGGGCCGCGGTACCCAGCGCCAGTATAAGGTGAAGTGGATGTATGCTCGTAGTGAGGTAGATAAGGTCTGGTATACGGAGAGTGAGCTAGATGGGTGTAGTCGCCTGCTGCAGGAGGATAAAACCCTGCATAAGCTCTAGTCGTAGACCTTCTCCTCTCTTATGTTATGTCTGCTGTCGACGGGTGGTTGGTTGTCCCCTCCCCTCCGCAGCCGTCATGTCAGAGCCTACCCCTCCGGCTGAGAGCCCGCTGCCGTCCCCGCCCCCACCGGACCCTGAGCTGTACTTCGAGGCCCTTCCGGGTCGCTGGGTGTCACGGTCCAGTTATCCGGGTGGCATCGTGCAGCCGGCCCTCCAGGCCCAACATGCGAATTTAGTCAGGGCTGCTCTCTTTGGGGTCACGTGGTACGGCCCTTCCCCTGATGAACCGCACCAGCTTGTTTTGCACGGGTTCGACGATGCCGGGCACTGCTTGTTAGGGTGTGGCTCCCGCTGTCCAGCCTTAGGACAGATAGCTGCGGTTCTCCAGTGCTCCCGAGTGTTCTCCTACCTTTCTACCCCTGTGGGCCGCTCCTGCCTACGGGATGTGTTCCCCTGGCTTCCGGCTGAGGGTGATGCCGAAGGAGATGAGAACCCCTGCGACCTTCTACGGGCCGTAGAATTCATGGAGATAGCAGATCAGTCGGCAGGATTAGCAGTTGGTGATCCTGCCCCTACGGGCGCCCCAGCCGAGGCACATTATACTCCAGAATATTCAGCCTCGAGCGCTGCGTCCTCCTCCTCAGCGTCTGCTCCCTCCCCTGTCCCGTCGTCCCCACGGTCGACCCGGCATGTTGCAGTGGAGCCTACCCCTTTGGGTTTGCCTGATCCTCTTTCGGCGACGGTTTCGGCTATGCAGGCCCAGATCCAGTCCCTGACCACGGCGTTCGGGGCCTTCATGGCGGCCCAGGCGCAGGTCCCGGCCACGCCAGGTGGGGTTTCTGTTGGGTCCGCGCCCCCTACCCCTTCGGTTGTTTCGGCCCCTGTGGTATCGCCTGCTCCGCGTGAGCCTTCGGTAGCTGCGGCTTCTTCGGTTGCTGCGGCTCCGACACCTCTGGTTGCCTCTCTGCCTGCGGCCGACGTTTCTGCGCCGCGACGCGAGTCTTCCGCCCCAGCGGCTGTGCCCGCCGTCGCCTCCTCTGGGCCGCCCGCTGCGTCATCGCAGCCAGTGCGGGGTTTCTTCAGCGACACGGGCGATCATCCCAGGCTTTGGGAGGGTGGTCCCCCGCAGAGGATTCCGGTGCCCGACTGGAGCTTGGATGGCAACCAATCTTATGCCGGACTGCCTGTCCCTACGGGCCCTATTTTCAATATGTGGCCTGAGGGTGCGCCGGCAACAGAGACTGGCGCGCCAGCTGCGGTGGCGGGTCCGTCACGGCCCTCTCTGGCTTCGGGTCCGGCGCGACCTCCTGTGGTACCAGTGCCACTTGCGTCGGTGTCGGCCCCCGCCCCTGCTTCGGTCCCTGCTTCGGCCCCTGCCCCTTCGGCCTCGCGGTCTTTGGCTGCGGTTGTTCGGTCCACTGTTCAGGACCCTCGCGCCACCCGCGCTGCCGATTCCCTCCGGGAGTTGTCCCAGGGTGATCGGGACAGGGCCCCTTCCGTGGTGCATGCGACGCCGGAGTCGCGCGACACGCACGTGCCTGGATGTGGTATGTCCGCACTCGCCTGCCGCCAGTGTGACCTGCCGCGCGCCTCCGCCGAGCTTGCCATCTCGCCCATGTCCTACGGGTTCTCCCAGGTGTGTCGGGCGCCGCGGGATCGTGGCCTGCCCATTGAGACTGATCGGCCCCCTTTTGACATGGTTATTTTAGCTGATCCTGTGTTCCAGGGTGAGATCCTGGTTCGGCGCGTTCTGTATCGCTGGGCTAGGCGCCACAACGACTTGGACACCTACGGTGGGTTCCAGTGGGCTTACCCTCCGCCTCTGGGCATTATGGCTTCGGATGCCCTTACGGTAGAGTTTCCTGCGGTACCGGGTGCTGCGTACAACACGGTCCTCCAGCCCATCCTTGAGTGGGATGCCCGTCGCCCGGCGCCTATCCCGGGCCAGGGTCTAGACTCCCGTGGTCACCCTCCTCCTCGGGCCAGCGACTACCTAGAGACATTCGGGTCGCGACAGTGTGCTCGTCGATGGCGCTCCCGAGAGGTTCGGCACATCCGGTTGTGGCCGTCCAACGTGGAGCCCCTGGTGGACCTGTTCTTCCCGACAGGTTTGCGCCCTCGGATCCGGTACCATCGCCTCCTCCTGCGGGCCCTCTGTTTGATCGCGGTAGAGCCTTTCCTTCGCCTCTTTGCCTGTGGCTTCCTGGACTGGGCCCGTGGCCAGGTCGTTCTTACGCAGCATAGGTATTACTGGGCCTTTCTGGGCCTTTTTCCTGACGGCGTGTGGGCCGATGTTTTCCTCACTGTAGATAGGCATGACAATGCCGAGGATGTGGCCCACTACCAGGCCTACCTGGAGGTCCTGCTGGCCTCTCGTGGCACTTATCAGACGGATGGCCACTAGATAGAGGGCCTTAGGCCCGACCTGAGGGTGTTGTCCCTCCGGTATATAGAGTCGCCCTCATATTCTGGCCAGTTGGTTGGCTGTTCTTGGTCCTTAGCGCTGATGTGTTTACTCTGTGTGTCCTGCCCAGTGCCGTCCCCCCCGGCCAGGACTCCGTTCCAGGCAGTTAGGGGAACCTCCCACCAGGCTTGGTGCTGGCTAACCCTACACCACCCGGCGTGGTGGTGGAGACCGTGTGAACTATTGGTGCTTTGTATCTGGGATGGTCTATCGATTGTGTTGGTGTGTGCTGGGTGCATTAGGTTTTTCCTACCCCTTTGGTTTCCTTCTCTCTGCGTAGGGAGAGGGCTCCCTACCTTTTGTGGGGGGGGAGGTGTTACGCCGCGTAACAATTCGTTGTAGTTACGGACGTAAATTAGGTCCTTGGCCTCGGTTGTTCTTAGGTTCACGTGTAGTTCTAGCTGGGACATGATTGTCCTCGTAACAGTACTGTGGTATATTGGGTGCCTTTGGGCGCCGCGCCGCGTACTTTATTAGTGGTCCTTATCCTTTGGTAGAATGTAGTGGACCGGCGTGCATCTGTGCACCTGCCTGTGTTTCTGTGTTTCTGCAGGCGAGGGCCAGGTCGGCCCGAGCCTGTTGGACCGTTGGTGACCATTTATGCACGTTCCACTCCTTGTGTGGTCACTCGGCGTGTGTTAAATGAATTAACACATATTAGCTTGGGTCACGGCAGTTTAGTTGTGTTTCCTTCCTCTATTCCTGGAGTAAACGGGTTTGGTTAAATGGCTTATGGCGTATTACAGTAGCACATATGTAAATGCATTGAGATCTGGATCGTCTCGTTCGTCTTTCGCTAGGGGTTTAACTAGAGGCGGCCTTACTAGCCTAGGTAGCATCAGGACAGGTAGAGGTAGAGGTGGCGGCCGAGGCTTGCGGCGCAACAATTGTCCTCAGAACATGAGTACTACTCGAGTTGTTGTTGTTGTTGTTGTTGTTTCCCACGCCGCCCAAGGGCAGCTACTCGAGTACTACTAGACCATCTCAGTTTCATGAGTACTACTCGTGTACTACTCGAGTATCTGATAGTTTCACGAGTACGAGTACCGAGTACTACTCGGGCTCAGAAACAGAAGGCGAGTACGAGTAATATAACGACTACTTACTCGGGCTAATGAGAAAAGTCGGCGAGTACGAGTAACGAGTAGTACTCGAGCTCAAAAAAGTAGGCGAGTACGAGTAACGAGTAGTACTCGGGCTCCAAAAAAAAGGCGACGGTACCGAGTAGTGAGTAGTACTCACTACTCGGTACTCGCATTTTTTACTCGTGGACTTAGTACCCGTGGACGCAACCCTAGTGGTCACAAGGGCCGACTTGGTAGTCACGAGAGTCCAATTTGCGAGTGGTAGGTACCAGCCAAAAAGGAATCACTGCGATCGCATGGGATTTGGCTGTGTACTCGCCCCGGCCACTCGCCCCACTCCGGGACTGGCTCCGTCCCCTTACTCATTGTTCCATACCCGCCCCACCCACAAACTGAATATACGTTACCGACATCCATGACATGCCGCTATCAGTCCATCCCCACCTGACTACTGACTGACCACTCTCGCCCCCACACTGAGGTCCCCCACAACACCGTAACACCGCCCTCCTAGTCCTCCCCAAACTGACCATACGATGACCCACCCGACCCTCCTGACCTTGTGTCCGCCCTAACGAGCCGGCTCATGTGCCTATTATGATGTGACTACCACCCTTCCCGGCCGTATTACCTCCACCACCTTCCACACCCACATAGCCAACCACCCGCTACTACTACACCACCCTACCGCCCCACAACGTGGCTCCCCTACACCTCTGCACCCCGCCCACCCCACCCCCCGCTGCCCCAACATACGATGACTCCACCCCACGTCGACCGTCCATCCACGTGAACCATAACCAACCCCAGCCACGCCGGCCTCCGGGGCAACCAACCAGTTCATGCACTCAACCATAACCGACACTGCTGCACGGACCACCGACAAGCGCGCCTAGTGTACGTACCATATATGCAAGCCATCCACGCAACCCAAGCATCCCCGACCCAACCCTCACACAAACCTATGACCTACCGTACGCACGAGCTATACCTACTACATTGACAACTGCGTCCCACAACTACTACATAATAATCAACCCCTAACAATGTCCCCCATGACCCCCCCCACAAACTACAATATGACCTCGGACCACGAGTAGCCACCCAATTCACCTCCCGCAACGGTATCCCCCACGGTGTAGACCACCCACGACGGAGCCCAGTGGCCCACCCATGTCCACGCCGACACCCCGGCCTGTGACCCCACCACGCCCATTGACTGCCCGCCACTCCACAGGAGTCCCCCCTAACCCCCCACCCCCCACCCCCCGCATACCATGCAGTATGCAGACGGAAGCTCGGCGGGCGAGCCGGCGTGCCGGCACGGGACATCTGAAACGGGGCCGCCACCACGACCCGACCCGTGGGCACCATCTTGAGTTCAATGAATTGCGTCTGTCGTCGCAGATCAATCTTCGAGGAATGATAACCCCCCCCCGCCGCTGACGAGGATGCCGACACCCTCCCACCCTCCTCCCTCCTCCCCACCACCGTACCCGCCACCACCCCTCCCACCGCCACAGCCCACCACCTCGGCCCACCACCCTCCTCAGTCCTCTCCCTCCACTAGGAAGGGGTCTGTGACATTTTGTGATATTTTTTTATCACAAAATGTCACTTTTGTGACATTTTGTGATAAAAAAATGATAAAACGTGACAAAATGTGACAAAATGTGATAAAACTGTGACAAATTGTGATCGAGACATGTCATGATTGTGACAAAACGTGACAAACGTGATAAAACCAGCATATTTTGTGATAACGTCATTATCACAAAATGTCAAAGTGTCACAAAATGTCACAAACCCACAGAAAAACAAAATGTGATAAGGTGATAAATCACAACCACTCAGGGGAAGTGATATATCACAAAGCACGCATAATGCACATCCGCAGCAAGGAAGTGCGTGCATGCCGCAGCAGAGATGGAGAAGGAAAAGGCCAAGGTGGGACACGGCAAGGTGGCAATGCCAGGAGAGACAACACGTGCAGCGGTACGGGGCAAGCTTTCAAAGGATGACACCAAGAACTCGCCACTGAGAAAGTTCTTAAGCGCAGGTGACAACTTGAAAAACCAGAGGGGGGTACTGAAAGGAACTGACAAAACAAGCTGGAAACACCCTTAGGTGCATGATAAAATGCACCACAATGTCATGTGCCGTGGGAGACATGGTTTATTGCAAAAATATCGACTGGGATGTTAAGAAAAACACCAATATTGAACATTCAGGGCAATCGTCATCACGGTCATCAAGTGTCAACCTCCGACCCATCGCTGGCCAAGCATCCATCATGCTGATCAAAGGTGGCATCGTCAATATCTACACTAAATCACAACACTGCATCATGCATCCATTGCTCTGAGCTCACAACACTGGTATGATAAAATGGCAACGGGGAGTGAACATGTTCAGATGGCATGCAACAACCCGATGAAATGGCACAACTGATCAAATACGAACACCAACTGTATTGATACACACACAAGGAACGGTGCACTCAAGCATGGCTGTGGGTGGTGTGCAAAATGGACACCCACAATCATCTCACAAATGCAATATAAAATCTGTTGACCGACAAGCACAACGGGGCTCAACAGTCCTCGTCATCAAAGTCATCATCCTCATCATCACTGAAACCATTACGAGGGCTGTCCCAGCCACCATTGCTGAAATATCTGGATGACTCTCTAGAAACAATCACAGGACACTGTCGAGTGCTACGGCAATGTGACCAAGGCTCAGAGCCTACAAAATCTGCATCCGCATGTGGCCTCTCGCCGTGTTGGACTGACGGATGTGCCCAGCCCGACTGTGTTAGGTATATTGCCTGCATGCAAGACAAAAATACATCATCCGGCAAAGCACGCATCGGTACACACAAAAATTTGTTAGTGAGATGAAGCCACGCGCTGGACGCGCCAACAACTGTCAACTTTGCATGACTTCAGTTCACTTGTATGTAAGGATGCGGGGGAGATCGCAGCAGTTGCGTGGCTATCTATGAGTACCGGCCTAGTTTTAGGACAAAGAAGGTGAGATACTGGGCCAAGAGAGAGACAGGGGTGCTCGAGAAAAAAATTGGCCATGGATGTTCACCTAAATTGTATCTACATGCCTCACAAGTTGTAGGGAACTGCACACCCAGGAATCCTCGAGTCGCAAAGGTTCCCTAACATCCCAAGAGGCCTCACAATCTACTTCATTGCAATCTCTGTATGGTTAATACGGCAATAAGAAAGAAACGCGTGATTAGTGCCAAGAAAAAGCAAGGCCAATCAACCAACAATATGCCCCGTTACAGGTAGGATGAACTCTAACGAGGCTGAAGGCTCTACGTCTGCAATTGACACTAGCAGGAGTCGTTCAGGGTGGGGTGTGGGGGGGAGTGGGAGGGAATGACAAAAAGCTGTGATCTGAGCAAAAAGGATAAATATGCAAAGATGCTACCCATGCAAGGAGCCGAGACATAGTCCAGCAATGCCAGGAATGTCAGCCGAGGCTACTGGATTGCAAAGAAGGTTCTACCGACAGCGAAGGAATTGGTACGAATAATGCCAACTATTTGTAGCTGAGAGCATCACCAGCGGGCTACAAAAAAATCATGCACGGAAGCTGGAAGAACAAGGCCAATGGTGGCTGACGCGCACAGCACGTTGATAATTTGAGGAATGAGCACTACATAAAGAATGATCACCGTTGCTCACCATCAAGAATTCGCCGCGCTGGACAGGCGACCAAGAGCTTGTCGCTGCCACATGCGATGGGGCCGCGTGCAAGCCCAACGGTATTAGGCATCACAAGTACACGCGCAAAATTGACACCACAATGGCAACACAGATGCACACATACGAATGTATAACGACCGAAAGCATAAACAGAGAATCAGTTGGTTAAGACAAGGAAAGTGGCGCAAGAGCAGCCCATGTCATGCAACTCTCAATCTGAACAAGGTTATGCCCTTCATGAAAACTAAATCAGATGTCGTTTGCATAGTCTATTGACCTTGTACGAATGAGATAGTGAAACTGCTGCAGCATTCATGGCAAGCACGGCTAACTTGGCATGAAACCGAGCGGCCCACAGCAGCCTTGGCCCTAGGGCGATACGTGAGAATGCCACGTGCGTACGGCATGCATGTTAAAGTCGATGCAAACTTATTAGTATTTCAGGCGAGGAATTCCTTGCTCACCTCAACTGGTAAAGAGTGGGCAGCTTCTGGATGTCCGAATGTGCTGTGCGTACCACTGAGCGAACAGATCGATTAAAGCTTTATTCTAGACCATGCCTATGTTTCTCCCCCGATGGCTGCTTGTAGCCTTGTCCGAGCTCGCTCCTGAATTCATTTGAGACGACGCCCTAATGGCTACATAAATCACGACGGTCATCAGTGAGCCTATGCTCCTGTTCCAACCACCACGTGCGTTCATACAGAAGCGACATTGCTGGAAATCAAAAGGCACATAATCCCGCCTTGGCTGCGAGCCGATCGCAGCTCCCTTCCACCTTTCCCACCTGTGCAGCGTGGATAGATGTGCAACTCTGAGGTCTTTTTTTTTTCGCGTCGTCTTAACTTCAACTTCAACCGTAACACCCGCGCAACCACTGGAATTAGGGCTCGCAATTCGCCAAGTCCCATCAACGTCGCAAAGTCTGGTGTCGTCGCTCCTCCTGTCATCAATCATTAGTGCCCATTGCCCAATACTATCGTCATTACTGTCGTCATTAGAGGCCCTTTAGGCCTTTACTATCGTCAGTGTGGGCGGTTCCGCTTACGGCACTGTAGATAGCAGCTGATGGGAACATGCATTTACTATCGTCAGTCACTCGCTTTGTGACGATAATAACGTACGGTAGATGGCATCAGTCGTACTTCCCGCCCCCCCCCCTGCCCACGTCCCCTTCCGATTTCTCCGCTACTACATCTCGCCCCAAGTAGAAGTTTGTATTTTGCCATACATTAGGAATAACTGACTGACGAAACTAGTAAAAAGACGACTGACATGACTCTCTAGTATCGCTTGGTTGGGACCGCTGGCCTGGAATCGTAACTGTTAGCCGTACCGTTCAGACTACAGTCCACAGCAGCCCCTAGCTTGGGAGTCTGGAATGAATGGACAAAAATCTTTCGCAACATGCGCAAGTCTGGAATCAACCCGTCAGGATCCTTGCGCAAAATTCAAATATTACGCCGAAACCGATGGCAAACGACTAGGTGCACGCAATGGCTAAGGCAGTGAGGGGCTGAGGGTACGCTCGAGCGAAGGGGCCACCTAGTTTTATGTAACCACAGAGTGTGCAATAACAAACGGGGCTGCAGGTCCACGAAACGACGTGATTTCTCTAGCAATTGCGGCGTTGCAGTTTGGATCATGATGTAGGTGCACTTAGGATGTATGTCGAGTTTAATTAAGCATGGAGGTAGCAATGAGGGACTGAGACACATCATATCCAGTTCTGAATCAAGCCGTTCTTTACGCTGAAACACAGCGCAAGCAAGATCTCCGGAACCTGCCGCCAAGCTCCTTAGCCGCTAAGGTTAGCAAAATTCTGCCAGCTTCTTTTACAGCGGTTAGCATGCCGTGCTCATGTGTATGAGGCCATTTCATGGCGGCCGGGTAAAGCTGGCCATGTCTTTGAGAGCTTTGAATATGTATTCTCTGAAGGCTTTCAATACCATGGTGCTTTCTGCGCTCGGCATCTTATGTGTGCCTTCGAATTGCCGTTTTCCTCTTCAATTGCGCGTGTACCTGCGGGTGACTGATACCGTTGGGCTGGCCTCACCTGCGGCCTACCCGCGAATGGCAGGCTAGCTCCTGGTCGAGACTTGTGGTGAGTAGTGGGTACCATCGCATACCTGGAGTCTGTACTTTGTTATCGACGTGCTGTATGTGGCATTGCTAGAATGCATCCAGTTCTTCCTGTTTCTAACTCCAATTACTTGGCATTTTTGCAATCATGCTCCGCCTACATTTAAACACACATGCGTTGCATTTTTTCATAAGGCTTCTTTGTTGTTGAAAGCCGTAAACTGTCTTTCTGCTATTTACATCCCGTCTGCCGCGACTTTCTCCGGTTTTCCCCCATTGACCCCATCTCTGCTGCACTTTCCATCAGCTCCTTTTTGTTGACAATCAGCGCTTTTAACCTTGTTAGCAAATTGTAAAAATGACACTGTCTAATATATATGAGAAAAATCCTTGTGCCTATTTTTATTAGGAGTTCAGTCATTGGGCTCTAGGAGACATGTGTGATCAACTTTGAGGCTCGTCCTTTGGGATAAAACCTCCAAAGAGTCACACCACTGGACAAGTTATCTTGAACCAGAACTTTTTGTTGGAACACTGACTGAGAGCAGCACGCTTAAGGTTTTGTAAGAAAATCATTTTTTTCTCTGAAACGCCATAGCTCCTTTCTAATCATTGTGATTGTGTTGCGTGTTCCTTGTCAGTCAGTTAGTTATGTACTCCTTATCATGGGACAGGCGGAGGGGGGCTAATAATTCCTCATGGGGGCAGCAAGGGAGTTGGTAGCACACGCAGTTATGAGCTTTGCTTCTTTCAACATGTTGCTCATAATATCCAATTTCGTGGTTTCTTGGTCTTTGGCATCTTCATAGTAGTAGTGCTAGGGTCTCACTTGGTCACCCTTACAATGTTAGTGCCCTTCAGCAATCTCATTTTTAGTCCAATTAGGCTTCAATGGTCATCGATTTGAAATGGGAAGCGTAGTGAAGGCCGGTTCACGCCGAGAGAAACGCAGCGCTGCCGATCCAAGAGTGCAGCCGTGCACGAAGCTCGCAAAGCTGCCTGCAGCAGCACCACCACCGCCGGCAGCGCCGACAATCCTGCCCCCGACAGCACTCCCTTCAACAACCGCCACAGCATCGGTGCCATCATCCATGTTGCCTGCGCAAAGAGCAGATGAAGACATGGCCTCGGTAGAGGCGGCGCTGGCCGCGCTCCTTGCCAAGAAGGAGGCAATGATTGCAGCCAGAAAGGCAGCCGATGTCTCCCATGCAACCCCTGAAGTAAGTCTCAGGAGTGGGTGGGGTTGTAAACCTGGACATGGTTACGAGTGGTGTGATTTGGGGGGTTGCAAACAGGGGTAGTTCATGAGTGGGCAGAGTGGGGGCTGTGGGAAATTGGGGTTATTTATGAGTGGAGGGGCTGTAAACTGGGTTGTTTTTTAGTGGGCTGAGCGGGGGCTGTTGGGGGGTTGTCAACCGCGTTATTTATGTGGGCTGGGCGGGGGCTGTCGGAAACTGGGATTATTTATGAGTGGGCAGTGTGTGAAACTGTTTTTTTTTTTTTTTTTAACAACTGATTGAGGAGGTTGTAAACACTTGGGATTATTTATGAGGGGGGGGGGACTGTAAACTCGGTGGCATTTGAGGTGGCTGAGTGGCGCACTCGTTTTTCATAGCCCCCGGGGGCTGTGGAGAACTGGGGTTAATATGAGGGGGAAGGTTGTAAACTGCATGGGTGGTTTATGAGTGGGCTGAGTGGGGGGCTGTAGGAACCTGGGCTTATTTATGAGAGGGGGGGTCTAAACTGGTGTGGTTTATGTCAGAGTGGGCTGAGTGGGGCTGTAGGAAACTGGGATAATGTGTGGGTGGGTGGGTTGTATTTAACTGGATTGTTTATGAGTGGGCTGAGCAGGGGCTGTCATAAACTGGGATTATTTATGAGTAGGCAGTGTGTGAAAAGTGGGTTTTTTTGTTTTTGATTACTGATTGAGGGGGTTGTAAACCATTGGGATTATTTATGAGGGGGGGCGGGTTGGAAACTGGGTGGTTTATGGGTGGCTGAGTGGTGACTGTGGGAAACTGGGGTTATTTATGAGAGGGGGGTCTAAACTGGGGTGGTTTAAGTCAGAGTGGGCTGAGTGGGGGCTGTGGGAAACTGGGATAGTGTATGAGTGGGGGGGGTCTAAACTGGGTTGTTCATGAGTGGGCTGAGCGGGGGCTGTCAGAACCTGGGATTATTTATGAGTGGGCAGTGTGTGAAACTGGGATTTTTTTTTATTTTTTTTAATGAGTGATTGCAATTTTACAACCCCCTCATGAGGGGGTTGTAAACACTGGGATTATGAGTTTGCGGGCGGGGGAGGCCGCCTTGCTGTTCTTGAAACCCATTCAAGGATGTTCTAGGCAACACGTTGATTTTGATGTGCAACATTTCTATTGATCGAGGCTGTGAAAGGCTATGACACATCTTGAGTGTTTAAACTTGCCTTTTTTTTCTGCTCACAGGGAGACAAGGTGCCGGCCTCCTCGTCGTCGTCCACTTGACATCGTCATCTAGGCACTACGGCTGCGCATGTTTGTTTTTGTTTTCTTGATCTATACCGAGCGCTTTCTTGTTCATGAATTGGTTACTAGGGTGCGGTGGCAGATGAGACAATTGACACCAACCATCCGTTCATGTTTCTTGCGCATGTGCGTTTTTTAATGCATTCCAGGAACATTCCGAGATTTCTGTCACGCAACGACAAGCGCCAAGCCGGCGTTTGCAAATTGTCACTGATCGATAATCACATTTGAAGAATGAAGAATCAAGACTGAAGAATGAAGATCTGTTACATTTATCTTTATATTTGTAATAAAGAAATCGCGAGGCGTGCTTTTCATCCGTTTTGCTTTGGAATGTGTTCTGATATATCTGTGTGACATGTCACGATATATCTGTGTGATATGTCATGATCGCCCGTGGTTTTATGTCACTGTTTTCTCCCTAGATTTATCAGAGACAATGTCACGGATTTTGTCGCCCTTTTTTCCTGATATATCAGTGACAATGTCACGGATTTTGTCACCCTTTTTTTCGTGATATATCAGTGATAATGTCACGGATTTGTCACCCTTTTTTTCGTGATATATCAGTGATAATGTCACGGATTTGTCACCCTTTTTTTCGTGATATATCAGTGATAATGTCACGGATTTGTCACCCTTTTTTTCGTGATATATCAGTGATAATGTCACGGATTTTGTCAGTGCGTTTTGTCAAGTCGTGACATTGATATTTTGTGATAATTTCCTTGTTTTTGTCACAAAGATAATCACAGAATATGCTGGTTTTATCACATGATTTGTCACGAAATGTCACAGAATATCACAGTTTTGTCACAAAAAATCACAAAGTGTCACATTTTGTCACATCCACATCACAGAATGTCACGTGATATGTCACAAAATATCACAAAATGTCACACCCCCCTTCCTAGTGTCCCCCCTCCATTGCCATACAGTATACATAGCCCCACCATGTCCCCCTCGCTGCCCCCCATGCACCCCCTACCCCCCCGCCGCCGCCGCCGCCGAGGAAGACCACCCATGCAGCCCCCCCCCCCCCCCGCCGACGACGAGGATGCCAACACCCTCCCACCCCCTCCCTAGCTCCCCCCACAGCAACCGCCACCATGCACCCCTCCCACCGCCACAGCCCACCACGCCCTTCCGCCCACCACCACCCCTCTCGATCCTCCCCACCACCATTGCCATAGCCCCACCACGTCCCCCTCGCCCCCCCCCCCCCTAGCCCCCCCCCGCCGCCGCCGATCGAGGAAGATCACCCAGCCCCCCCCGCCGCTGACGAGGATGCCGACAACCTCCCACCCCCCTCCCTCCTCCCCACCACCGTACCCGCCACCGCCCCTCCCACCGCCACAGCCCACCACCTCCGCCCACCACCCTCCTCTCCCTCCCCCCACCATGCATCTGCCATAACCATGGCAGCCCCCCTCGCTGCGCCCGGCCCCCCCCTTCCCCCCCGCCGCCGACGACGCCGAGGATTATCTCCCCGCCCCGCCCCCCACCGCCGCTAACGAGCTAGGATGCCGACACCCTCCCACCCCCCTCCCTCCTCCCCACCACCGTACCCGCCTGAGTTGGTGGCCGAGAGTTTGCTCAGTTGGCCAAGAGTTTGCTCACTTGGGTGCCAAACTCACAAAGTAACGTAAAATCAACGAAATAACTGCATACAATTAGCCTTTTGGCCTAGCCCATTCAATTATTCCGTCAAACCCCGCCCCCCCCCCCCCCCCCCCCCTTATTCCCGCTGGTATAGTACAAAAGCCTGAATTCCTGGCTGCCTTCAGGAGCTTGGGAGGCAGCCGTTGATTGTAAACAAATGCCATGCCAGTTGTAACAACTCCTTGGAATAATTTCAGTGAAACAAGTAATAATTCATGCAAGCTCACACCATTTGCATGATACATATCGTAAGCACTTTTGTAATGCCATTCTTAATTTCCTTTAATTTGCAGTTTGCCATGCCCATTAATATTCCCCCATGCCCGGCCCCATGCCTGCCATTCCCCCCATACCCCCCATGCCCCCCATGCCCCCCATGCCCCCCATGCCCCCCATTCCCCCCATGCCTGGCATGCCTGGCATGCCTGGCATGCCTGGCATGCCCATGCCCATGCCCATGCCCATGCCCATGCCCATGCCCATGCCCATGCCCATGCCCATGCCCATGCCCATGCCCAAGCCCATGCCCATGCCCATGCCCATGCCCATGCTCATGCCCATGCCCATGCCCATGCTGCCCATCATGCCCATGCCCATGCCCATGCCCATGCCCATGCCCATGCCCATGCCCATGCCCATGCCCATGCCCATGCCCATGCCCATGCCCATGCCACCCATGCTGCCCATGCCGCCCATGCCACCCATTCCCGTGCCATTCATACCCATGCCAACCATACTCGTGCCATCTGTGCCCATGCTATTCATGCCCTGCATGCCAAACATGCCCATGTTTGCATCCTGCGTGCCAGTGCAGCCCATGCCCTTGCCCTCGCTACCCTTGCCCTTGCCCATGATGTCGTCGCCCATGCCACCAAGTGAGTCTTCTGATTTAGGCTTTTTTGTAGGCTTGGACTGCGTCTCTGTGTTCGTAAGATCCACGAATGCTTTTCTATCCTTGCGGGCATGCTTGGCAGTTGGCAGTTCCGGTGTGAGTGAAGCACGCTTGGCAGGCGATTCTGGCACGAGGGATGCACGCCTGTGGGCAGCCGGCTTTCCTGGCGTGAGTGATGCACGCCTGGCAGCTGGAGATGCTGGCACGGGTGATGCCAGCTTGGGCACCTTTGCAGGGCGAGAAGACTGCCATCCCGGTGCCTCATCGAAAGGAAAAGGGGCTGAATCATTGCCCACACGGCAGAACGCAGCCGGATACTTGGAGAACTGCTGCACATCAAGCGTGGCCAAGAGACGTTCACCAACTGCCAAGGTGGCATCCCTAGCTGGCCCAGGTGGCATCGCGTAGGGCTTGCCGTTTGCGTCAAGAGCTTGGGTGAAAGGCATGCCTTTGCCATCAAGGGGGAGCTTGACAAACACAAAAGGGCAAATTCCATCAATGATGGGGCGCTGACTCGAGCGTTGCTTAAGGCCCTTCAGGTTGGAGACTGTGGTTTTGGCCATCAAGAAGCCTGCACCTTCAACCACTGAAACGACTACGTATGTCGCTTGGGGTCGTGCACTTGCAAAGATGGAGCCGCGCTCGATGGTAGGTGCTGTCCCAGAACAATCCCGGCTGATGTCAGCTGAACGCAGCAGTGTATCACCCGCAGCCGCTACCTGGCCACTGCCATGGGCATGTTGATGGCCATGTTCATCGCCCTTGGCATCGCCGTGGGCACGGCCATCGTCACTGGCATCGGCATCGGTTTGACCATCAACGTGATCGCCGCTACCATCGACCTTGGTGTCGGCATCTCTGTCGCCTTGCTTGTTCAAATCCGGCACATCCCTGCATGTAACAAGTAACGCGTTCCGGCAGCACCAATGAACGTTGCACATAATGCATGAATGCACATACGTCATGCACATATAAACATGCAGCGACAAAGAAACATTTCGAAACCTGCGAGTTCCCGCGAATGCATGACCGCTATATACGGCAAAACGAAAGTCCGCAGCAGGCAGCCTGTCATGATTTCAAAAATACGTCGCCCTGTACCTGCTCACTTGTCATGGCCTCCTTTCGCCCACATAAAAGGGCACGGTCCAGTTCGTCAAGGTCAGTTCCTTCCAATCTGGCCTCCTCCCCAGCTCAGAGAAGGGCCCTATCCTCAGCCTCCTCAGCATCTTCTTCCCCATCAGCGTGGGCTTCTTTGTCATCAGCCCGCTCTTGTCGATTCCTTTCGCGCTATCCCTGTCAAGCTGATTGCCCGGGTCATCCGGAGCGACTTTCCTGGCGACCTTCGTATCGCCGCAGCATTCCTTGCACAGAATTGTCTGTCCAAAACCCTCTTCTCCCACGCCGACGCCACAAAAAACATGCATCCACTTGCCGCACGTACGTGCACTTGTGGACTGGGCCAACCATGTTTTTGCAACCACCCCCGCATAATTGCATGGTTTCGGTGCCCATTGTGGCAGCCATTTCCGCTTGTTCTAGTTGGTTGGAGACCCATCTAGGGTCCACATGGGTCCTCAGAGATAGAGGATCTTGTACAGATTACTACAATATACTTTATTGTAGTATTAGACCAATGGCTGTACTTCACTAGTACTCGCCAATGGGATAACGCCACGTAGAATGTGTGGGCGTCTCCCAGGCCTCCACGTCACCGGCTGGTCAAGGGCCGGTGTAGTCCTGTCAAGAGGACTGAGCCGACTATCGTCCAATCGTATGCGCATCCATGCCTTGGAACCTTCTAGAGGATTCTAGAAGTATCTAACACGCGGCATGCACTGAACTACATGGAATGCATGTCCACGTAGGATATTCAGCAAGACTGATGAAGGTGCCAAGCGCAACAAGTTCTTATGCGCAACGAAGACGAATTATGAAACAACAGCAATAACGTATGAGAACAATAAAGAGAACGTTCATTCCATGCTTTCTGATTTACATCGCATTCCATTTATTTGCAACTTGTATTCATTTCTATGTCTTCGGACGACGATCTTTCAGAGCCGCGGTCTGGCCCTGGTGAGCACGGACCAGCTCAGATTTCTGTCAACCCTGGCCCAGGCGAGCACGGGGATGACAATACAGATATGTCCGACCAGCCCCGGGAAGAGGGCTGCGGACAGGGAAGTACTAGTAGTGACAACCATGCAGCGTAAGCGTGATAAGGTGCTTCGGCGGGAGAGCTTGCTTCAGGAGGCGAAGCTGCTGTCGGCGATCAAGAAGTGGGTTCCAGCCCCGCTGGTACCTGGTGCTATTCAAGCAGACCGGGATCGTTTTGTAGCTTCGCTTGGGCCGTTTTTCCGCAGGCTCGCGGGCAACCGAGACATTATTCCGGACTGGCTGGAGTTTCTTCGCGGAACTCCGCTGGGAGACCGCGAAAAGAACCACCCGGAGTGGATTTCATTGCTGGATCGCGCACAACGTCTGCGGTGGTCGCCGTTTGAGTTTCTGCGTCGGGCGAGGGAGACTTTTCTCCGATCTATTACTACCAAAACCTGCGACGAGATCGAGGAATTTGTAGATGCAAAGCCAAAGCCCGGGCAGACCATCATCGAGCACCTCAACTCTTACTACGACACGCTGGAGAAGCAGGGGCTCCGGTGGCCTGACGAGGCGGTAAATCTCCGATGGATCCAAAACTGTGCTTTACATATCTGAGTCCGAGAAGCGGAATTTAGTCGCCAACTGCCGCGGTTACCTGAGCGACACTCATCGATGCAGAGCTCACCTCAAGGAGCTCTTGACGAACCAAACCCGTGTTTCCAGAGAAGGAGGTGCCGCGGAGGTACCTCGTGTCGCCATGGTGATGGAGCAGCAAAGGGAAATCTTCTGCTACAACTGCGGGCAGCCCGGGCACACACGCCGCGCATGTAAGGGTAAGGTTGTCGCTAATTCTGAGTCCTTCCCTCCTTGCACTTTTTGTAACAAGACTAACCATCTGGCTAAGGATTGCTACTTTCGCAAGTGCAAGTCTTGTGGCAATCCTGGTCATGCTGCGTCTGCCTGCAGGAGTAAGGCTGGCGCTGGAGTAAGGATACCCAGATGGAAGTGCTCAAGCTGCTGCAGCAGATCTCCCAAGCCGTCAAGAGCGGTGCCCTTCGTGGTGGTGACGCTTCTCAGCCGCGTGGTGGTGACGCTTCCCAGCCGCGTGGTGGTGATGCTTCTCAGCCGCGGGGTGGCAATAACTCTCATGGCCGCAAGAGGAAGCAGCAGCAGAAAAACTAGATGATCCTCTCTGTTTATATAACCCCTACAGCGTCCTTATGGACGTTGATCGATGAGAGTGGTTTCATGGCAGAAGAGGCCTGCCAGGTGGTAGGGGCTCCAGCAGTAACTCCTACTGACCGTATAGCTGCCCCAGTGAGCAGCAGTAAAAGTGCCCCTGTTTGTGGCATTCCTATCCATGCCTGGAATAAAAAGAGTACCCCAGAGGGAACTCTTTCTGTAAATAATACATGTGGATCTGTTCCTGTTTGTAGACAGATGCCACTGTCACAGTGTTGCCCAAGTGAGCAACATATCTGTGAACAATACATGTGGTGCAGCTCCTGCTTGTAGCCAAGCACCCATTGATATTGTTAACAGTCAAGCTCCTCAGAGCAATAATCCTTGTTATATTGATAATAAAAACTTGGACTCTTGCTCTGCCATGCAGGAACGTGGATGCCCATCCATGTCCTGAAGAGCCATCACCTAATGATTGTATTAAGGGGACTCGCACTTCCAAAAGCCTGAAAAACTGACTTTAATGAATATCAGTTCCAATGCACTCGGGAACCATCTAGTGATGATTGAGTACCATAAATATGATGTTTGGACATTCATGCCACCACTTGTTGGGGGTACTACCCCCAACCACGCACCGGTGGCGAGCTAAAAATAGAAAAAGACGCTATTTATGAGATATTTTGCCCAAGACAAACCACTTATCCAAATGACCTGCCCATACATTTCTGCAAAGTTCCCCCACTTTTTTAAAAGCTGGGCTATTTATATGGCCAAAATGGTCACATTTGTTTGAGTTATTAATTTTCCCGCAAAATGGGTACTTTTTTGAGCCAAAAAAAATAAATCAAATCATTAACACATCAGATTGGGTCATCCATACATTTTATATTCCACTGAGCTAGTGGGGGGAAACACAACCCCAAAGTTTGAGCTCATTCTGACAAGCGTAGCTCAAGTTATTGATTTTCCTGTGATGCCACCTGGGTAGACGCTAAAAGAGAATTGAGCTAGTGCTGAGCCAAAATGACATCTGTTTTGCTACCCTAGACACCCAAAAACATGCCCACTTAGATCACGGAGTGTGAGGAGGATGTCCGGAGCGTCATACGCCCCACCCCTCCATCGGCACAGCCCGCCTTGTGAGTCTACCCTTAACAACAAGGCTGGTAGGACGACACGCCTGAGCAGCATATGTCATGCCTATCTCAGGCTAATAATGTGTGATTTTGTGCCAACAACCAAGTTGTTCCACCCAACAACACATTAAAAACCCTCTTCCAAAATGCCCAACAAGCCGGACATGTGGAGGACCACACACCACGCAGTATATAAAGAGAAAATAAGCTGACTTTTTATCCAGCCAACCTGTGGCTAGCTGCTCTGGTTAGCATGACAAAGGCTATCATTTACTCAGTGGGAAAGGTGAAGAGACAATTGGAACAACCTACCTGACGCATGTGCCACCAAAGCATTGTGTCCCGCAAAATGCACACTGCCTCCTTTCTAACAAGCACGAGCCACTTTCTTTAGGAGACAGGTGCCAGCTCGTCAGTGTCTGGGGAAAATGATGCCGCTGCTTAGGAAGACCGCGTGAATTTCCTCGAACACAACTGTCTATAAAGCAAAAGAAATTTCAGAGAAGCATGGAAATAAAAGCATTACACCTTCCCGACAGGTTGTGGGCCACGCGCTGCAGCAAGCCAGCCACGTCACAGACGAACTTGCTAAAAAACATCCAGGAATCCAGCGATGCAGCGCCAGGACCCGCAACTTCATGGCTGCATCTGGCCGGAAAGAAGGCAAAAAGCTTACGCTCAACGAGCTAAGAAAGCAGGAAAGCGCTATCTTAGGACCTTTAATGCAAGAACGTACCATAACGGGCACTTATTCGTGCCCAGGCGCACAAGAAAGGCCACCCTTTCATGGAGAGGTCGGGCGCGCATCGCGCAGGCCTAATGTCATCTTACCGCAAAATGACGGGAAAGGTAAAGATAGCAGCGGGAATTTTTACGGCTTTAGAAACATCATTAAACTAGCTTCCATTAGGACCATCAAAACTGGCAACAATCGACAATCACACCTGCAGGCATCCATTATACTTTATTCATCCCGACAGAAATTCAGGCCGGACCCCCCCTGCCGATGGTAAAGAAAAAGAGCCCGCGACATTATAAATCGCAACTATCCCACCATATTAATTAGAATCAGTAACTAATTTTCTCCAAGAATCGAGCATTTTTTCTGCTTTCCGCGAGCCAGATTTGTCACGTTTCGTCTAAAAGCAGTCGCCATGGCCACTTCCGCAAGGGGTGCGCGCACCGTGCACCCACTTTTCACGGTACGGAGGGTACCGCGGAATTTTTTTGGCGCGGAAAATATTCGCCGCGCCGAGTCCCCTTAATCTTAGGATTTTGGCTAAGAGTTTGCATGATGCCTGTGGCCATGGAAACAATGCCATTAGGCTTGTTCAAGCCATTAATAACAAGGCTCTCTGGCAGGCTTATCAAGATGTCAGAGAACACTGTGTGTGCCAATTGTGTGCTAACAAGCCTTCCAAACGTCATGCAAAGCATCCTGCAGATGGTAGGGGTAATCTACAAGCTGATAATAATCCTCTACTTCACCAATTACAGGCAATTGCCTTACTTAGTGGCTGTGGATGAATGGTCAGGCTACATTGGAATTGAACCTATGGCAGCAGAGGATGAGAATACCCTCCATGCCGCAGTTCTTGTTATTCTGCAGAAGTTTGCAGTCATTCACAAGCTGCAGATGGACTTGCAGTTTAACTGCCTGACCAAATACTCTGATCTGCCTTTCCTAAGGATTGTGGGTCGTGAAGATCATCAAGCCCAAGGCAAGGTTGACAGATATATACAGGAGCTTAAGAAGTTGGTAATGTCTGGGGATTATCCTTAGATGTTTAAACCAACTTTTGCTGTCAGGTGTTTGGGTGCTGCAAAAGTGGAAAACACCATATGAACAACCGTCTTCATACTTTCAAAAGTGCGTGGTGTTCCATGGCTGGTCTCACCTCGTGGACTAGCAGGTGGCCTCTACCCTGATGACATCATGCAGGCATGGAGTAAGCAGAGGTGGGCACAGTATGCTCATCTCTGTGAAAAGGATAAACAGAGAGGAGAATCATTAAAATTTAAGGTGGGAGACCAGGTGATCTTCCACAAAGAAAATGCTCCTGGTAAACGCGGTTATTGGCAGGGTCCAGGGACCATAACCTCAGTTGACCCGGAGATGAAAACTGCTGATGTGGTCTGGAATGGTACCACTTATCATCTGGCTTGGAATAGATTGAAGAGAGATCCAATGAACGTTCAATCTAATGAAGAAAATCCCCTGGTGAATATGGCCCCTGAAGAGGCATCTGGATCTCCCAATCTTTCCTGTCCACCTTTGGCCAGTGAACAGGCTGGACTCCAACTACCAGAAAGGGCGGCCTCCCATCAACTGGAGCCTACTACTCAGCAAGCTCAGCCTAAGACATTGACTGGGATATCACAGGATGATATATTTGAAGCTGACTTGTTGGATAATAGGGTGTCTGATCAGCACCGGAAGCTCCGGCCGTTGGAACATGGGCTTGAGACCCCTGGGCAGGCCGTGGATAACATATTTCAGTCTGAACAGCCAAAGCTTGGATTCAATTACCCTGGTAATAAGCCATTGCCCTTGGAGACTGATGGGACAATACCAGCCCAAGGAAGACAGGCTGAGGAGGGGTTGTCCAGGTTGAACACTCAGCTCGGCAAGAGAGGCAATCTTCAAGAGCTTCGGGATATTGTAAAGAAGCTCAAGCCTTCACTAAAGATTGCCAAAATAACTTCTCTTCTAGAGAAGGGCATGGACCTTGATGGCTTTGATGTGGATACCAAAGCAGAGGTCTCTGTCACCTCACCCTTTAATGCTTTGCTGGATAAGTATTCCCTTGAACCCAGTCCATGGACTAATGTCCAAGACTTTGCAGGCAACACTAATCATCAAGTTCTTGGGAATATCACTATCCCATTCTTGGGTGAGTCTTTAACACTTTGTGTTGTTGATGGCTACAAGGGGCCCACTCTCATTGGCCAGCCATTCTTGGTGACTCCCGGTGTTACCATTGTTGATGGCCCCAATAACACAAAGAGTCTCCTAAAAACCCATTGTGACCCAATTCCTCTGGAATCATTCAGATGTTCCTTGCCTCTTGAAATATTCCAGAAGGCACATTGGAAGACCGCCTGTGTCGGTTCAGTAATAAAAGGAGCAGAATGGGGAAGGGATATGCCCCCAGCTTCTGAGCTGGTAGAACCTGCCCAGCTCAGTGTGACTTCTCTTGGTCTCACAAAAAGGTCATTTGCTGCTCATAGTCCTATGTCCTTTGATGATGTAGACCTGGATTGTCACACTTTCGCTGGCCTTGAGGCCTGGCGACTAGCATTGGCGCGTGCGCTCCAGGAGTGGCAATTAACGCTGGATGTTTTTGAAGGCATTTCAGAACCTCCACCCAATGCTCAAATGCTTCAGTTGCGTTTTGTATGCAAGATGAAGAGCAAGCTTAAAATGAGCCTCCTATACCAAACGCACGTCCAGTCGTAACCCAGTTCCATGGTACTACAGACTTTGATAAGGAGGAGCTGTATACTCCTGGCCTGTCACATCCTGTTCTCAGGCTTATTCTTAGTCTGTACCTTGGTGCTTTGGATTATGGCTTGGACTATGGAGCAGAAGTTGATGACTTCACCAAGGCCTTTTTTGTTAGGGATATTATATCCACCTGGCCACAATGTATCCCAGCCTGATTTATTTCTTGTTGGATTTATTACTTATGGACTTGGAATTTGATAGCTATGATGAGCTAGATGGATTGGGCTCAATGAGCTGATCAATATTCATGTGCCATAGTCCTATTCTTGGACATGGATGACTTGTACCCTGCTGAGTCAGCCTTGTAGCATCACGCATTTGATTGACAAGTGGTGCTATGGCCTAGTGGACAAGTGTTTGGTCCATGAGCTGACAAATGTTGGAAGCTCATGATGACACATGTTATGACTTACATGATGACAAGTGGGTAGACTCATTGCATGACACTTGTCACTCCAAGGAAAAGAGATGTGTCACTTTATTAATTATGTTATGTGGCACATTATTATGTAGACACTTGGCATCTAGCTATTATGCCAGCTCTTTGTTTGGATCAAGTCTAGAATGTTCTAGGAATGTTCTAAGAATATGCCAGGAATATTCCTGGAATATACTGAGAATATGCTGGGAATATGCTAGGATTATGCTAGGATGTTTCTACAAGCTTCTGTGATGATGTCATTGCTGATGTCATCCTTCCTAGCCTAAAAGGTATAAAAGGAAACTGCCCCCTAAGGGCAGGTACCTCCATTAAACCTCCATTCAACCTCTATTCCTAACCTCTAATAAGCCTATGAAATAAAACTCTTTTTCTGGTCTCTCTTCCATTGTCTTCAAGCTCAGTCTTTCATCACCTGAAGGTGAAAGGGTAGCAAGGCCAAGCAAAAGGCATTGTGTAAAACCCATTAGTTTCCTCTACTTTTCCAACATGGTATCGGAGGATTGTTCATGAGCTCCAAGAAGACCACCAAGAAACCCAGCCCAGTTACAAGCTCCATGGCAAGCGAGGTGGACTACACTCCTATGCTGAATGTGTGCTCCAAGATGGTGCTGAAATTTGACGGCACAAGTTTACGTGGCTGGGAGGAGACCAAGACATCCCTTGAGGGCTTCTGTCGCTTCTACGGGGTTAAGGATGTTCTGCTAGGCACCAAGGAGGACCCGAAGGCTGACATGGCTGTCGGCCTTGTTATCTCAGCTGCACTTGTTGGAGAAGCGAGGCGCATCCTATCGCTCGTGCCAGACCAATCTGGCAGCAAGCTCTACAAGACGCTGAGGGAGGTCTACGAGCAGCAAAAGCTCACCAAGAGCCACCGGATGGACCTCAGGGTCCAGCTGCACAGGCTGCAAATGAAGCCAGGGGAGACCATGGGGCAGTATATCCTAAGGGGACTGCTGCTGCTGGCGGAGTACCGTGCTGTGGGGGGAGTCATGAGTGACCAAGACTTCGCAGCCATTCTCAAGAGCGGCCTGCCAGACAAATATCGCCCTGCGCTGATATCGGTGCATTTCAAGGAGGAGGACAACTTGGAGGAGGTCAAGGCTGCGCTGCTGGAGGCGGAGGACATGCTGATGGGAGGGCGTTCTGCTGAAGCAAAGAAGGAGAGCTCATCGGACGGCCAGGCTTTCCACACTACTACCAAGAAAGGTGGAGGAAAGCGGTGCTATCACTGCAAGAAGCTCGGGCACGTGGAGGCCCAGTGCTGGGAGAAGCATCCGGAGCTGAAGCAAGAACGCAAGAACCAGGCGACGCGACGGAACCATGCGACATCAGAGGCGAGAAAGGGCACTCACCAGGTGCCAGCGAGGCGCACATCACCCAGGAGGCTGCAGAGCTGCCGTCCGGCTTCGTCTTCGCCACCATCGCCGAGTCGCCATCGCCGTCGGACACTGCTGCACTCACGCAATATGAAAAGAAGGCGCCGACCAGCTGGGTGCTGGATTCTGCAGCGAGCTGTCACATGACGCCATGCCCGTCGGATTTCGTGTGCCTGCACCCTCACAACAGGGAAATCGCCGGCTCAGGCGGCAAACTGAAGGCGACAGCCATCGGGACTGTCAAGCTGAAGCTGCCGGGCCAGGAGGCAGACGTGCACCTCCAAAACGCGCTGCTCGTTCCAAAGCTGAGCACCCGACTTTTATCTGTCGGCCAGCTCGTCAAGGATGGCCACAACGTCGACCTCGCCAAGCGGGTTGCTGTGCTGGACAGCAGGCCCTGCAGCATCGTGACGAGGAACAACACCTACTTTTTGCCCGCGCGCGGTGCGGACGCAGCAATGGACGCCATCCCAGAGCTGAAATCTTCGGCGACGAGCTTCAAGGACGTCGACGCTGCCTGCCAAGGGCAGAAAATGGCGAGCAGCGAGCGCAGCATCTCACGTGCCTCGGGACACGCGGCGGAGTGCATGGCTGGCCGTGGGCCTAACGGTCATACTGGCCATGCTTGCCCGTGTATGCGGGATCGGGGGCGGCCTACTGGGCATTACTCGCACACTGCGTGGCTTTTTATACTCTGCGCCGGCCCAGTGGAAGTTCACGCCAATTCGAGAAGTTTCCAGCGCAATGGAGAAGTCCGTGTCAGACGCTGAAGTACTTCCAGAAACTGCGGTCCAGAACAGCCCAGTGCAGGCGGAGCGCGTTGTCGCCGCCAGCATACCAGGTGACACTGGTGCTCGTAACCCAAGTCCGGCGACCAGACCAAAGGCGCGGCGCTCGAACGCTGCCAGCCTAACTGAGGGGGAACAAATTCGTGACGCGAGGGCGAAATCGACCAAGCTGCAAAATTTTCCCAAGTCCTGGACTGCCAAGTCCGGTGCTGGCGCGAGGCCTCGAGCGAGCCGACCACGTCGTGGACAGCGACCTGTCAGCCAAACTGCTGTCAAACACCAACGGTCAAGTCGACTGCAAAATGCTGCCAAGGCATCACGTCGGTCAGTTTACGGTGTTCGGCCAGGCCATGGCATTTGCAATTGCGCTAGCTGCAACGACCCTTGGAAATTGTCGCCCAGGATGCACAGATCCCACTCCTCAAGGTTGCCCTAATGTTTTGTCTGTGGGAAATTAACTTGTATGTCGACTTTTGTGTCGTGTTTGCTGGAAATTGTGAGGCGCCGTAAGCCTGCGTTTTCTGGTTCTTAATTCTTTGTGTTCTTCCAGCAATTATGTGTTTATTTTGCCATGCGTTCAGTGGCAATGGCCCACGCATTTCGGTATTGTTCCCACGAGACGTTTTCTACGTACCTGGAGTGTATATCCAGAGTTTTTGCACGCTATTTGTGGCACTGGTCTGCGGCGTAGTGAAGCGCCGTTGTATCGTCGTCTAGCTTCGACTTGTTTTCGTAAGTAAAGTGCCTGTGACGCGTGTGTTATTTTGTTTTGTGCTGAGAGCATTGCTTGTATGCAAATGCTTACGTCCTTTGTGTCGAATTCGGCTGTGCATTTCGGCATAGCCTGTAATGTCGGACGTTATGTTTACTCTCGGGCACTGATTTGTGAATCGTGACGAAGTAATCGTTACTTGTGTTTGCCTTTGTGGCGCCGCCGGTAATGTTTTGCACGTCCTGTTTTCTTTGCTATGAAGCGCGTTTATCTGTTATGGCCACTGTGTTTTGTGTTGAAGGTTGTATTGTACCTTGTTTGTGTGGCATTTGTTGCCATGTTTGTTTGCTCACCCCGTTTATTTGGCGTAAAACGTGATGTTGGTGTCATTTATTTGTGAGATGGCGTATGTTATGTTGCTCCGTGTGTGTACAGCACGTGTTGTTGCCGTTACCCTACCTCTATACCGTTTGGGTTAGCTCATAGGGACCTTCTTTGTTGGCATGTGTTGCCGTATTATATGTGTGGGACTGTGTGCCCCTATTGTGTCCATGGGCAGCCGCTTTGAGTGAGGGGGGAATGTAGCATCTAGAGCACTTTTTCCAACTAAGGGTTGGGTATCAGCCATCCAGGATTGATGGGCAGCTAGTGCGTTGCTGCTATGGTAGGACACTCATTCGCGTTGCCGGGGGGGATCAGTGGCGGTAGTGCGGCTCATGACCGCATGTTGGAGCTTCAAGCGTTTCACGAGGACGGCATCTTCATTTTCAGTTGCACCATGCTAGCAACTGGACGGCATGCTACGAGCATGTGGCTAAGGGGGGTGTTGAGATTCAACCTACCCAGACATCTTTTGCATTGTGCCCATGTGGCTAAGGGGGGTGTTAGGGATATTATATCCACCTGGCCACAATGTATCCCAGCCTGATTTATTTCTTGTTGGATTTATTACTTATGGACTTGGAATTTGATAGCTAATTGATGAGCTAGATGGATTGGGCTCAATGAGCTGATCAATATTCATGTGCCATAGTCCTATTCTTGGACATGGATGACTTGTACCCTGAGTCAGCCTAGTAGCATCACGTATTTGATTGACAAGTGGTGCTATGGCCTATTGGACAAGTGTTTGGTCCATGAGCTGACAAATGTTGGAAGCTCATGATGACACATGTTATGACTTACATGATGACAAGTGGGTAGACTCATTGCATGACACTTGTCACTCCAAGGAAAGAGATGTGTCACTTTATTAATTATGTTATGTGGCACATTATTATGTAGACACTTGGCATCTAGCTATTATGCCAGCTGTTTGGATCAAGTCTAGAATGTTCTAGGAATGTTCTAAGAATATGCCAGGAATATTCCTGGAATATACTGAGAATATGCTGGGAATATGCTAGGATTATGCTAGGATGTTTCTACAAGCTTCTGTGATGATGTCATTGCTGATGTCATCCTTCCTAGCCTAAAAGGTATAAAAGGAAACTGCCCCCTAAGGGCAGGTACCTCCATTAAACCTCCATTCAACCTCTATTCCTAACCTCTAAGCCTATGAAATAAAACTCTTTTTCTGGTCTCTCTTCCATTGTCTTCAAGCTCAGTCTTTCATCACCTGAAGGTGAAAGGGTAGCAAGGCCAAGCAAAAGTGTCAAGGACATGGTCCTTGTATTTGTACCCACCTGACCTGGCTAGATAGATAGAGGCTCTTGTACAGGAGCCACTGTTCTTTATCCCGTTGGATTTGGCCTACAAATGAGAAAGTTGTGGCCAGTTTTAGTAATCAGGGATTAGTACCTATGCCAAGTGGATCCTTATAGGCAGCTGACAAATCTGTCTATGTCAGCTGACCTATGACATGTCAGATGAGAATCTATGACAGGACAGCTGACTGATTGACATGTACACTGTGCATGTCAGATGTGGCGCTGATATGTTCACGCCAGATTTACTTCATCATCATCAGATCACACATAGAGAGATCTTTTATTAAATAGTTAGATTACTGTGCAGCAGTTACAAGTTAAGACTGTACATCAGTTACAAGATAAGGCTGTACAGCAGTTACAAGATAAGATTTATTCTTGTCGAGATCTGATTGGTAGCCTGTACACTGACCTAACCTGATTGGTGGCCTGAGTATTACATGAGAATATTCCTAGGCACATTCCTAGCCAGCCAATCAGGTCATTCCAGTTTTCTGCCTGTGTTTTTTCCTCGAGTTAATAAAACAACTGAGGAGCCTTGCCTGAGGCACTCGATCTCACTATCATTCTGCCTCAAACTGAGTCTCTGTCTCTTTGCTCCCATCCTCCATAGCCTGTACCTGCAAGGACAGGCACATTTGGGTTTCAATCACAAGAATTGTAGAGGGCAAACCCATTAGTTCTTTCAACATGGTATCGGAGGTTTGATGCCTACCCTGCATTTGAGGAGCAGAGACATTCATCTGACTACCCCAGAGACAACACCCAGACCCAGATCAACCATGGAGGATCAAGACACCCAAACTGCTACCAGACAGCCTGATTACACCTCTCTTAATTGTTTCAACAGTTGCCAAGAGCTGCAAGAAATTTGTTGGTGCAGCTGGTGATGATTACAGCAAGTGGGAGGAGTGGAAAAATTTGTTTTTGGCTGTTGTCAGTCTTTTCAGCTTGGATGCTGTCCTGCTGGGTACTGAGGAGAATGACAGGGCTGATAAGGCCCTGTGGGCAGCTTTGCTCACCTGTCTAACAGGTGAAGCTGCACGCCTAATGGCCACTGTGGCCAACAAAACTGGTAGCCAAGCATGGCAATGTCTCATGGAGAACTATGAGCAAACCAGGCTAACCAAGAGTCACAGGTTTGAGCTGAGGAGCAAGCTGCACCGCCTACAGAAGCTTCCTAATGAGACCATGCAACAGCTCGTGAGGAGGGCGGAGCTTCTACGTGCTGACTACCAGGCTGCAGGGGGAGTCATCCAGGACCGTGATTTTGCTGCCATTCTACTGGGAGCACTGACAGACGAGTACCGCCCTGCGCTGGTGTCTGTACGGTTCAACGAGGAGGACCCACTACCTGTGGTGAAGAGGGCACTCATGGAGGCGGAGGATCTGCTCAAGGGGGGACGTGCTGTGGTGAAAAAGGAGAGTGCTGGCACTGGCCAGGCCTACCACACCAACAGCAAGGGGAACGGGGGACCAAGAAATGCAGTCACTGTGGCCTGTCAAATCACAAGGACAAAGACTGCTGGAAGGAGCATCCTGAGAAGGCCCCACGCTGGTACCCCAACCAGCACAGGGGGGGCAAGGGCGGCAACCAAGGGAACCAGAACAAGGGACGCAACGCACCTGCTGGATCCGCTGCCAACGCAACTCAGGAGGCGGCTGAACTGCCGCCTGGCTTCTGCATGGTCACCATCGCCGAGGAGTCGCCGTCGACGCCGCTGGAGGCTGCTGCTCTCACGCAGTATACGGGCGACAAACTCAACTGGGTGCTGGACTCGGCTGCGAGCAGCCACATGTCCCCGTGCCGTTCTGACTTCGTGTCACTTATCCCCCACAACAGGCAGATCGTCGGATCAGGCGGCGACCTGCAAGCTGCTGGAGTTGGCACAGTTTCTGTGCATTTGCCGGGGAGCGAGCTCCGACTGGATGGAGCCCTTCTGGTCCCCGAGCTGCCTGTTCGGGTGCTCTCTGTTGGAGCGCTCGTGAAGGCTGGCCACAAGCTGGATTTCAACCAGGAAATCGCTGTGGTGGACAACAAGGCGCACAAGATGGAGCAGAGGGACAACGTCTACGTGTTACCTGCTCTCAACAAGAAGGCGGCGCTGGCGGCCACGACCGTGCGGCCGTTGGGGTCGCTGTGGAGCGCTGGCCTGCCTGTGGCGGCCATGTCCAAGACGCTGGGCTTTCCGCCTGGCTTTTCGCGGCCTTTGGGGCTGCAGGCTTCTTCCCGAGGCGCTTTGCTGCGCCCGGTGTCGTCGCCACTGTCGTGTGGCGGCAAGGGCGGTTTTTCCGCTGACAAACCTGCAATTGTGCAGGATTTTGGCGTGGTGGGGACGGCAAGGAATGGGATCGGCTTAGTACCGGTCGTTGGGGCACACGGGGAGGACGGTTCCTGGAGTTCTGCGTCGGGCAGTACTACTTATAGCCCTCTCGTGCCAGATCAGGTGGACTCTGCTCCACCAGTTTCCCTGACCCCTCCAGCGGCGAGCTCACCTGGCTTGCCGTTGTCCATGGATGTCACCCTACGTGGCGTGCTGGGAGAGCTTCCCCAGCCTGGCATCGTTTGGCCTAGTGCCAACACGCAGACGTCACCAAGCCTGCTGCGTGACGGTTTCGCTCTGTTGAAAGAACTAATGGGTTTGCCTTCTACAATGCTTGTGATTGGAACCCAAATGTGCCTGTCCTTGCAGGTACAGGCTATGGAGGATGGAAGCAAAGAGACAGAGACTCAGTTTGAGGCAGAATGATAGTGAGGAGTACCTTAGGCAAGGCTCCTCAGTTGTTTTATTAACTCGAGGAAAAAACACAGGCAGAAAACTGGAATGACCTGATTGGCTGGCTAGGAATGTGCCTAGGAATATTCTCATGTAATACTCAGGCCACCAATCAGGTTAGGTCAGTGTACAGGCTACCAATCAGATCTAGACAAGAATAAATCTTATCTTGTAACTGCTGTACAGTCTTATCTTGTAACTGATGTACAGCCTTAACTTGTAACTGCTGCACAGTAATCTAACTATTTAATAAAAGATCTCTCTATGTGTGATCTGATGATGATGAAGTAAATCTGGCGTGAACATATCAGCGCCACATCTGACATGCACAGTGTACATGTCAATCAGTCAGCTGTCCTGTCATAGATTCTCATCTGACATGTCATAGGTCAGCTGACATAGACAGATTTGTCAGCTGCCTATAAGGATCCACTTGGCATAGGTACTAATCCCTGATTACTAAAACTGGCCACAACTTTCTCATTTGTGGGCCAAATCCAACGGGATAAAGAACAGTGGCTCCTGTACAAGAGCCTCTATCTATCTAGCCAGGTCAGGTGGGTACAAATACAAGGACCATGTCCTTGACACCCCCCTTACAACACATGACCTTGCTCTAGTGCTATCCTGTCAAGTATAACACTTAGAGGAAAAGCTCTCAGCCATAGCTAAGTCAAGCCTTGACCAAACATAGGACTCTAGAATTAAATTCAGTACTCACTATCAAGGTGACATTTGGGTACAACCTTGACACCCCCCTTACCCACATGGCACCAAACCAAAAATGGGATGCAACCCAGGCCAGTGGTAAGGATCAAACACTAACTGATCACGGGTAAGTGGGCGAAAAACATCCACCCCCCTCGCTAGCAAACACCGTGGTCAAAGTAGTCAAAAGACGATCTCCACGGAAACTGGAAACTGGAACTCCGGACCGGTGACGCGCCGAGTGTCCAACGAAAGCAGCAGGAAAGATTGCCGCATCGCCCAGCAACTAGCATGTGTTGCCAAGTCAAAAACTTCGTTGGGAAGATGCGCTTTGGATCACACCCCCCTCACTCTAGCGTCGCCTGAAAACATGAAGAAGCACACAAAATGCTCTAACACAGGCAAACTCTTAGACAATGCAGGGGACATGATGTATGATTAACGCATAAAACATGTGATTAACGACATAAAGCATCCGACCTACGGCAGAGCACCAACGGTGAACAAGGAGCAGAACACGTAGTCCTGACACACCTTAATCACACAGGTAACTAACATAAACCGACATAGTCATGGATCTTAGCATTAGCCAACATGAACGAACTGAAAAGACAGCTCTGATTAACCAACGATAGTTGAAAGCGACTAAAAACGGGACATGAAGCGACGACAAAGTCAGGAGCACAAACGCAGGCTATGTACAAAAGACACAACCGCAAACTGCATGAACAAACCTAGCATGCAACGAGAAAGTATGCCCTAAGAATGGGCAACACACACGACATGAAATGAACGTGCAGATTGACCACAAAAAGGGTCAGCAAGAACGGAGACATGGCCAGCAAACCGGCGCTAGCCAAACGTACCAAGATTACAAAGAACTTGGAAAACATACCATTGCTGGTAGAAGAACGTCATGGGGACGATGAACACAGGTGGTCTAGAACTCAAATAACGCATCCCGACGAAGCGCTATGAAAAAGTCTAGCAGAAACAAAACAAGACTATGCGAGATGCATAAGGCCGGAAGGACCCCGCACCTAACAGCACAATAGACCACAAAATATTCGTGTCTAAAGCAATTTTTCACGAACGAAAAACAGTGGCGACTTGAGATCATAGGGGTTAGTTAAGCTAGCTATCAAATTCCCAACGAACGTGACCATAGCGCATCCCCAAAAATCGCCATGAAAATAGCGGAAGCAGGGCTCCCGCACCGACCGCCTTAGTGCTCAAGGCAGCACTTGTGCCGGCAACTTGTTGGCTCAGCACAGTCCCAAATTGACAGGGACACGTGGCAGCCGACGACTCCAGCTCCAGGACTTGGCTCCAGGACTGGGCTTGGACTTGGTGCATCTGGTGGCCTCCCCTCACCAGGAATTCCCCCCGCAGCAAAATCCAAAATGCTGGCGCCCGAGACGCGCCACGCCAAACCCCCACTTGATTCTGGCCAGGGAGCGAAACCGTCACGCAGCAGGCTTGGTGACGTCTGCGTGTTGGCACTAGTAGGCCAAACGATGCCAGGCTGGGGAAGCTCTCCCAGCACGCCACGTAGGTTGACATCCATGGACAACGGCAAGCCAGGTGAGCTCGCCGCTGGAGGGGTCAGGGAAACTGGTGGAGCAGAGTCCACCTGATCTGGCACGAGAGGGCTATAAGTAGTACTGCCCGACGCAGAACTCCAGGAACCGTCCTCCCCGTGTGCCCCAACGACCGGTACTAAGCCGATCCCATTCCTTGCCGTCCCCACCACGCCAAAATCCTGCACAATTGCAGGTTTGTCAGCGGAAAAACCGCCCTTGCCGCCACACGACAGTGGCGACGACACCGGGCGCAGCAAAGCGCCTCGGGAAGAAGCCTGCAGCCCCAAAGGCCGCGAAAAGCCAGGCAGAAAGCCCAGCGTCTTGGACATGGCCGCCACTGGCAGGCCAGCGCTCCACAGCGACCCCAACGGCCGCACGGTCGTGGCCGCCAGCGCCGCCTTCTTGTTGAGAGCAGGTAACACGTAGACGTTGTCCCTCTGCTCCATCTTGTGCGCCTTGTTGTCCACCACAGCGATTTCCTGGTTGAAATCCAGCTTGTGGCCAGCCTTCACGAGCGCTCCAACAGAGAGCACCCGAACGGGCAGCTCGGGGACCAGAAGGGCTCCATCCAGTCGGAGCTCGCTCCCCGGCAAATGCACAGAAACTGTGCCAACTCCAGCAGCTTGCAGGTCGCCGCCTGATCCGACGATCTGCCTGTTGTGGGGGATAAGTGACACGAAGTCAGAACGGCACGGGGACATGTGGCTGCTCGCAGCCGAGTCCAGCACCCAGTTGAGTTTGTCGCCCGTATACTGCGTGAGAGCAGCAGCCTCCAGCGGCGTCGACGGCGACTCCTCGGCGATGGTGACCATGCAGAAGCCAGGCGGCAGTTCAGCCGCCTCCTGAGTTGCGTTGGCAGCGGATCCAGCAGGTGCGTTGCGTCCCTTGCTCTGGTTCCCTCGGTTGCCGCCCTTGCCCCCCCTGTGCTGGTTGGGGTACCAGCGTGGGGCCTTCTCAGGATGCTCCTTCCAGCAGTCTTTGTCCTTGTGATTTGACAGGCCACAGTGACTGCATTTCTTGGTCCCCCCCATTACAATTCGTTCAAGTGGCCCGCCGGAGCGGCTGTACAATTTTTCCCAGTGAGCGCGCTGCCAAGTGTACTTGTGGGCAAATTTTTAGGTGCCCCGTCACTTCGAGGTACTAAAAATTAGGCTACGGTACGAATTCAGCGAATTTCAGCGAATTTTCAGTCGAACCAAAGGAAGTGACGCCAACTACCAAAAAGTTTCCGTTACGAATTTTCAGCCCAACACTCGCGCAAAATGAAGTGACGGCAACTACCAAAACTTTTCCGTTACGAATTTTCACTCCCACACGTTTGCACAAAAGACTTGACGGCAACTACCAAAAAGTTTCCGTTACGAATTTTCAGTCCCACACTTCGCGCAAATTTTAGTAGGGCTGCACGCAAGCTACCTTTCAAAATTTTGCGCTAGTATGGAACGCATTTCATTCGTCTGGAGGAACGCTGCCCGCCAACTACCCCCGTTCAGAAAGTTCCGCCGAAATTTACCCGAGATTTGGAAATCTGAACGTCCGCGCAAATTTTAGTAGGGCTGCACGCAAGCTACCTTTCAAAATTTTGCGCAAGTATGGAACGCAATTCATTCGTCCGGAGGAATGCTGCTCGTCAACTGCCCCCGTTCAGAAAGTTGCGCCGAACTTTACTTGAGATTTGGAAATCTGAACGTGCGGTTGGAGTTTCGCGGGGAAACCCAAGTTCCCAAGTAATTCACCAATGACGCGCTTCGAACACTTGTCCGCTAAAACCTAAGCAGCCGCTCCGGCTGGCCACTTAAACGAAACTTGATGGTTCCCCTTGCTGTTGGTGTGGTAGGCCTGGCCAGTGCCAGCACTCTCCTTTTTCACCACAGCACGTCCCCCCTTGAGCAGATCCTCCGCCTCCATGAGTGCCCTCTTCACCACAGGTAGTGGGTCCTCCTCGTTGAACCGTACAGACACCAGCGCAGGGCGGTACTCGTCTGTCAGTGCTCCCAGTAGAATGGCAGCAAAATCACGGTCCTGGATGACTCCCCCTGCAGCCTGGTAGTCAGCACGTAGAAGCTCCGCCCTCCTCACAAGCTGTTGCATGGTCTCGTTAGGAAGCTTCTGTAGGCGGTGCAGCTTGCTCCTCAGCTCAAACCTGTGACTCTTGGTTAGCCTGGTTTGCTCATAGTTCTCCATGAGACACTGCCATGCTTGGCTACCAGTTTTGTTGGCCACAGTGGCCATTAGGCGTGCAGCTTCACCTGTTAGACAGGTGAGCAAAGCTGCCCACAGGGCCTTATCAGCCCTGTCATTCTCCTCAGTACCCAGCAGGACAGCATCCAAACTGAAAAGACTGACAACAGCCAAAAACAAATTCTTCCACTCCTCCCACTTGCTGTAATCATCACCAGCTGCACCAACAAATTTCTTGCAGCTCTTGGCAACTGTTGAAACAAGAGAGGTGTAGTCAGGCTGTCTGGTAGCAGTTTGGGTGTCTTGATCCTCCATGGTTGATCTGGGTCTGGGTGTTGTCTCTGGGGTAGTCAGATGAACGTCTCTGCTCCTCAAATGCAGGGTAGGCATCAAACCTCCGATACCATGTTGAAAGAACTAATGGGTTTGCCTTCTACAATGCTTGTGATTGGAACCCAAATGTGCCTGTCCTTGCAGGTACAGGCTATGGAGGATGGAAGCAAAGAGACAGAGACTCAGTTTGAGGCAGAATGATAGTGAGGAGTACCTTAGGCAAGGCTCCTCAGTTGTTTTATTAACTCGAGGAAAAAACACAGGCAGAAAACTGGAATGACCTGATTGGCTGGCTAGGAATGTGCCTAGGAATATTCTCATGTAATACTCAGGCCACCAATCAGGTTAGGTCAGTGTACAGGCTACCAATCAGATCTAGACAAGAATAAATCTTATCTTGTAACTGCTGTACAGTCTTATCTTGTAACTGATGTACAGCCTTAACTTGTAACTGCTGCACAGTAATCTAACTATTTAATAAAAGATCTCTCTATGTGTGATCTGATGATGATGAAGTAAATCTGGCGTGAACATATCAGCGCCACATCTGACATGCACAGTGTACATGTCAATCAGTCAGCTGTCCTGTCATAGATTCTCATCTGACATGTCATAGGTCAGCTGACATAGACAGATTTGTCAGCTGCCTATAAGGATCCACTTGGCATAGGTACTAATCCCTGATTACTAAAACTGGCCACAACTTTCTCATTTGTGGGCCAAATCCAACGGGATAAAGAACAGTGGCTCCTGTACAAGAGCCTCTATCTATCTAGCCAGGTCAGGTGGGTACAAATACAAGGACCATGTCCTTGACACCCCCCTTACAACACATGACCTTGCTCTAGTGCTATCCTGTCAAGTATAACACTTAGAGGAAAAGCTCTCAGCCATAGCTAAGTCAAGCCTTGACCAAACATAGGACTCTAGAATTAAATTCAGTACTCACTATCAAGGTGACATTTGGGTACAACCTTGACACGCTCCCTGGCCAGAATCAAGTGGGGGTTTGGCGTCAGTGGCGCGTCTCGGGCGCCAGCATTTTGGATTTTGCTGCGGGGGGAATTCCTGGTGAGGGGAGGCCACCAGATACACCAAGTCCAAGCCCAGTCCTGGAGCCAAGTCCTGGAGCTGGAGTCGTCGGCTGCCACGTGTCCCTGTCAATTTTGGGACTGTGCTGAGCCAACAAGTTGCCTGCACAAGTGCTGCCTTGAGCACTAAGGCGGTCGGTGCGGGAGCCCTGCTTCCGCTATTTTCATGGCGATTTTTGGGGATGCGCTATGGTCACGTTCGTTGGGAATTTGATAGCTAGCTTAACTATAAACCCCTATGATCTCAAGTCGCCACTGTTTTTCGTTCGTGAAAAATTGCTTTAGACACGAATATTTTGTGGTCTATTGTGCTGTTAGGTGCGGGGTCCTTCCGGCCTTATGCATCTCGCATAGTCTTGCTTTGTTTCTGCTAGACTTTTTCATAGCGCTTCGTCGGGATGCGTTATTTGAGTTCTAGACCACCTGTGTTCATCGTCCCCATGACGTTCTTCTACCAGCAATGGTATGTTTTCCAAGTTCTTTGTAATCTTGGTACGTTTGGCTAGCGCCGGTTTGCTGGCCATGTCTCCGTTCTTGCTGACCCTTTTTGTGGTCAATCTGCACGTTCATTTCATGTCGTGTGTGTTGCCCATTCTTAGGGCATACTTTCTCGTTGCATGCTAGGTTTGTTCATGCAGTTTGCGGTTGTGTCTTTTGTACATAGCCTGCGTTTGTGCTCCTGACTTTGTCGTCGCTTCATGTCCCGTTTTTAGTCGCTTTCAACTATCGTTGGTTAACCCATACTCCGTCAAGTGTATCCATTTGGATACACTTGCACCCCCCGCCACGTGGCAAAATATTGCGCGAGCGCCGCGCCATCGGGTACGGATGTAAGTGGTCAGGCAACTCGGGACAGACCCAATGTGAACGTAAATGCATAGGTTGGTGGGATAATTGCGCCATAGCCACCTAAATACCACGTTGCCAGGCTGTGCATCACGTGACTTTTGCTAACATTTTTGACCGTTGCGCGCGCGGATAGCGAGATATGGCTGTCAACGTGCCATTTGGTGGAAATTTGGGGTTCCGCAGCTTGAAATGGGTCAGATGATGACCCCTGAACGATGATGCATTATGTTGGTTCGTCAAGAATTATCAGATTCACGGAACTGTGAAAATACGCAGTGGTTATTATCTCTGTCTTGGTCGCCACCATCAGAAGAGACGTCCCGTTTGGTATCGCCGGTTTCTTTTTGGTTTCTTGGTAGCTTCTTTCCGCCTGGGCCTTACATTGTTTTACGGAAGTCCGCTGCGCACCATCTGCGGGGAACGTCGACGCGTTAGACGTCATCTTTGCATAGATAAATCAACATGGTTATCATGACGGATGCATGGATAGAGCGGCTATGGCTGCCTGTGCCACTAGCATCAGTATCCGGGACGTATGAGCATGTCGGCCAGCGGAACCCGGCCAGGTCGTGATCGAGGCAGGTGCGGCGATTCGTTTCCGTGTTGGTTGCATGGAAACTCGTACGTTCATACATGTCTGATGGTGGATATATGAGTGGTAATTGCAACTGCCTTCCATGCCTGCTCAAGGAGGGGTATTAGCCATTATGTTGCACAGTTTGTGGCATTTCTTGGGGGATACCGTTCAGTGAGTGTCAGGTGGCTTCATATTTGTATTCCAGCATATTTGGCAGTCTATTGTGGTCAATTATATTGCATCATTGTATGGCATGGCATAGTTGGCTGTTTGCGCGCGCGTAAGCCACACACGTAAACGCGGGCATGGTATGGGTCAAATGGGCTATCCGGGTAGTTTGACCAAAGGAAAGCACCATTGGACTATCCAACTAAATTGTCCAATGTTGGGTTTGAGGTTTCTGACCCTCCCCTCAGTAGAAGGGGGGGGGGTATACTTTTTCTTGGCACAAAATGATCGTCTTTTGGCTCACTTTGACTGAAGGTATCATCCAAAGGACTAATAAGACTCATGATATTATTGCATATTATGAAAGCCCTTGAAGTGTAGATACTCCTAGCATCTTGGTTGGGGGTATTTGGAGTTGTGGTCTATGAGTTATGATTTTTGGCAATTTTAGGGGTCTGAAAGTGCCAAAAATGGCCTGACGGAGTATGGGTTAATAAGAGCTGTCTTTTCAGTTCGTTCATGTTGGCTAATGCTAAGATCCATGACTATGTCGGTTTATGTTAGTTAATACCTGTGTGATTAAGGTGTGTAAGGACTACCTGTTCTGCTCCTTGTTCACTGTTGGTGCTCTGCCGTAGGTCGGATGCTTTATGTCGTTAATCACATGTTTTATGCGTTAATCGTACATCATGTCCCCTGCATTGTCTAAGAGTTTGCCTGTGTTAAGAGCATTTTGTGTGTTTCTTCATGTTTTCAGGCAACGCTAGAGTGAGGGGGGTGTGATCCAAAGCGCATCTTCCCAACGAAGTTTTTTGACTTGGCAACACATGCTAGTTGCTGGGCGATGCGGCAATCTTTCCTGCTGCTTTGGTTGGACACTCGTCTGCAAATTAATTATGTTATGTGGCACATTCTTATGTAGACACTTGGCATCTAGCTATTATGCCAGCTCTTTGTTTGGATCAAGTCTAGAATGTTCTAGGAATGTTCTAAGAATATGCCAGGAATTAATTAATTAATTAATTAATTATCAACATCACTCCGTTGGGAGTAGATGTAGCACATAGCCCTGAGAAGGGGCATATGGCTTTTAATACATTCTAGGCTACTTCATGCAAGGGTGGGAATGTAAGCTACCCCTGCGCTAGGTGCACCAGGGCACCCGCACCCTCATGGTCTATCACGCTATGCCCGGGTAAGGGGGGGAGCATGCCTGTGAGGGGGAAGATCATCATGGCTATACAAAAACTAGAGCGTGGCATCTCAGCAGAGATCAGCTCTCTGCATGGGCACAGCATTACTGAATAAAACTAGGCATCGTCTGGAGTGTGGCTCATCATAGGCACACATGGACATGACTAAAAAGGCTAGGCCTAAGCTGGTATAGTGCCTGTAGTAGGCGGGCATGTACAAGGCCACTGTCTAACTATTCTACACTACTGCTGTATTCCCCTAGGCTGGGGCTGGAGTTGCTGGGGCCGCGGTGGTCGAGGGGGTCGCTTGCCAGGGCTTGTGGCCGACGTAGATGGCCGCCCCCTTCCAGTACACCGGCTGGCCCGCCTTGGTCTGCCGGAGCTGGGTGTAGGTCGGCCATAGCTCCCGTCGCCGTTGTTGCTGTGCCAGGGTCAAGTCGTCGTCCACGGTGAAGGGAGTATTCGCGAGCCGCTTGCGGCGTCTGAGAAACGAAATCTTGTCCGCTGGGCTATCAAAGATGAGAAGAAGCGGAGGCGCCCCTGCCTTACCCCGCGCGCGGGGGAGGCGGTGGGCGGTCAGCTTGATCTCACCAAGAAGGCCCATGCGTGCAAGGATTTTGCTCTCAAACGCACGTGCAAGCTTCTCGGAATTCTCACCTTCTTCCATGTCCAAGTTCTTGAGTATGGCGTTGAGGCTGCGCTTGGCGAGCTCGGCCTCCTCGCGGAGGTCAAGCGTCTGCCGCTGGAGCTGGGCTGCGACGGCGGAGGTGGTGGAGGTGGTATGTTGCTTAAGCATGTCCGCCCAGGTCGTGATGGGAGGAGCATCGCCGGCCGGGCCAGCCGAGGCTGGCTTGGCGGCAATGTCCTTCACTGCCTGGGCGGTGAGGCCTGCCGTGTTCTGCAAGACCTCGATAGCGATTGCATTATCCTTGAGGCGCTGGTCGATGTCGCGGAGCTGGGCGGTGATGGAGTCGGTGGAGGCGGAGGGGGGGGGGGGTGGAGGCGAGGAGGGTGGCGGTGGCGGTGGGGATGGTGGGAAGCTCAGCAGCCAGCGTGCCACCAATTGCCGCCACATCTGCGGCAAGAGGGGTCACGTGCTGCTCGAAAGCTTCCTTGAGGAGGGTGCGGATGGTGGCTTCGGTGGGGAAGGTGGAGGGGGGCGGTTTGGGAGCCCAGATCTCGGCTTCGGAGCGTCCAACAAGGGAGCAGAGGGCGAAGCGTTGGAGGTTGGGGCGACTCATGCGGGGAAGGACGGGGAGAGTCTCGGCGGGGTCGACAAGCTGGCCATTACCAGGCCCGCGGCCGCGGTTGTGGGACGTGAGGTACACGCACAGGGCTAGAAGCGAGGCGTGATTGCCGTGAAACACGTCTTCCATGAACCGACCGGGGCTGCGTTGCCAGAAGCCGGAGCTGTTGACGTCGAAGGAGGTCTCTTCCCAGGGCGGCTCAGCAGAGCGACTGCGCTTAGGCTCAGGCGATGCAGATGGCGAGGCAAGCCCGGGAGGCTGGGCGAGCACCAGTGCACTACTAGTGTCACCGTTGCCATCTGGGCCGGTGGGCGAAGCTGCAGCCGAAGCTGCAGGCGTATTTGCATTGCCGAGCGCAGCCGCCAGGCTGCGTTGCGTCGAGAGACGTTTGCTCATCGTATATTGCGTAATAGCGTCGGAAAATTATATCAGCATGTGCGTCGTAGAAAGACGCATCGATTGTGATATTCACGGCTAAATTCGGTGCTCAAACGTGAAAGTTATGAGCTCCGCCGTCAGCCATGGCTATCTCGTGGCATAGCATGGCGAAACTCTTGCCAGGAATATTCCTGGAATATACTGAGAATATGCTGGGAATATGCTAGGATTATGCTAGGATGTTTCTACAAGCTTCTGTGATGATGTCATTGCTGATGTCATCCTTCCTAGCCTAAAAGGTATAAAAGGAAACTGCCCCCTAAGGGCAGGTACCTCCATTAAACCTCCATTCAACCTCTATTCCTAACCTCTAAGCCTATGAAATAAAACTCTTTTTCTGGTCTCTCTTCCATTGTCTTCAAGCTCAGTCTTTCATCACCTGAAGGTGAAAGGGTAGCAAGGCCAAGCAAAAGTGTCAAGGACATGGTCCTTGTATTTGTACCCACCTGACCTGGCTAGATAGATAGAGGCTCTTGTACAGGAGCCACTGTTCTTTATCCCGTTGGATTTGGCCCACAAATGAGAAAGTTGTGGCCAGTTTTAGTAATCAGGGATTAGTACCTATGCCAAGTGGATCCTTATAGGCAGCTGACAAATCTGTCTATGTCAGCTGACCTATGACATGTCAGATGAGAATCTATGACAGGACAGCTGACTGATTGACATGTACACTGTGCATGTCAGATGTGGCGCTGATATGTTCACGCCAGATTTACTTCATCATCATCAGATCACACATAGAGAGATCTTTTATTAAATAGTTAGATTACTGTGCAGCAGTTACAAGATAAGGCTGTACAGCAGTTACAAGATAAGATTTATTCTTGTCGAGATCTGATTGGTAGCCTGTACACTGACCTAACCTGATTGGTGGCCTGAGTATTACATGAGAATATTCCTAGGCACATTCCTAGCCAGCCAATCAGGTCATTCCAGTTTTCTGCCTGTGTTTTTTCCTCGAGTTAATAAAACAACTGAGGAGCCTTGCCTAAGGCACTCGATCTCACTATCATTCTGCCTCAAACTGAGTCTCTGTCTCTTTGAGGGGATTCATAAGTGTTTGCTCAATTTCACAAGTCTTCAAATGAGTAAAAAAAAAATCTTTCAGATCTGAGGGTACCTAAAGCTGGACTGTTGCAGGCAGCATGTAGACCATGAAAATAGACCACCCACAAAAATTGGGCTCATTCTGAGCTCAAATGGTGACATGTGACAGCATACATGTGCAGTTTTTCGTCATTTTCCCCCTTTACTTACATGAAACAAATATGAATAGTGGACAAATGAACTCATTTCAGGCTGGATTCTTGCAGGCAGCATGTAGACCATGAAAATAGACCACCCACAAAAATTGGGCTCATTCTGAGCTCAAATGGTGACATGTGACAGCATACATGTGCAGTTTTTCGTCATTTTCCCCCTTTTCTTACATGAAACAAATATGAATAGTGAACAAATGGACTCATATCAGGCTGGATTCTTGCAGGCAGCATGTAGACCGTGAAAATAGACCACCCACAAAATTTGGGCTCATTCTGAGCTCAAATGGTGACATGTGACAGCATACATGTGCAGTTTTTCGTCATTTTCCCCCTTTACTTACATGAAACAAATATGAATAGTGGACAAATGAACTCATTTCAGGCTGGATTCTTGCAGGCAGCATGTATACCATGAAAATAGACCACCCACAAAAATTGGGCTCATTCTGAGCTCAAATGGTGACATGTGACAGCATACATGTGCAGTTTTTCGTCATTTTCCCCCTTTTCTTACATGAAACAAATATGAATAGTAAACAAATGAACTCATATCAGGCTGGATTCTTGCAGGCAGCATTTATACCATGAAAATAGACCACCCACAAAAATTGGGCTCATTCTGAGCTCAAATGGTGACATGTGACAGCATACATGTGCAGTTTTTAGTCATTTTCCCCCTTTTCTTACATGAAACAAATATGAATAGTGAACAAATGAACTCATTTCAGGCTGGATTCTTGCAGGCAGCATCTAGACCATGAAAATAGACCACCCACAAAAATTGGGCTCATTCTGAGCTCAAATGGTGACATGTGGCAGCATACATGTGCAGTTTTTCGTGATTTTCTCGGTTAACTTCCATGAAACAAATATGAATAGTGAACAAATGAACTCATATCAGGCTGGATTCTTGCAGGCAGCATTTATACCATGAAAATAGACCACCCACAAAAATTGGGCTCATTCTGAGCTCAAATGGTGACATGTGACAGCATACATGTGCAGTTTTTCGTCATTTTCTCGGTTATCTTACATGAAACAAATATGAATATTGAACAAATGAACTCAGATCAGGCTGGAAACTTGTAAGCAGCATGTAGACCATCAAACAGTATAGCAGATGGGCCATGTCGCAACTCCACGTGGAGTGGGCGATGCCAAACATGCGTCGTATCGCATGGTGGCACCCCTCCACGTGGTGCCGTCGCCCATGCACCAGCACCTCCGCCACAACCGGCACCGAGCATTCGTATTTCCCATGGTGTCGGCCAAACTCTGGCAAGGTGACTGTCACATGCTCCAGGCCGGCAGCGACAAAGAGCCCCACCACCAGCTGCCGGCGTTCATTGCAGGACAGCCCCCAATATTTGCTACGTGCCGCCTCCCATATTACAAAGGATGACAGGGGGCTCTGGGGATCTTGTATGCATCTATGTTTACAACACCGCCCGCGCAGCTCTGCCGCGATCACATGGGCATTACAGGCGTATTTCAGTACTGTTGTTGCTGATGATTTGAATCCTGCTGTGCGGCACCCACCACCTACATCATCATCGTCATCACTGCCGATATCCAGATGGTCGACCTGATCGTCATGATCAACGTCTACTACGACGTTGTAGGCCTCGTACAAGGGGAATCGACGCTGCCTGGGCATCAATTCCCCTTGTACGAGACAGGCCCCTGGTGGTCGGGACGTAAGAGCAGCAACACCAAAACGGCAACGAACATTCTCCAGCAAGCTGCCTCATCCCCGGCTAAAACAGGGGGCCTGGGGCAAGGGTCTTTTTCAATTTCCAACGACAGAAAATTCCAGCGCCCCCCACCATATTCGTCACGGCGCCTCCAATAGTCTGAACCTTCACGACCGCCCATGGCAGCTCTCGCAATTATGTTGGCACGCCTCTCCCAATTATGCCTCTCCTGCCTCGTTTGTGGCTCGATCTTCCGCCGCCTCAGCGCGGCGCATGAGAGTTCCATTCAGAATTCATTCACCGACCCCCAACACTGACCGTACAGCCTGAACATGCAAAAAGGTCTTGCATTCTCAATGAAAATGGGCTGTAACGGCATTCCATTGAGAATTCCATTGAGAACTCATTCACCGACCCCCAACACTGACCGTACAGCCTGAACATGCAAAAAGGTCTTGCATTCTCAATGAAAATGGGCTGTAACGGCATTCCATTGAGAATTCCATTGAGAACTCATTCACCGACCCCCAACACTGACCGTACAGCCTGAACATGCAAAAAGGTCTTGCATTCTCAATGAAAATGGGCTGTAACGGCATTCCATTGAGAATTCCATTGAGAACTCATTCACCGACCCCCAACACTGACCGTACAGCCTGAACTGGGCTGAACATGCGAAAAGGACTTGCATTCTCAATGAAAATGGGCTGTTGCGGCATTCCATTGAGAATTCCATTGAGAACTCATTCACCGACCCCCAACACTGACCGTACAGCCTGAACTGGGCTGAACATGCGAAAAGGACTTGCATTCTCAATGAAAATGGGCTGTTGCGGCATTCCATTGAGAATTCCATTGAGAACCCATTCACCGACCCCCAACACTGACCGTACAACCTGAACTGGGCTGAACATGCGAGAAACGAAGGACCATCCAAAAAGTGAAACAGTCCGCGGCGTTGTCCGAGCCTCGCATGCAAATGGCATTTGAATGAACAAAGCGCAGTGACCGTCGTCTTTGCGCGCGCGCGGGTGGAGGTGCGTGCACTAGTCTGCCAAGAAAACACTGCAGGGCATGCGCGCACGAACACAACGAGAACGTGCCAGCCTATGACGTCGTCGACGATGAAGTTCGTCGTCCGCTAAATTGTAGGGGATATGGCGGAGTATCTGAGTGAAACAGAGAGGCTGCGGGCAGAACGACTGTGTTATGGACGAACTGCGGGTGTTTGCCTCTTAGGCCATGCCGATGGGGCAGACAACAACTGTCGGGGCCGAAATGGTGAAAGCTGCAACCTATTTGCTCATGCGATCTGCGTCAAGGCAATTGACGGGAATAAAAATGGGGAGGAGTGGTGGTGCCCAGGATGCCGTGACCCCGGTGGCGTGAAAGTTGCCAATCTCCAAGCTTCGGGTTCGAACGGTCATCATGAGGTCGGCACTCCCCCCCGGCCCTGGGGTCCGCTGCTAACAAGTTTCTTCCAAACACCGACAAAGACCGGCGCATGTTGATGGATGATTCCGGATGCAAGGCCGTTGACGACTTCGAGAAAGCACATCACCAGGCACCCGGCAGGAAGCTAGTGTTTCCTCGTACTACCGACGGCCATGCCACCCAGGAATCAGATGCACGCAGCAAGGAGGACGTGCCGTCAATTCCGGCTGATGCCAGCAAGGGCGTTCAATCGAGTGATGAAAAGTCGACCGCGGGGGTGGTGGACGATGACCTACCCGACTCCTCACACCCCCGCGACTCCGCGACTCCCCCCTGTGCAGGCGGTGCAGAACATGGAGACCACGCTAACCTTGACGAGGCCCAGCCGGCAGCAGCTGCCATGCCTGGCAGCGCTAGCAGTGCGACACGGCGCGCCAGCTTTGATGCAGCGAACCTCAAGTCCGGCGACCAACTTGCGTCGGAAGCTCCAGCGTTTATGACGTGGCTTCCCTCCCCTGATGGCCCCTCCCCTGGCCATCTCCGTGTTGGACAATTGGTTCGCGTCGCCATCCCTCATAAGGAGTTTGGCAAACCCCTCTTCCCCAAGGTAATTCTTGGGTTTCATTTGTACCCTGGAGGAGCGGGGATCTTCCTGGCCAACACACCGTACGGAAGAAAGGACATCATGGAAAAGGCTGTCAAGAGCGGGGGGACCAAGCTGACGCCTGATCCCCCAGCATATTACGTGAACTGGGCTCAGCAATCCCAGGCCCTTCGGCCCGTCTTCATGGAGGATGGTGCTGTCGCCACGGTTGGCGACCTGACCGTCCTGCGCGACCGGCTAGATGCTGTGTGCGAATACCTGCCAAACGCAGGTCTGGCGGCGCTTCGAGCCACATCTGGTGGCTTGATCTACACAAACAAAGGCGAGGCCGTCAAGTTTGACTTGGTAAAGGACTTCCCAAAGCGCGTCGCACCACCACCAGCTGCCACGGCACCACCACCAGCTGCCACTTCCAGCCAACCTCGCGCTAACAAAAGCGTGCCAGAGGCGCAGCTGGTTCACCCCACACGCTCCAAGCGTGTGAAGGCGGACAGCCAGCAGCCAACTGCAGAGCCCAAGTGCGGTGTTCAAGTGCCAGTCAAGCCGAGCACCGAAGCCAGGGCGAGTGGTGTTCGCAACAAGAGGCCTCCCTCGAGCTCGGTATATGTACGCTGCGATGACTCGGGTGAAGAACGCGACTCGGACCAAGAAGTAGCGAAGCTACGCCGCACAAGCAGTACAACGGACCAGCACAAGCAGTACAACGCGGAGGTTGCGCAGCTGCAACGCAAGATGCAGGAGATGGAACAGCAACAGCAGCAGCAGCAGCAGCAGCACCAACAGCAGCAGCAGCAGCTCCTACAGCAGCTGCAGCAGCAGCAGCAAATGCAGCAGCAGCAGCAGCCTTTGCAACAGCAGCAGCAGGAGCCGCCGCCGCAGCAGCTGCTGCAGCCACAGCAGCTGCTGCAGCTCTCACAGCTCCTACAGCAGCAGCAGCAGCAGCAGCAGCAGCAGCAGCAGCAGCCGCAGCCGGCGCCGCCGCCACAGCAGCAGCAGCTGCTGCAGCAGCTCCTACAGCAGCTGCAGCAGCAGCCGCCGCCGCCGCACCAGCAACTACAGCAGCTGCTGCAGCCGCCGATGCAGCAACAGCTGCTACAGCAGCAGCATCCGCAGCAGCTGGTGCTGCAGCAACTGCAGCAGCTGCTGCAACAACAGCAACACTATCGCCTCCCACTCCCTGCCGCTACAACGACTACACGAGTAATTGACGGGGACGCCGAAGTAGCGCCCCTCGCGCAAGTGCAGCAAATGCTGGCTCAGATGCAACTTCCCCAGGTATGTCCTTTCCTATTGTGATTTCTTTGAATCAACATAATCTGCCTTTGTGAATAGTTTGTTGGAGTATATAGGATATATTTGTTTGGTTTGTTGATTATTCCTTCATATACCGTGCCCTAAGGCATGCTGGCTTGATGTGCTGGGTGGTGGTGTGCAGGTTGGTGGACGCCGGCTCCCATCCATTGACCCCTTCTCTGGCACGGTCTCTGTGGCGGTGGCTGCGCTCAACTCAATTGCGACACTGGCCATGTCTGGGAACACGACGCCCGTGCCACGATGGCGCCCGGTGACCACGTGGGTGCCATCATCCGTGTCAGCTCCGCCCAACTATGGTGTCGGCCGCCCATTGCAGCAGTGGCCAAACTTCTCCAATGACTGGACTATGAGCAATGACTGGTTTACCAGCTAAGCTTATACTAGTTTCTGATGTATTATTAAGTGAGCCAGTGCTTCTAGTAGAAGGTGATGTCTTAGTACTTATTGTATATTCATGCTGGACTGAAAGAGTACGTGGCGTGCCACTGGCAGCCGAGACATGTGCCTTGTCGATGGCCTGGGTTGCTCTTGTGCCATCCCATTTCATCTCAGATTGAATCATGAAGTTTCATGATTCAGTTGATGCTTGCAAGTTTCCAGCCTGACATGATCGATCGAGTTCATTTGGTCGCACAAAAATGTTTTATTCAAGAGAACAGTGGCAATGGCATCAAACTGCATTGTTTTCCTTTCATTTGTCACCTTTTGAGCTGTAAACAGTCTATTTTCATGGTCTACATGCTGCCTGCAAGAATCCAGCCTGATATGAGTTCATTTGTTCACTATTCATATTTGTTTCATGTAAGAAAAGGGGGAAAATGACGAAAAACTGCACATGTATGCTGTCACATGTCACCATTTGAGCTCAGAATGAGCCCAATTTTGTGGGTGGTCTATTTTCATGGTTACATGCTGCCTGCAAGAATCCAGCCTGATATGAGTTCATTTGTTCACTATTCATATTTGTTTCATGTAAGAAAAGGGGGAAAATGACGAAAAACTGCACATGTATGCTGTCACATGTCACCATTTGAGCTCAGAATGAGCCCAATTTTTGTGGGTGGTCTATTTTCATGGTCTACATGCTGCCTGCAAGAATCCAGCCTGATATGAGTTCATTTGTTCACTATTCATATTTGTTTCATGTAAGAAAAGGGGGAAAATGACGAAAAACTGCACATGTATGCTGTCACATGTCACCATTTGAGCTCAGAATGAGCCCAAATTTTGTGGGTGGTCTATTTTCATGGTCTACATGCTGCCTGCAAGAATCCAGCCTGATATGAGTTCATTTGTTCACTATTCATATTTGTTTCATGTAAGAAAAGGGGGAAAATGACTAAAAACTGCACATGTATGCTGTCACATGTCACCATTTGAGCTCAAAATGAGCCCAATTTTTGTGGGTGGTCTATTTTCATGGTCTACATGCTGCCTGCAAGAACCCAGCCTGATATGAGTTCATTTGTCCACTGTTCATATTTGTTTCATGTAAGAAAAGGGGGAAAATGACGAAAAACTGCACATGTATGCTGTCACATGTCACCATTTGAGCTCAGAATGAGCCCAATTTTTGTGGGTGGTCTATTTTCATGGTATAAATGCTGCCTGCAAGAATCCAGCCTGATATGAGTTCATTTGTTCACTATTCATATTTGTTTCATGTAAGTAAAGGGGGGAAATGACGAAAAACTGCACATGTATGCTGTCACATGTCACCATTTGAGCTCAGAATGAGCCCAATTTTTGTGGGTGGTCTATTTTCATGGTCTGAAGGCTGGATGACCCCTGCTTTATTGACAAATATAAGGACAAATATAAGGATTTAATCACATGTGGAAAAATTGAGTAAAATTTATGAAATTGAGCAAACACTTATGAATCCCCTCTTTGCTCCCATCCTCCATAGCCTGTACCTGCAAGGACAGGCACATTTGGGTTTCAATCACAAGCATTGTAGAAGGCAAACATTGTAGAAGATTCACTCACGGTCCTAAATTTAGGACTTTGTCCTAAATTGTCCTAGAGGTCACTATAACCGAGGTACCGGGTAGGGGGGGTCACTATATGGTCCGTACCCCATGTCCACCGTACCCGGTATGATGTACCCGACCCGTGGTACCGGCACATGGTACCCGGATTCCGTACCCGGGTACCGGGTATAATGGCGGGAAAGTAGGTACCTCGACCAAAAATATAACCGATTTTGGAGCGAAAAAGTGGGTGCGGGAATGAAGTGAGGTGGATGTGGCGACCTGACAATCGTGGCCGGCGTTTTCACGTGCGTTTATCATTTCGGGCGCCCAGTAGCAAAAACGAAAGGTTGTTAGTTATGCTTAAAGGCTGTGAATATTTTCTGCGCAAGTTTTTATGTGTAGCGCTGTATCACAGCGGCACAACACAAATGGGTCGCAGATCGCCTGCTCGCGGAGGGTCGATTTTGGCACAAACATGTTAGTGTATTAGCAATGGTGGTGCGAATCAAGCCAGGAAATTTTTGTGGACGATTTTTATTTTAGTCTGGAGTTTAGAAACGGAGTATTTGACATGGGAGCGCCTGGGCCGTGATATTCTTGCCCGATTTCCATTGTCGACCATGTTTTAGGGACGTTCAGGCTGGGCAGCGAGCGCACCTTATAGGTCTTCACTTTCGGTATTTCTTGGACCTAGAACGCAGCACAAGCGTGGTTTATATCATTGTCGAACCGGTTGGCCAGCTTTGGTGCGCTCAGCTCTCGGAAAGCTGACCTCGCTGCGGATTTCAGCGACTTTTTTGCAACCATCTGGAATGAGGCGACGTAAGTAGCAGGTAAGTGCCGGGTTGTCCTAGATCATGAGTGTAACTGGCAACGCTGTCGTGGTGTTTTGAGTCAGCCAGCTATGCCTAAAAAGAGGGGACGCTCTCTGTGCACATAACTGTCACACATAGTTGGTTTACGTCATACAATTTTTTACGTCTCTATCTTCGTCGTCCGCTGCAGCTAAAACACACATGCGTAAGAGCAGTTTTACTCATGTGTTAGTTATAAACCATTGTCCTATGGCCTGCAGTCGTTCAGGGTGTTCTCAGACAGTATATACAGTATGGTTTACGTGTTACATGCACGCTGAATTCGCTCACAAAGCGTTGCATGTTAGCACAACGTTGTTTTGTAACTTGATTTGGCTGCATTCATGTGTTAGTTGCAATGCAAATGCAATGTTTTTTCATCGCTGGGTGGTGGCCAGCATGTCCGTGATGTCAAAGAAGGTTTGGCATATGCTTAGAGAAAGTTTACCGCAAGGGGTGGGCCATGTTCAAGCCGGGCAACCTCAGCAACCATGCAACCCTATATTGCATTACCTGCACCATCTGTGACACCGTTAATCACGCGTATATATAGAGGCAGCCACAGCAGGGTATGGCCTTGTTATACGCTGCCCCGCCATCCCAAGGCCTCGTAGGGTCCCCTAGCGCTTGTAAGATGCTCAAGGGACCGTGTGGATAGCATGGTCATGCGTTGACAATAATTGGTCCTAATGGTCCTAAAACCCACATTTTGGCCAAATTCGCGCTTTGAGGTCTGGCAGGTGGCAGGGCCCAGTCATGCACTAAATGTAATTATTTGACCCCAGGTTTTTGATGCCAACTAAAAAAGTGTGTTATCTGTCATGGGAACGAATGCCAGGGTCAAATTTTAATGTTTGCATGTATATATTTTAATTCAAAGTGGTCCTAAAATTAGGACTTTGTAGAAGATTAGGACCATTAGTTCTTTCAACATGGTATCAGAGGTTTGATGCCTACCCTGCATTTGAGGAGCAGAGACATTCATCTGACTACCCCAGAGACAACACCCAGACCCAGATTTGCATTGTGTAAAACCCATTAGTTTCCTCTACTTTTCCAACATTTTTGCATGGTAATCCTCAGGTGGCCAGAGCCACTTGGCAATCTCAAAGACCCTGTTGTGTCAAGACCCCAGCATGCTGGTTAGCTGAAGTAGGTCATCCCTACATGCAGCCTAAAGTGGGCTGGGAAGGACTGGTCAGCAGTCCAGTCATTTGGTATGAAACCATTGCTCCTGCCATCCAAGAGAGATGTCAGATGCAACAATCTCATCTTGCCTATTGTCTCTTTGTAGGGCAATCCAAGGGACAACCCACCTGGGCTACCTTACATGGGGATGACATGCAACGCATTGGTCCCAAGGGATGGTTGAATGAGACCTATAAAAGGCTCAATGACAAATCCCCTATTGGTACCAGAGCATGGTTTACTAAAAACAGCCAGGTACCTTACTGTGGCATTGGCTGTACCCTTTTCCAAGATGACAAAGGATGGCATCTTAAGCTGCAATCGGCGAAGGGGTATAAAGAAAAACTGATAACTCAGTTGCCCAAGAGAGTAACTGAGGAGAATGCCCCTACGGTTAAAGGTCAACTAGGTTGGCTGGCTGCCACAACTAACCCTGACCTGGCAGTACAGAGTAGGATGCCAGACTCTGTTATTGTAGGAGAAAGAAGGAGGCGCCTGGAGAGCTGCCTCAATGAATCTCCTGACTTGGTGTTGTCTGGTGTAGACTGGCATAGGCGTATCATCATAGACGCCTACACAGATGCTAGCCAAGAGTCTAGATCTGCCAACAAGATTGGTGCCAGAGCCGGATGCCTGATCACCATCAGGAATGAAGGCAAACAACCCTCGTTGGTATACTGGTCCAGTAACGTTCAGAGGAGGCGGTTTGCTGGCATTGACACAGCCGAGTGCAGGGCATACGCCATGTGCATTCGCGACGCCACATACATAAGAGAGCTACTCTTATGGTGTCTGAGTCAGATAAGACCTCAACCTGTGATTGATGTCAGGGTTTATTGTGATAATAAGCCCGTGGTCTCTTTTATCAAGAATGAGAGGGCCACTACTACTGACTTGGACTACCTTGTGGCAAAGGAGTTATCCAGCCACTGTGACCATACATCTGCCAGGACATTCAAATCCTGCTGATGCTATGACCAAGCTTCCACGACTGGCCCTTAATGGGTACCAGTTGCTGCGGTCCATGATGGCTGGGAAACCCTTGTCATAAGGAGTAATCTGGGAGCCTGAGCCTAATGCTTCTCCTGTAGGTTTTTATCCCCCTGGAGGTTTTGTCCTCTCTGGAGAAGAGGTTTTCCTTCAGATTTGGGTTTTCCCTACAGCAGGTTACACCAACCATGCAATGATGAGATGCAAACTCCATAAGACCCAAGTGAGTCTCCATTGCCCTCACATGTGAAAGTGAACTGGCCAGGCCGCGGCCGAACATCAATGAATACATCTAAGCCACATCACTTTCACAAGGGAAAAATGGCTGGAGTTGGTTGGAGACCCATCTAGGGTCCACATGGGTCCTCAGAGATAGAGGATCTTGTACAGATTACTACAATATACTTTATTGTAGTATTAGACCAATGGCTGTACTTCACTAGTACTCGCCAATGGGATAACGCCACGTAGAATGTGTGGGCGTCTCCCAGGCCTCCACGTCACCGGCTGGTCAAGGGCCGGTGTAGTCCTGTCAAGAGGACTGAGCCGACTATCGTCCAATCGTATGCGCATCCATGCCTTGGAACCTTCTAGAGGATTCTAGAAGTATCTAACACGCGGCATGCACTGAACTACATGGAATGCATGTCCACGTAGGATATTCAGCAAGACTGATGAAGGTGCCAAGCGCAACAAGTTCTTATGCGCAATGAAGACGAATTATGAAACAACAGCAACAACGTATGAGAACAATAAAGAGAACGTTCATTCCATGCTTTCTGATTTACATCGCATTCCATTTATTTGCAACTGTTCTCACCCACCGAGCTCACCTTAAAACGTGTTCAACGTTGCTTTCATTCAAATTCGAAGTGCAGTGCAGTCCGTTAAACCCAAAATGCCGAGCAGTCGAGCACGCATAAAATGCCTCGCTACTACGGTAGTTGCGACCGACTAGATCTGACAAAAAAATGCCTAGGCATTTTTTTTTCAGGACTAGATCTGACAGAAAAATGCCTAGGCATTTTTCTGTCAGATCTAGTCCTGGAAAAAAAATACCTAGTCGAATCCAAAAGTGCCTAGGCATTTTTCGATTTGCCGTACTTCCTGAACAAGCCGCGCGTTGCGCGCCGAAAGTTTGCTCACTTAGAATCCTTGTCCAACTGAGCAAACTTACGGCCACCAACTCCGGCACCACCCCTCCCACCGCCAGAGTGTATGAATTCATACGCGATGCGCGTCGTACGCGGCCCGAGGTACGTGTATTATGTATAATACGCGGTGTATAATGTATTATACGCTGATCGTACGCTAACTCTTGAAAACCCCTTTATTGGCATGTTTTTGAGGGTTCTTCAACATTCTGAGCAACCAAGCATGGTCCGCTGTTGTTTTTGCCATACATTTTGCCTATACATGACATATACATAGCATGACATTGGCATCGCCTGATTGCCATCACTAGTACCTAGAAATACAAGCATAGTTTCTAACGGTCTAGTTACTTGATCGGCGCTCCAGGAAATTCGCGAAATGTGACGGGTGCTGTAGCACCCTCACGACGGACAATGGGTTAATTTCTTGTCTTCAGTCTTCAGCCTTCCCGCCTTCACAACCGATCCCGCCTTCACAAGTCACGATGAACGCGCTATAGTGCATTATATATAGTTAGACCGTAACCTACCCATTGACACTGACGAAACCGCTGACGAAAATGGCTGACGGCGGTATGGCTGACGGCGGAGTTCAGATCTTTTGCGTCTGAGCCCCAAATTCGGTCAGACCACTTGCATTCGATGCGCCTTTCTAAGACGCACTTGCCAGTATAAACGGTTACGGCTGCCACGCAGTATAGACAAAGTTACGCACGTGACCAGCTATGACGACTACCAAAGCAAAACGAGGGCTGGAAAAGGAGCTGGCACAGCTTCCCAGCGCCCAGCCCAACCCTCTCGCCCTCGCCATTGTTCAGCCGCCAGGCTTACCCGCCAAACCCTCGCCAAGCGCCTCGCCTGAGCCCAAGAAACCATGCCACGATCGCCACAAATGGAGCAAATTCTTGCCCGGCGACGGAATGTTCTCCCTCCTCGAGTGGCCGAGCAGCTGTCGCCGCAGGAAGTCGTCGAAGTTCTCCAGTTCCTCACACAGGAGCGGAAGCTCTTTGTGCCCTGGACAAGGGCGGCTATCGACTACCGCGACACGTCCTGGCTCTACACCTGTGCCGAATCCCGCCAACGCGAGTCTATCTTGACCAGCTACTACCAGCGCAGCTTCGGCGCCATCCACAGAGAACTTTGGAACGCACTCAACGCCCCAGCCCCCGCACAGCCGGCAGCCCCATCGGCTTCCTCCCTCTGCAAGGATGACATCCGCGCAGTGCTGGAGGAGCACGTGACCTGGCCGCTGGCCGAGAAGATGACCTCGCTGAACACCACGCTCAACACGGTCGAGGCCCGGGTCTCCAACGTGGAAACCAAGGTCGTCCACAAGCTACAACCACAGTTCACGGCGCTACACACCGCGGCGCAGGCTTCGGAAACGCATGCTGCACTTGTCTCTCGCCTTAACCAGGTGGAAGGCAAGTGCGGCGTGCTCATGAAGAAGCTTGAGGCCATCACCGCCCACACCGAGGCCCTGGCCACACAGGTCCCAAAGCTAGCGGAGCAGACGGCCACCATTGCCTCCCAGCCACCCCGGCAGGATGCTGGTGACCTCCCGCTCTCCTACGCGGACCTGCTGCGGACAGCGACCGCCTCCACCACCGACGCCATCGCCACGAAGCTCCAGGAGCTGGAGGACCACCGCCAGGCCCAGCAACGGGAGGTCACCGATCGCGCTCGCCGCGAGTGCCGAGTGGTGCTACGTCGCTTCCCCCAGAAGCCAGGTGAGACGTCAACCTCCCTTGCTGACGAGATCAAGAAACAGCTTCTTACCCTCATGGGCCTGGTAGGTGAGGTAGAACTGCGTGGGTGCCACCGCCTTCCCCACTCACGGGACAAGGCGGCCACCCCACCAGTCCTGCTCACCTTCCTCTCCCCTGAGGATAAGCAGCGGTTCCTCTCTCGTCGCAAGCGGTTGCACGACCTCACCTGGACGCTGGATGACGACCTAACCCCCGCTCAGCAACAGCAGCGACGCGACCTGTGGCCGGAATACCTCCGCCATAAGCAGGACCCCCAGAAGCCCAAGGTGTACTGGAGGGGCGGGGACCTGATGATCAACCACAAGATGTGGACGCCCCCAGCGGGCTAGAATAGCAATAGCCCTAGCTTGTAACCATTGGAGTCACTGTCGCTAAGGCAGCCATGCCTAGAATGTTTGCCTAGCTGTGCCAACAAACCTAGTCACGTGCCGCCAACGCACGGTACACAACCAGCCATAGCCTTAGCCTAGTTCTAGTACAGCCATGCTACGCCCTGGCTATGTTCAGATTACTTGCCCACGCTCCTTGCTATGACATGCTCACATGGGTCTTATTGCACCCACAGTTTGCCGGATCGTTAGCCTGTCCTTTTAGCTAGCCGCGCCCGATTGCAGCTGTGGCATGCCTTTGGCATGAAGGAGACTGGGGGTCTCTGCCCTTTCTCCTGTAGTGCACACACAGGGATTAAAAGCACTTCGGTGCTCCGTGACTCCCCAACGGGAGCACGAGTTTAATTAATTAATTAATTAATATAGTTAGCTAGCTCATAACGCAATTATTATTTGTTCCTACCACAGGACGGCGCGCCGCAGTCTAGGCAAGCAACGGGGGCTGTTAAATGATGCCAAAACCCACCTCGTAAGCCAAAAATACGCCAAAAATACGCCAAAAATACGCAAAAAATACGCCAAAATTACGCGATACGCAAGAAAATACGTGCAAAAAATACGCGGCGCGTACGAAAGTACCCCATTTTCATACGCGCCGCTCGCGTATCGCGCATAATACGCTTCATACGGCGTATAATACGCCGTATGAATTTACTCTGCCTGCTGGCCGGGCAACTTGGGAGAACATGGAGTGGAGATGGGGGTGGATGCAGTGGAAGATCCACGGGGATGGAGATGAATCGGCGGGGGTGCATGGTGACGGAGGCATGTTCTTAAAACTGATTGCATGGCGGCGCGCCTGCTTGCCAGCTTGGCGGCGCACCTATAGGTGATGACATTTGTCCGACGAACGTCGATCTCGTCCTAGCCTTGGTTTGACCAATGCAATTAATGTATACGTGCCTTACATGAAATAATTCATGAAGAACATACATTTGCGTGGATCGGGCTATGTGTAACACAAATCCCCATGAGAAGGGGCATGTAATACATTCTGAGCAACAACCGGCTGTAGGTGGTGTAATGTAAGTGCGTTTAAGCCTACCCGTTTAGTGTATGTGCGTTTAACTTCAACCGTCTGGACTGGAACCACCAGAACGTACGGACTCAGTTAGGGCATCTTTATAAGTATGATGAGAGTATCTAGCCTAATAACATTTTCTGGCCCACCCTTGGAACCAAGCATGCTTTTATGTTGAATAAAGTTAGGGTAATGTGGTTGGTCACGTATCCATGCCCCATGCGTGAATTATAAATAGCACCCCCCCAGGGGGGTACGGTGCACATGCAGGGGTTGGAGACATATATAATGCGTTATAGACCATTGACACAAATCAGGTGGCCCTGGCCTCTTAAAGGCAGTTCATTAGAATCACAGGCATGCCATCAATGCATTCACAGCATAAAATGTCACAGAACTGCACATGCTAGCTAGAAAACAGCCCAAAATAGCTCAGACCGAACGTATAACAGTGCAAGCTATTTTGAGACGGTTGCTGCTAGAACTGCCGTATAGGTTTCATATCCCAAAGTGGCACAAAACAACAACTAGATGGCCACAAAAGCAATTATAATGCCAACACCATGCATGTCCAGCATATAAGACACAAGCTCATGCTACTATACAATAGGTGTAAGGCTCATATCAAGGCCTAAAGCACGCGTACAAAGGGTGGCAAGGAGCTACATCACTAACACACCCAATGAACGACAAAACACCTCTAGAGATGTTCTTGGAAACAATGAAAAAAACAATAGGAATAAGATGGTATAATGCTTCCATGCAAACAGGTTATGGGTATCTCCACGTTTTTCACATGCAATGGATGCAAAACAACAAGAAAGTGGGCGTTGGCCATGCAGCAAAACAAGAAGCCACGCCTAAAACTGGTCAGAAAAGAACTTGTCTCGGGGTGCTTGACCAAGGAAAAGCATTGGGTAATTAATCAACGTTACCATATATTGGTGACCCATAACAACCGTTACGTCGCTATTTCCGTTGCAGCATCCACTAATGGCGACCAAACATGGTCCAAAATCTGCTTGACCTGATGGTATATTCCCCAACCATGACAAGCCGATGCGTAGAGTCAGCAAAACAACAAAACGACAATCGCAACCCCTCGATAATACCTGAGGTGGCCAGCTTCCCGTCTGTGAGGACGACCGGTGACGACATGTCCAGATCGGCATGGCGTGGGCGCAATTCGATCCATGACCACCGCCGCTGGTCACTGGAGCAACTCCGCCCTGCCCCGGATCGTCAAGCGTGACCTCTTCAAGGTCGTCATTCTGACAATCCTGACCTATACGGCGCCGAGACCTGGACACTGGCGCAGGAGCTGGAGCAACGACTCGATGGCAACATCACCAAGATGCTGCGCAAGGCCCTTAACATCCCGGCCCTTTGGTTTGCACATTAGTAATGAGGATTTGTACGCTGATTTGCCCTATGCATGTTTCCCACATTCTTAGTAGGCACAGGCGCCTGGGCCTAGCCGGGCACCTGGCCACATCAGATAGACTAGCTGGCACCAAGCCCGCCCAGCCTGGGCGTTATGTCCTCACCTCGCGTGCCCCAGGCCGCGCGCGGCTGGGCCGCAGTTATTCTAGGGCCTCAGGCCTAGACTATCTGTACACGTGGCGTTGTCTCCGTCTCCCATGCAAGTGGGATACTGACTTGGACGGTGCATGGTGTAGTACACTGCTGTACAGATCTCTACCAGACTTTAGATCCGCACGTGCCATATTGGGCACGTGGGAGCTAGATATTTGCACAGAGATCTGCAGGCCGACCACACGCACGGGATACGCACGTGGTAGGGTTGATGAGCTGTGAGGCAGACCACAAGGTGGGCTGCATAGCTAGTCCTGTGCGGAGGTCCTATAGGATAGGTCCACGACCATCCACGTAGTGCAGTTAGTAGGCAACCATGCCTGTGGGCATCGGGATCAGTCCTAGCTGGAGGAGATTTGGCTTGACGGAGCCAGCATCCAGTGTACAGGCATACGGCGTATAATACGCCGTACGATGCGTATTATACGTCATACGCAAGATTTGCGTATTAAAATGGGCAAAAAAATATGCACGGCGTATTTTTTGCGTATTTTTTGCGTATTGCGTATTTTTTGCGTATTTTTTTGCGTATGAACCGTGTTCGAAGTAGCTTCTGGCATCATTTTGGGACGGCACGTGGAGCCGGAACTAGACTGAGGCGACCTGTAACTCCGCGACAAATAAACATGCGTGCAGCTGTGCCAAGCTGGCCGTGTACGACTGTACTCTTATACGTGCATTGCTGCAGATTGCTGCGTGTCGGACTAGGCTCTAGGAGACGAAGGACGAGGAAATTAGGTGGCGAAGTTATGTTGTCTGCCAAGAAGGGCGCGCATCTGGCACCTAACATTTAATCGTAGCGCAATTGACATCCAGGCACCATGGCTAGCGACGGTGATGGTGCATGTGGGTCTATGGAACACGATGATGATGGGGCTGACGAGATGCAGGCCGTATTCGAGACTGTCTGGACACACATCGTGAAAGAACAGACTCTCAACAAGAATTAAAGGGCAGCCGACAGGTAACTAAAAGCTCAGTGACGTGCACACTTTTTGATGCAAAATTCTCGGGTTCTACCACCCGAGCAAGGCTACCACCCGAGCAAGACGGGCTAGCACCCGCCATATCATGGGCGCCACGTATGCGAAGGTCAGGCAAGAGTGAGCGAGTGCAAGATCGAGGCCGCCAGAGGCATTACGTCGCAGGCTGCGGGGCATTTGGTGTGACTCGCGATGCACATAAATGCCTTATTTAGCCATGCAGGCTGCTGCTAGCCAGCCACCGTACCATATATGTGTTAATGGTTTAGGGAAGCTGGGTCAGGTTGCTGGCATGCATGGTATCCTGCACGCTAGGCACATTGTTGGCAGCCCGCATGGATTCTTGCTTCATGTAGATCAATATTGCATGGTGGCCTACCACAAGTAGGCAAGATGTCCGTTTCTGGCATAATGTCTTATTATTACTTTTGGCATGTTGGCCAACTGACAGTGTGTTGTATTTCAGTCCTATAGTATATAGCAATTCCATGCTGCCAGAGGACGTGGTTTTAAGTTCAACATACAGTAGTGGTGGCAGCAATCTCTATACCTCTGCAAGTGTCATTGAGCATGCATATCTACTTGTGTTATCATCCTTTTCAAGTGTGCACTGATTGTGCATACAACTTTGTTATGGTGTGCTTTTAAACTGGACAATGCTTGTACTTGTAAGCAGCAGTACGGTAATGCCAATGTCATGAGATGATGTGTCGCATATAGGCATGTGGTGCATCGCAAGAACACAAAGAAAACATGCCTGATTGGTCAGAATGTTGAGGACCCCCCTGAACCATTCAAAAAACAGCATTTTCGAGAGTCACCGTACGATTTGCGTATAATACCCCGTACGAGCGTATTGTACCCAATACCCATATGGGCCCCGTAGTACGATCGCGTATTGCGTATGCCTGTACACTGCCAGCATCTCATTAATGGGTTAGCACTATAGTACTAGTGCAGGATTGCTAGGTTACCCGAACCTACGTGCCCATGCATCCAGCTTGGCTAGCTTGCATGCGGATTGATATATGCCAGCCATTGCATAATCAAACACACGTTCGCATCCAACACACACGTGCATTAACTTGACACTCACAAACACTCATTATCTTTCATCTTCCAACAATGTCGTCGCTTCCATCATCCTCTTCGAGCATGTCCTCGATCGTCCTCGGATGACATGGACTACCGCCGTTCGGCGCTGAGGGGTGGGAGGTCGTCGTGGTCTCGCACGGACCTCGATCATGCCCTCACCGGCAGCGATGCCAAAAGTATTCAAAGGTCAGACATGGACGACCGCGCCCCCGCATTCATTGAAGCCTTGGCGGCCATGCAAGCGAGTACCATCAGTGGCAGCCGCAGCAGGCACCAGGTGGCCGGGCGCGGCGGCAGAAGGGCAGGCCACAGCGCCGGAGATGGCGACCGGGCCTGGTGTCATGATCCCCTGGACGGGGGACATATCGTCCGACGGGTACGATGAGGACAAAGACCTCGTCGACCTGAATGTCCCGGAGGACGATCGAGGACGAGAAGGCCGACAGGCTGCGCCAAGAAGCTCAGGAGGCACAGGTGCGGCGTGAGGTTGAGGCCGCGCGCGGGCCGGGGCCACTTCAAATGTTCCGCCGTCCAAGCCAAGTGTGTGACACTTTTTCGCTATTTTCGCAAAAAAAAAAATTCGCACGCGTTCGCGTGATTTTCGCAAAATTTTCACACATTTTCGCACGTTTTCGCACGATTTCGCACCATCCAAAAGAAACCCGTCAACCGCTCGCCCATGCAGGGATGTTGTAATCGTTGGGCACGTTGCGCACGATGGGCACGATTGTTGTGATAATAGGTCGCGTTCTGACTAAGTGGACCAAACATCTGCGCACGACCCGGTCGGCTGGCTTAGCGGCTGCTGCTGCTGCTGCAACGGCGGAAGCTGCATGCTGCGGCTACTGCCACTGTTGCTGCATGCTGCGGCGGCGGTGTCTGCTGCTGCTGTACTGGCCATGCTGCTGCCACTGCTGCGGCAAGTTACGGCTGTTGCTGTTCCGAATGCTGCTGTGGGGACTGCACGGGGTGCTGCTGCGGCTGCACTGGCGGGTGTTGCTGCAGTTAGGTTAATATTGTGCGGAAACCTTTTTGCCACTTGGGCTACTCAGGTTCCGCCCAATATTACCGGCGATAACCACTCGCCGGACACTCAAGTTCACGACGTCGTGAACTTGAGTGTCCGGCGAGTGGTTATCGCCGGTAATATTGGGCGGAACCTGAGTAGCCCAAGTGGCAAAAAGGTTTCCGCACAATATTAACCTAACTAAAACCTAGCCTCTTGGGGCGAGGACGAATCACTAGGCTCGGAACACCCGTATGCATGAATATGATCGAATATAAGCATCTCGTTGGTGCAAATATCGATATGAATATGATCGAATATGAGCATCTCCTTGGTGCGCATATGATTAGAGCCGGGTGCCAAATCGGAACGAATTATTCCCCCAAATAATCCGCTTCCGAGTGGATTCGAACCTGCGCCCCGCAAGGATCCAGGTCTTAGTTAGGTTAATATTGTGCGGAAACCTTTTTGCCACTTGGGCTACTCAGGTTCCGCCCAATATTACCGGCGATAACCACTCGCCGGACACTCAAGTTCACGACGTCGTGAACTTGAGTGTCCGGCGAGTGGTTATCGCCGGTAATATTGTGCGGAACCTGAGTAGCCCAAGTGGCAAAAAGGTTTCCGCACAATATTAACCTAACTAAGACCTGGATCCTTGCGGGGCGCAGGTTCGAATCCACTCGGAAGCGGATTATTTGGGGAATAATTCGTTCCGATTTGGCACCCGGCTCTAATCATATGCGCACCAAGGAGATGCTCATATTCGATCATATTCATATCGATATTTGCACCAACGAGATGCTTATATTCGATCATATTCATGCATACGGGTGTTCCGAGCCTAGTGATTCGTCCTCGCCCCAAGAGGCTAGGTTTTAGTTAGGTTAATATTGTGCGGAAACCTTTTTGCCACTTGGGCTACTCAGGTTCCGCCCAATATTACCGGCGATAACCACTCGCCGGACACTCAAGTTCACGACGTCGTGAACTTGAGTGTCCGGCGAGTGGTTATCGCCGGTAATATTGGGCGGAACCTGAGTAGCCCAAGTGGCAAAAAGGTTTCCGCACAATATTAACCTAACTGCTGCGGCTGCACTGACTGGCCGGTGCTGGGCTGCACTCGTGGGATTCGATCTGGGCCGGGCCTCATTCTCCCCAACCCGTTCCATCGATCCGCTGGTTATATACTCAGCCTGCATTCGCTGCGGCTGATTTTCCTCCCTATTATTATCCATCCTATCCTCTCCTCGTGGCCTTCGCGGCTCACGGGAGGTACTATAGCCAGCTCACCTAGCTGCATGGTGACCTACAGGACTGCCTTGCTGGTAGGACGAGCCCTGTTGTGATACCTCCTGTACCTGGTACTCCGGGCTGCCCTGCCTATCCAAGTCTGCACCTCCATCCTCGGAATGACTCCTAGTCGAGCCGCGTACCTTCTTTTTACCCCGCGGCATGTTTACCAGTACCACATCCACAAGAGAAGGAAGGAAGGAGAGAGAGAGAAGGAGGAAAATGCCATGCACATGCCCACAAGCAACCAACCAAGCAACTGCCCTACGTTATTCTGCTAATGTAGCTATTATATAGTAAGCTATGATTAGTACTCTACTCCTCTAGAAACTAGGTCCAGGCTGCCTAGGTGGGGTACTGACAGTGAGTTGGCTGAACGTGACTGTGACAGCCTGTGTGTCCCCCGGCCGTCCTGCTCTCTACTGTTGCACTATTGGGTGCATAGCTACGGCCCCTAGGCACTGGGAGAGTCCTAATCTCCTGAGGTGGTGCCTCTATACGTGCAAGCCTACTGCGGACGTGTCATGTATTTCTGAATAAACCTAGCTATCTGCTTCCCATGCAGACTGGAAGATAGCCCTATGCCTATCCACTATATAGTTCTTGCAGTACGTCTACCCAGCTATAGAAAATACCTACTTTCCCTGTGCCTCCATCATGTACGTGCCACAGCCTATAGTAAAGTTGCCTAGATACATCACTATCCCATCCCCCAATTAGTGTTTCATTATATCTAATATTATTTCTATCATTAGTATTAGCCATCACACACATCGTCTATTGCATGCCAGCAGACAGAGATAGAAGAGAGAAAGGAACCTTTTTACCTCTAGTGTGTGACCTGTCACAGGAGGGGATGCCAACTGGCTCTAATCTAATCACTATCACAGAAATCAGAAGCTTCGCGCTCCTAATTCCATACAAGAGGGTACTGTAGCCTCCGTGATAACTGCCCGTCAAGACGAAGCCACGGCCCACGGAAACCACCCTAACGACGTCCTCGGCTTTCGCAGCCAGGACGCTCACAACACGTCACAAGAAACGACACTTCACAAACAAAACAACAAGGAAGGGCGCACGTAACATCGCCTCCTACGCGTGCAGGCTGAAGAGGGACGGAGCAACGCGGTTGGCTGCAAGCGACTACCACATCATGCATTACTGCATGACAAAACATACCTTGACGTTGCTCAGCCGACTTTCCTTCCTGGCTTGGCGCCGATTCCGAGTGTTGTGCAGAGCCGAGCTCCCCGTCGGTGCCCAGTCGACAGGATGCTTCTAAACCCTACACTATGACCGCCGTTGACCACGGCCAGTTTCCCAGGCTGGCGGGTTGAACTCGGCTTTCTATCTCGCTAAATATTGGGCCGGCCCTGCGCAGGCCCTGCGCTATTATTAAGAATGCACCTTGCGGCTTAAACACAAAGGCTCTTCGCGAGCACCTGTGGAAAACCTTTAGAACTACCTCCGATCCAGTGTTACATCCCGAGCCGGACAGTGCGAAAGATCTAATCTAGTATAAGGTGCACAGTCTTTAATAAGACAGCATAGCCGCGTATCCGCGTACCGCAATAACAAGCAAAGATCGCAGTAAATTGACTAACTGAGCCGCGGTTTATCGTCAGCTATATAGGCCAGCCTGGGCGATATTCATCTTCATCATCCTGAACGACTCGAACACGCGGACAAGATAACGGCAGGCTCGAGCTACCATGGTCCAGATTCTCCCGATTTCTGGCCTGCGCTGGTTGTCTCCTTGATATGTCCTCACCTGGCGTGCCCCCGGCCGCGCGCGGCAGGGCCGCCACCCGTGGACTTTTCGTGATAGACTAGGTATGGACATGTGCTACACTAGACGTGGCGGGCTCACACCCGGGCAGCCTCCTGGTTTGTCTGTAATAATAATGGAGGCAGATGGTGCGCAAGGATAGATGGCAAGTAGTGCATGATGAAGGAGACCACCCCCAAGCCTGTGGGGGCTCCGCGTGTGACCAAGTATGGCATTCATAGCAATTCGGGCCGCGGTGCCCACACCCCTGTATAACTAGGACCTAGATAGCTTACACCATCCATTCCATCCCATGTTCCCCTCCCACTGAGGACTTATGCTCACGTGACGCAGTCACGTGTCTATTAATTAATTAATTAATGGGCCTTATAGCATGATTTAATAATCTAGCTATATAATAACACGGCATGTCATGAGGCAAATGACATCCAGATTAGTGCCCCTTGGTCTGAGAGAGTCGTCAACACTCGTTTTTAATCATTGCAAACCAAAGAGAGTGAGTCCATCTTCCTCAGACCAATGTCACCTAGCTGCGCTACCAAGCTGCATGGCAAGTTGGTGTGCAGGCGCGCCGACATGCGCGCCGACCTTCCACTGAGATACTAATCCGTCAGACTGCCGTCAGGCCCCAACAGGTTCTGTCTGATGTGTAGGGCCGGCCCGGCCCCTAGAAGATCTCGTACTTCTGGCTAGGCCCAAAATAAATGGTCCGAAACACACGAAGTACCAAAGAAACACACAAAGTCCCGAACTTAGGACAAACTCCCAAATAAGTCCCGAATTGAGCCCTATAGTCCGGCGGACTCTGAAAGCGAGCTAGATATCGAAAGTCCCAAACGAATAACAAATGACTTTCGACTTATTTATTGAAGGCCTTGTTACGCCCATACAAAGGTCTGGGCCGTAACAGTGGCATGCCGAGATGCAAGTCCTCCTAATTAATTGCGGACATGAGCAGCGTATCCTGCACGATAAATTGACCGCAGCATGTTGGTGACCGCGCCATCCAGCTTGTTGGCAAGGTCGGCAGTGAGAGTCCACGTCTCGGCCCCGTAGTAACGTAAGAACAACAGGGAGGACCAGGACCTTAAACAGGTTCTGTTTCTCTAGCTTGCCCAGGGGGTTGCGCCACAGGGCCCGGTATATTGGTGTAAAGCGTGCCAGGCGAGGGAGATACGGTAGTCCACTATCGGCCTCGCAGCTGGGCCAGTAAGCTACCCAGCAACTTGACGCGGTCCCGATACAGGACTCGAGAGCCGTCAAGGAGAAAGAGGTCGGGCGGGGCCTGAGCGAGCCCAATCGCCAGAGCCTCGGCAGTCTTCTTGCTGACCTCAAGCCCCACCACACGGGCCTCGATTGCCAGGCACGGTCAAGCCACGTCTGCACGTGCTCAGTGTTCTCGAAGAGGGTGGTGTCAGTCGTCTGCATAGATGATGTCCGCCAGCCGAATCTCCGTGTTCCGGCGCCCCGCCGCATGCCAGAAAGCGTTGCGGACCTGCACCCCTGATTCCCTACCCACATTGAATGCGAGCAAACCGCTTGCGCGCCTGAATCATTACGTATTCGACCATGCAATAATGAACAGGTAGGGCGACAGCACGCAGCCCTGCGCCACACACCCTTAATTCTGTAAAGGGCATGGTGGTGTGGTCCCGTAGGAAGTGCGCACCGAAGTGATGGACCCTTCATGCAGGTTGTGGATGACAGCAATAAGGGGGCGGGGGATCCGGAACAGAGCGAGGATGTCCCACAGCGCAGGCCAGAAAACTGAATCGAAGGCTTTGATGAAGTCCACCGGCACAAGGTGCAAAGGGGACTCACCAGGCTGAAGGCGGTGCAGTTCTTCCACAAGGCGGCGAGTAGTGAGCGAAGAGCGCCTGTACGGTGTTGCGGCCTGGACGGAAGCCGTGCTGAGTCTCACTGAGGTGGCTGTCCAGGGCAGTGCGCAGGCGGTTCAGGATGAGCCGCATGAGAAGCTTGAGGGGGGCACTTTGGATGCACACCCCTCCATAGTTGCTGGGGGCGGCGGGCGACCCCTTGTTCTTGTACAGCATCGTGCGAAAACTGTGTTGCCAGGCCGCTGGGGGCCGCGGTTGCGACGACAGCAGAACGCGGTTGCAGATATCCCGGAAGAGCAGCATGACACCAGTGTCCTCAAACTCGGCGGCGAGTTTCACGACCGCCGCCAGAATCTCGTCTGAGCCTGTGGCGGCGGCGTAGCGTAGGCGCTGGACCGCCTCCGTGACCTGGCGGGAGGTGAAAGGAGGCATGTCTGACGGGTCGCCGAGCGGGCTGGCCAGCCAGCGGGGCCAGGACTAGGTAGTCCGCCGCCGACCTGGGCGGGGCCGGGGGCCCGGCAGGGCTGCCTGCCAGGGCCGGCCGGGCGGGCGCCGGCCGGCGGCTTGTATAGCAGGGGCGGGGGTGGCGCAGCTGTCCCCAAGACCTCGGCAGTGGCCGCGGCCCAGGTACGGAGCCGCTTGGCCGCTGCTCCGGGAACATCGTGGCGGTGGGGCCGGCCGAGGCCGTCCGGGTGTCCGAGGCGCTTCAGTACCAGAACCAGGCCCCCTTGCCGTCGTTCTTCTGCTCCGGCAGGTGCGCAGGTCCTTGACCATCTGCTGAGCGTCGGCCTTCTCAGCTTGCTCGTAGGCGACCCGCAGAGCCGCTTGCAGCCGAGGCTTGGCGGTCGGGTCCCTATTGCGGCGGAGCATCTGCCTGGCGGCGACCACTGTCGGTGCTTGGCGGTGCACAGCAAGCTGTCGGCGCGGAGGCAAGCAGGGGAGGGTGCGGGCAGCCAGGCGGCACTTGGCAGCGATACCGCGTAGGATCACTGAAAAGTCGCCTGGGGGCGGAATGGCACGTAACTGCTGTCGGCTGCCCCTGGCGTTGAAGACTGCCAGGAATTCGTCCCGGTGCGTCATAGCGGCCTGCTCCTCTGCTGACATCTTGTCGGCATCCTTCAGTACCCTCCTGAGCACCTTGAGATCTGGCTGAGGCGCCAGTTGTCGCGACGGTTTCACGCCAGGAAACCGCAATCTGATGCGCGCGAGCACGAGATGGTGATCAGATTCCACCGTGCTGACAGAATCTTGCAGCACGCCAGCATCCACAACTGCGGGGCGCTGAGCCCGGCGTATACGCAGATGTAGTCAGGGCAGACCACCCAATCCGACGGCCCAAAAAAGGTGGCAAGCTGCTGACGCATAGCTTATGCTACAAAGGTGAGGTGGGCTCAAGACGTCGGCTAAGGCGCAAGCTGATGGCCACAAGGTGCCAGAGCTAATTGAAGGTACTATAACGCTGTGCGCTAGTATCAAGTTCCAAGCATTCCTGGGAAGGCCCACACTAAATCACTAATCGAAAATTACTTGGGAAATGTTGTCTCGGGCTGATGGACATGTGTGCCCCTCAATTGCGGAGTTAAATTGGATGTATAATTGAATGAAATACATTATTACATTCCATGCATCGATGCTCGAGTCATCGCGATATCTGAATATCTTACATAATTACAGACCCATCAATTGGAAGATCAGAAAGCTCCAGTGCATCTGCTCTACGACCGGACGTCTCAATCGTACGTAGTGCTTTCGAGTTATAATTACCCTCAATGTATGTCTGGAAAATCCACGTGCAGGCAGTGTCAAATGCATGGTATATGAACTAGTTATGTACATGTCAAGATGATGACAGTCAAGCGAGGCCATACATGTTGACGGACAAGTGAGCCTGTAGACCTACGTCGATCCCCAGTTCCTCGATGTCGTGCGCAGCCCCGATATCATCAGATTTCCAATCCCCAACGGCCGTCGGCTCCGCAAAATCCACGTTCGCGATTAAACAGTGCAACCGCGAGGGCCGTTCTAACTTGTAATCCACCTATATAATGGGCTCCGTCTCGTCACCGTGCGTTCGCATCAACAGGACAGCCACGGGTGTCGCGACGTCTCGGACGCTGTGCACTACACGCATCATCTCGGTCATCGCAGCCGTCGAGCACGTCACAAGCATCAATTATTCTCTGGACGAATTCTCGTGACCGTGTTGATATTAATGTCTGCCAACTTCACGACTGTGAACAGCAGCCTCACGCACGTCCGGTCCATCCGACTCCGTCAGGCGGTGTTGCGAATGGCGTCCTGCGTGCAAAAACCAGTACATGAAGGACAATAATGTTAGCCCGTTAGACAGATTTGTCTGTGGTTCCGCTTACAGCAGTACTAATCACCCGTTACGCGGATTTCGGGCAAGTGGGTATCCTCCTACATTACATGTATCCAATTATGGACGGGAGATTTAAAATGGGAAACAAGTATCAGCGAACCCAGAATCAAGGTATCCACGCAACGGTTTTGAAGAAACGGCTATGTACATATAGACACAATGAACTGAACAAAACTTTAGTAGCTCACTCGTCGTTCACTTGTTAGTCGTAACGGAGGCAGTCATTCAGTCAGTTTGCAAGTTCAGTTGGCAAGTACGGAAACACACGCAAGTGCGTAACGGAGGCAGTCAGTCAGTCAGTTTGCAAGTGCAGTTGGCAAGTACGGACCACCAACCGCGTGTGTACGTCCATGATATCGCAATAATATAATCAAGAATAACAGGGAACGGTTAATGTATCCTTTACGCAGCTTTTTCGTTCAGGGCATGTTGAAATAACGAAAGTGGGGTCAGGTGTTCGAACCTTCCAAGTGCCGAATTTTTTACGAACCAGCGCATTCACGAACCTTGCACTGGGGACGCGGTGGACGTGTACCATTACCCCGGCCTAATTCTAGCATTGTACACAAGGGGCGGTGGCTAGCAGTAAAGAAGGGCATCCTAGTCATAACGCTGGGCAAGTTTAAAAGCACCAACGGCCGTTGAGTAGGAAAAAAAAAGAGCAGGAGAAGAGCACGTCGACGTTTCAACAGCAAGACAAAAATATTGAACCCCGAGTACCAATGAAAATGCTTTCATGCATGTCCACCCCGACGAGGCACAAATTCATGCATGCCCACCCCGACGAGGCACAAATTAATGAACGACAGATTTCTCACCCCCCCCCGGCACATGGAACAAGTGCCATCGCACGCACACACTTTGTAGACAGGAGAGTTTCGAGAGTCCAACGGCCGTTGGCTCGGAGAAATTGACAGTACACCCGTAAAGACATTAAAATTATCACTTTGTTGTCTTATGTGTGCCGTGTCATTTCCCAAGGTCAAAAGCCGTCAACTTCTGCACCTCTTGTCCCTCCCACCCGTACGCACTAAGCATGCCCACCTTACACTACCACATGTGGCTCTTGAGAAAACTCCCCCCGACGATGCACATGTGCCATTCACGCACACACCTTCAGACAAGGCTATCAGTTTTTCGAAGTCCAACGGCCGTTGGCTCCGAGAAATGCTGTTACAACTCAAAATTACAATGGTGACATCCACGAGCTAGTGGTACGCCGAACAAGTGCTTGTATGACATATGGCGACTGCCCGTGAGGAAAAGTCCACCACCACACACGGTCAGTTTTTTGAGTCCAACGGCCGTTGGCTCCGAGAAATGCTGTTACAACGCAAAATTACAATGGTGACATACATGAGCTAGTGGTACGCCGAACAAGTGCTTGTATGACATATGGCGACTGCCCGTGAGGAAAAGTCCACCACCACACACGGACAGTTTTTTGACTCCAACGCAAGAACAGACGTAATGCACACCAAGTGACCAAGTGGCAAGATAAAGACACCCTTGCCAATCTCTACCCACAAAAACTTAGCCCCGAAATCCGTAGCCCCGAAATCCGTGATTGATTTGTACATTGTAGATGACAATGCAGCGATCACATGTATTCTGAAACCAACACGTTTTTACCTAGTTATCATGGTAACCAATTTATGGTTACCTAGTTATCCATGGCTAGAAAGTTGTAAATACACGATGTGGCCACACACGCCATAGATGAAAATCATAACCAGATCACGCACATGATCATGGAAGGGGACTCTATTGATCTCAAAAAAGAAAGCTCAAGACACCCTACACCCTACACCCTACACCCTACACCATACATCCTACAACCTACACCCTTAACTCTCCACCCTTAGCTTACGTGACCTTTTTTTCGGAGAAATGTCCGAGTGGAATGCTATGTATGGGGTAACTTTCCCAAGGGTTCGAATCCCTCTTTCTCCATTAGAGTTTTGTTTAGCTTCTATTCTCGTCTACACATAATTCACACGAAGCTAGTACGCTTGCAAATACTTTATTACTATTTTGTTTGATATACTACACTAATATTATAATTGTTGTGTGTGTGTGTTGTTCACGTGTGCGTGTGTGTGTTGTGTGTGTTGTGTGTGTTGTGCGTGTGCGTGTGCGTGTGCGTGTGCGTGTGCGTGTGCGTGTGCGTGTGCGTGTGTGTGTGTATATAATTTTTTGTTGTGTGTGTGTGTTGTGTGTTGTACGTGCAAGGTGTATGTACATGTGTGTGCAGCCGGCCCTTGCGTGCGCGGTGTGTGTACGTTTCTGTGCAGCCGCCCCTTGCGTGCGCGGTGTATGTACGTGTGTGTGCATGCCGGCCCTTGCGTGCATGGTGTGTGTACGTGTGTGTGCAGCCGCCCCTTGCGTGCGCGGTGTATGTACATGTGTTTGCACTCGCCCATTGCGTGCGCGGTGTATGTACGTGTGTGTGCAGCCGCCCCTTGCGTGCGCGGTGGATGTACGTGTGTGCGCACTCGCCCCTTGCGTGCGCGGTGTATGTACGTGTGTGTGCAGCCGCCCCTTGCGTGCGCGGTGTATGTACATGTGTGTGCATCCTTGTCCTTGCGTGCATGGTGTATGTACATGTGAGTGCCGTCGCCCCAACCGTGCATTGTGTATGTACGTGTGTGTGCAGCCGCCCCTTGCGTGCATGGTGTGTGTACATGTGTGTGCATCCTTGTCCTTGCGTGCATGGTGTATGTACATGTGTTTGCACTCGCCCCTTGCGTGCGCGGTGTGTGTACGTGTGTGTGCAGCCGCCCCTTGCGTGCATGGTGTGTGTACATGTGTGTGCATCCTTGTCCTTGCGTGCATGGTGTGTGTACATGTGTGTGCAGCCGCCCCTTGCGTGCGCGGTGGATGTACATGTGCGGGCAGTTGCCCCTTGCGTGCGCGGTGTATGTACATGTGTTTGCACTCGCCCCTTGCGTGCGCGGTGTATGTACATGTGTGTGCAGCCGCCCCTTGCGTGCATGGTGTATGTACATGTGCTTGCACTGGCCCCGTGCGTGCGCGGTGTATGTACGTGTGTGTGCAGCCGCCCCTTGCGTGCGCGGTGTATGTACGTGCGTGTGCAGCCGCCCCTTGCGTGCGCGGTGTATGTACATGTGTGTGCATCCTTGTCCTTGCGTGCGCGGTGTATGTACATGTGTTTGCACTCGCCCCTAGTTAGATGAGATGCTTAGGCTGACACACGGATTTCCGGCCTGCGCGCCGCGTATTGCCTACCGCGGCTGAGCGGGACACCTCAGTACAGTACGGCAGGGTGTACGGTACTGAGGTGTCATGTGGACCGATGTGCGGTTAGTGCCAGACTGTTCCTAGGTGCTAGCTCGACCCGCCAGGTCCGGTGTAGCCGGGCCTGACGGGCCGAGTCTTAGCTGGATGCTAGTGACGTGGTCGCATGGCATTGCAGTGTACACTTGTCCACTGGTCGTGTGCTGCAGGTAGCACCGCCATAGGCATATAGGCGTAGCACTGGGGAGTGCCACAGCACCCGAGTCTGCCCAGTTCCATTCTGAGCCCTCAGCTTTCATCTCTCTCTCATTGTATTATTGTAATACAATCATCATTCGCTCTCAGCTTTCGCAGTTGTTCGTCGTCCCTAGTCTCCATCCAACTTGGACTGAAAAGTTCGATATTTTTTTTAAGCAAAAAAAAAAAGATATGGCTTCCAACAACGGCAACAACGGCAACAACAACAAGGGGAAGGCGCCTGCCAGGCGCACCTCACCCCGCCTTTCGCCGGAGGGCACGCCCTCCACCACCGATGCGAGGGTGACGCCCAACGTCCCCTTCCGCACGGTGGTCGCTGACCAACCCAGGCGTCGGGGCCCGCAGGTGGGGCCCGGCGCCCGGGGGATGGCGAGCGGGCGGCCGTTTGCCACTGGCGGTTTGTCCGCCATGGCACCTGGGGGGCAGGTCCCCCGGGCACGACGTTCCCCGTCGCAGGTGACGGGGGTCGTGAGCGGAGTGATTCCTCCGAGGAGGATGGCGAGGTGCCGCCTGCGAGGCCTCGGCCTTCGCTTGAGCTTTCGTCGCAGACACCTGCGACGTCTGGCAACCTTTCCGTGGGCCGACAGATGGCCACCATGGACATTGACCGGTATGGGGAACATGTTCCGCCCCCGGTCATGTTCGGGCGCCCACCCCATTTTCTCCCCCTTGGGGAGGACGACATCCCGGCGTTCATTGCGGTGAACGGCCGGATCTTGCTCGATCGTTTTCAGTTGCTTCCAGATGAGCAGATACACGCGATAGAGGTTCATCGGGTGCACTCGCTGATCGAGGGGCGTCTTAGGATGCAGCTCCCACTGGTTCAGGTGGCGGTTTGGCTGTACTGTTTCGCCAATCGGCCGAGGCACAACCCCGGCACTGTTGATCAGTGGGCGTCCAGGCAGCGCCAGAGAGAGGCGCTGCGCGTGGTCTCCAGACCAGAGATCGCGCTGACTCCGTTGCCAGCGTGGCCCCAAGTCACGCCAGTTGGCTGGGGCCCGGATAGGCGTGAGGCGGCTGCGATGCCGCCTGCGACGGGGCGCGGGGCGGCAGACGCCCCCAACACGCCCATGGGTGGTGAAGCCACCCAGGACCCTCTGGCAGGTCAGAGGGTCCAACCTCAGCCGCAGGCTCCCCCGCCCCGCGTGGGGGGCCAGGTGGCTGAGGAGGCCACCGGGGTCGCAGGGACCCCGGCGGCGACACAAGCGCCCGGGGTCGCAGGGACCCCGGCAGCGACGCCGGCGCCTCCGGCGCTGGCGGGGGATGCAGCCCCCATGGAGGGTGTCACGGGCACCTCCAGCGGCTCTGGGGGGCAGGCCCCCTCTAGTCGCAACAAGGACAAGTCCCTGGCAGGGCCGGAGGGGCCCCAGGGTCCCACCGCAGCTGGGCAGCAACCAGCACTGCTGGAGGGCGACCTGCAAGGTCGCGACTTCATCACCCTGGGTGATGAGGCCGTGTGGCGTGCCATACAGACAGCCACAGCCTCCTTCCGTGGGCTGGCCGACAGGAGCCAGCAGATGCACGTCGCGGAGGCGGGCAGCCTGGTGTGTGCAATCATCACGCACATCCTGGGCCTGCCCAACCTCCAAGAGGGCACACGCAGGGTGTGCGACGACCTGCTGCCTGCCCTGCAGGCTCTCCTCTCAGGGAGGAGGGTGCAGGGCAGCAGGGTGCGTCTGGTGCGTTTGCTGGAGCTCCTACACAACGCCATCCTGAGAGGGGCGGGTAGGTGGCTAACTCTGCCTACCTGGTTGCATCACAATCTTACTAACCCTACTGACGATGAAGTGTCCCTCTCTCCCACCTTCCATGATTGGGAGGAGGCCCGCAGCAGGAGGCGGGAAGTGACACACACTCACACCCCCAACCAGCCCACCCCTATGTTGTCTAACCCTCCTACACAGCCCATGTTTGCCCATCCTGCTCAGCTCACTCAAGTAGCACTTCCCTCTCAGCAGGTCTCTCCTGTGAATGCTGCAGCAGCAACACCATCTTCTCCCTCTCCCCCTGCATCCCCCTCTAGGTTGCCCACTTACAATGAAAACCGTCCTGTGGATAGGATTAATGTCAGGGGGCTGCCTGAGGGGTATACTAGGGAGCAGGGGAATCATGCACTTCTCTCTCTGCAGCTGGCTAGGGAGGAACTGAATGTCAAGAATTGGTTTGGATCTCTCATGCAGGGGGATTTCTACCATCAGTCCTCTTCTCAGATTCAGAATCTCATTCTTGTCTTCCAGCGTAGGTATCCCAAGTGGCAGGACACGCAGGCTAGGGCAGTTTGGGAGGCTTTCATGAAGGAGCTAACTGACCTCCTCTCCACCCCCTCATCTGTGGACATATATGGGGCATTCAGGTGGGTAGAGGAATACAGGGTCACATCAGTGGACTATGTGGCTGAGACAAAGAAATATGAGCTAGCCATCAAAGCACGTCCTGATGTCCAGCAGCTAGATCACAAGTTCTTGCTGCGTTCTTTCCTTGAGAAACTCAAACTTGACAAAAACACCTACGCTATGCTTGCCACAGGATGGCAAAGTACTGGGAGGACATGAAGGAGGCATTGGATTATATCAAGCTGGCCTTGGCTCCCCTTAGCCAGGGGGCCATGGGCACCTCTGTAAAGAGGGTCAGGGGGGAAGAGAGGGAGGAGGAGGATAGGGAGAGGGAAGACAGGAGCAAGAGACCTGTCACTATGGCAGAAGTCAAGTCCCTGCTGGGACAAATGTTTAAGGGCAAGGGCAAGGGCAAGGGCAAGGGCAAGGGCAGGGGCTGGGGCAAGGGCAAGGGTAAGGGGCAGTCTCCCTCCAAGGGGGGCAGCTCCAGCAACAACAACAACAACAGTAACAACAACAACAACAACAACAACAACAACAACAACAACAATAACAACAACAACAACAAGAAGCAGGACAAGGAGGACAAGTCTTCTCAGCGGTGCACCCGCTGTGGCATGAAGTACCACCTGCGGCCCACCTGCCGCAAGAACGTGGACGAGCTGGGGCATTTGGACGTCCTGTGCCACAAGTGCCACGGGCCGCCCCACGGTGACCCCAAGGACTGCAAGCGGCCTCCTTACGGCAAGAAGTGTGAGTCTCCCTCTCATGCTGGCTTGAGTGTGCCTGCTTCACCTTCTTCTTCTGCATGCCCCACTGTCAGAGCAGTGAGCAGTTCTGGAAAGGTGCTACAGCTGGTTTCAGAAGATTATGTCTCTAAACCAACCTTCACATCTATGGTTCCCAAGGTGTGCAGAGTGTCCCCAGCAGAGGATGCTCAGATCAGTTTTCAGGAGCTTGCTTTGCAGTTGCATTTCCTTTATGGGCATGAAGTGAGTGCAGAGGTGGTGGCAGCAGCAATAGGGGGGGCAGCACTCAGACGTGCATGCCAGGTGGTCAGATCCCACTGCCAGCATTGTCAGTTCAATGCACCCAAACCCCCTAAGTGGCATGTAGCTACCCCACCTAAGAGCAAGGGCAGGGTGGTAGGAGATGTCTTTCATATCAAAGGACAATCTTACTTGGCACTTAAAGATGCATGGTCAAGGTACACAACCATTGAACCATTACCTGGAATGGACAAGACACAGTTGCTCAGGGCTCTCTTGATTGCTCAGGCCAGGTACTACCCTGTGGAGGCATTGTTACTGGATCAGCAGTTCACATGTCTTGCCAATGAACCAGGGTGTGAGGCTATTGATCTGGCTGGGCTAGAAGATCATGAGAGGCAAGGCATTATTGAAAGGGCCATCAGGTCCATTAAAACCCTTGTAGCCAAAGAAGATGGCAATCTGCTGGCTGACAGTGGGTCCTATGCTGACAGAGCTCTGTGGTCCACCAGGTTGTGCCAAGTCCTCAACAGGAGGCCACTCATGAAAACCCCACAAGGGGTGGTCATTACACCAGATGGATTGCATGCAGGCATTTATCCACCTGAGGTACTAGCCCTCTACAACGCACAGCGAGCACAGACAGCTAGCAGGTTAGCTGTCAAGGATGCAAAGCATCCACGTCCCACCTTCAGAGAAGGGGATCAGGTCCTATTCTACAAGGAGTCGGGACTAGGCAAGGTGGGTACCTGGCATGGGCCAGCCACCATCCTAAAGTTTAACACCACTGGCAGGACAGTGTTAGTTAAACACAATGACACGGGAAAAATTCACAGGTGTTCACCTCACAGGATGAAATTGTATTTTCCAACTGTGTCAGACGTGGCAGAGGAGGAAGAGCTGTTGGCCGACAGCCCTGTACAGTTGCCTGGCATCCCAGCGTTGCCCAGTGAGTGGTTGTTTGGAACACCCACTGGTGAGTGTGAGAGCCACACCCACTGTGACACCCAGGTCACCCTTGATGATTGCAGGCAGTCACTGCAGGATTGGCCCCCTGCAGCAGAGGGTCACATTGGCAAAACAGGTGATCAGCAACCTATCACCTCTACAAGTGTGAACATAGCTCAGCCACTAGCTGCACCTTCCAAACGCAGCCTAGCAGACGCTGTTCGCATTTTACAAGCAGCTCATAGAGCCAAAGCTCAAACTGCTGCAGGATCAGCTAAGGTGGGGAAGGTTGGGCAGAATGACAATAGCCCATTTATGGTTGCAGTGGACACACAAGCCCAGGTCAGCATTATCAGTGCCCTGGCTGTGCCCCATTTGCCTTTGGAACCTTCACCCTGGCACCATGTGGCTGATTTCTCAGGGCAGTCATCCCTCAAGGTATTAGGTCAGGTCATGTTGACTATACTTGGTATCCCCACTCCTTTTCAGGTCTTGGAAGGTTATAAAGGGAATGCTTTATTGGGGGATCCTTTTCTCTGTTACCCTGGTGTCCTCATATCCAGTGATAGACTATCCATCCAGGACATGGGTGGTGTTGATCTGAATCATTTCAAAATTTCTCTTGAAAAACTTCTTAACACCAACATTGCTTCTGTAAAATTTGCTACACCCAAGTATGCCCCAGGGCAAGAACCCTGTGTGGCAGACCTGGTTCACAACCAAAAACTTCATCCCAACTCATTTGGATTGGGCAAGCATGATGTGGCTAAAATGTCTCCTCTTTCTTATGAACAGATAGAGCAAGACTGTCGCACACACATAGGATTCCTAAAATGGGTGGAGGCCTTTAACAAGGCCAGGGAAGAATGGGTAGTGCCAGATCCTCTTAGTCCTTCTCATACTCCCCCTGTCACACCTATTGACAAAAAGCCTGCAGGGTGCAAGCACTTGCGCCTGAAGTTTGTGTGTAAACATAAGCCAGCAGCAGATGGGTCAGTCATCTTTCATGCTAGACCTTGTGTGACAGAGTTCAAGGGCACCACTGATCTGACAGAGGCAGAGTTGTACACGCCAGGCATTCAGCAAACATCCCTAAAAATCTTGCTGTCTGTCTTTGTGGGTCATCTCAATGATGGGGATGACTATATCTGTAAGGCTACAGACATTAAAAGGGCTTTCCTGAAAGGCTCACCTGAGATAGCACAACAAGTGTGGCATGGTCAGGTGTACGTAGTCTCCACTCCCAGAGTTTGGGCAAAACACATCCCTCAGCAGTACCTGAAAGCTAACATAGGTGTTGAAGGGCTGCAATCAGCTCCTCGCATTTTCAGGATGTCAGCTCAGGCTGTGTTTGAAAAGTTAGGGGCTAGATATGATGACATAGACCCTTGCTTCTTTGTGGTCCCACACCCTCATGGCATTCTCACCTTTGTGTGGCATGGGGATGATCAGCTGATTGCTGGGCCAAGGCGTGCTGTGGATGATTTTATTCAACAAGTGTCACAGCATTTTGAGATTGGCAAGCAAGTAGAGCTGGGCACCACTGCCATAAAATTTTGTGGCACAATGTTACAACTCCAGCAGCATCAAAACCAGTGGGTGTGTGCACTCTACTCTCCCAATGATTACATGCACAGCTGCTTGGAGGTTTTGCAAACAAAAATCAAACCTGGAGCCTGTCCTACCATTAGAGGCAAGCTGGGGTGGTTGTGCTCAACGTGTGCACCTCACCTGGCTGTGGTTAGCAGAGTTGATGATGATGTCTTGATGCAAGTAGGTCACAAAGCCATCACCAAAACTCTCCAGGAGGGCCCTCCCCTTATCTTGCACTCCTTGGATCTCCACAAAACCATTCACATCCAAGCTATGATGGATAGTTCCATGGAGTCCAGGCAGATTACCAAGATGCAGGCAAGGGAGTCAGGCAGTTACGTTAAATAGTGCCGGAACCTTTTGCCGCCTGAGGCAAATCGGTCCGTAACACTATTTTGCCCGGAATAACCACTTCCGAGCACCCAAGTTAATTCGGCCTTAACGTAACTCAGGCTTGTATTTTGTGCAGAATGATGATGCACCCTTGTCTCTCATTTCGTGGTACAGCCGGTTGCATAGACGCAAGGCTGTCAGCAGCAATGCTGCTGAGTGCAGGGCAGTGGTGTCAGCAGTGCTTCATGCCAGGTACTTGAATCATGTGCTGGTTTGGTTGCAGATGCAAGCAGGCAGCAATGCTGGGGTGGTGGCACACTTGCTCACTGACAGTCAGTCAGTCCTCAGTTTCCTTGCTAACCCCTATGCTGTCCACACTGATCTTGACTGGGTGGTCCTGAAACAGGAGTCCACCTACTGGGAGTCCACCCGTCACGTGGAGGACAAACACAACGCTGCTGATGCACTCACTAAAGTGCCTCAGCAGGCAGCTGAACAATATCAGCTGTTGTACCACTTGATGAACCCCTATGGCAAGCAGGCAACCCTGCCCCATAGGGGGGACGCCTAGCAGGGTCCTGTTCACCAGGGCTGCCTAGGTCCCCAGTACCCCTTGGGCAGGTCCAAGGGGTAGGTTGTGGCTTCCAGCCAGGGGGGTTGGTTGGAGTCTGTTTTTCATACATCTGCGTGCCCTAAGCCCAATAAAATCTGTTTTGATTTTTTCAACACCATGGAATTTCGTTATGCACACCTTCATAGGTGGGCATGGGATGTATCTCACACCTTTATTCCCTAGGGCGTATGCCTTGGTGGAATGGCCTTGAGCTCAGTGGCTCAGGTGCCCCCATTCAAGTGGAGGGTCAAAGCTCCCTTGACAGGTGGTTACCCAGGACCCCAGTTCACTGTGGATATCCTGGGCCATCTGGCCTTACTGTTCAGTGGCAGTACAGGCATGGGTGCTGTCATGTTGTCTAGTACAACGTGCTCAGCACAGGTGCAGGATGAAATATTCCTGTCACCTGTCACCAGGACTTCAGTCACCCATGTGCAGGGCAGGGGTGGCTGGTCTCCCACGTTGTGCAGGTGCAATGTGGCCAGGTCCAGGATGTCATAGTCCTGTCACCTGTCACTCGGACTTCAGCCCCCTCTGTGCAGGGCAGGGGTGGCTGGTCCTCACATGTTGTGCAGGTACAACATGGACAGTGCAGGGTGCAATAAACCTGTCCACTGTCACTCCTCAGGTTGCAGGTAACCTGAGCTCAGTGGACCCAGCCTGGCTGGGTATTTTCTCTCTGAGTGGGCGATGATGATGGAACCACATGGAACCTCTTAAACGGTTACCTTGGCATTTTTTTTACAAGGGCTCTCTTGGCTGGTGGCGCACTCCCTGGATAGGCAGACAGGCATAGCTATCTCCCTTGTGAGCTCGCGAGGAGGAGGAACTCCCCGGGCATGTTGAGCTAAACGTGATGCCATCACAAGTATTGCACGAGTTCTGGGGCCCATCTTTTTCAGTCCAGATGTTGCAGTATGGGTGTCAGTTGCTCAGCACCTCAGTCAGCTTGGAGTCAGTCTCCTAGCTGGGCAGGGTCAGGCTTGAAGTCGCTAGCCTTCAACCTGAAAGGAAAACATAATGGGAGTTAGATGAGATGCTTAGGCTGACACACGGATTTCCGGCCTGCGCGCCGCGTATTGCCTACCGCGGCTGAGCGGGACACCTCAGTACAGTACGGCAGGGTGTACGGTACTGAGGTGTCATGTGGACCGATGTGCGGTTAGTGCCAGACTGTTCCTAGGTGCTAGCTCGACCCGCCAGGTCCGGTGTAGCCGGGCCTGACGGGCCGAGTCTTAGCTGGATGCTAGTGACGTGGTCGCATGGCATTGCAGTGTACACTTGTCCACTGGTCGTGTGCTGCAGGTAGCACCGCCATAGGCATATAGGCGTAGCACTGGGGAGTGCCACAGCACCCGAGTCTGCCCAGTTCCATTCTGAGCCCTCAGCTTTCATCTCTCTCTCATTGTATTATTGTAATACAATTATCATTCGCTCTCAGCTTTCGCAGTTGTTCGTCGTCCCTAGTCTCCATCCAACTCCCCTTGCGTGCGCGGTGGATGTACATGTGTGTGCAGCCGCCCCTTGCGTGCATGGTTTATGTACATGTGTGTGCAGTCGCCGGCCCCGTGCGTGCGCAGTGGATGTACGTGTGTGTGCAGCCGCCCCGTGCGTGCATGGTGTGTGTACGTGTGTGTGCAGCAGCCCCTTGCGTGCGCGGTGTATGTACGTTTCTGTGCATGCCGGCCCTTGCGTGCATGGTGTATGTACATGTGCTTGCACTGGCCCCTTGCGTGCGCGGTGTATGTACGTGTGTGTGCAGCCGCCCCTTGCGTGCGCGGTGTATGTACGTGTGTGCGCACTCGCCCCTTGCGTGCGCGGTGTATGTACGTGTGTGTGCAGCCGCCCCTTGCGTGCGCGGTGTATGTACATGTGTGTGCAGCCGCCCCTTGCGTGTGCGGTGGATGTACATGTGCGGGCAGTTGCCCCTTGCGTGCGCGGTGTATGTACATGTGTTTGCACTCGCCCCTTGCGTGCGCGGTGTATGTACATGTGTGTGCAGCCGCCCCTTGCGTGCATGGTGTATGTACATGTGCTTGCACTGGCCCCGTGCGTGCGCGGTGTATGTACGTGTGTGTGCAGCCGCCCCTTGCGTGCGCGGTGTATGTACGTGTGTGCGCACTCGCCCCTTGCGTGCGCGGTGTATGTACGTGTGTGTGCAGCCGCCCCTTGCGTGCGCGGTGTATGTACATGTGTGTGCATCCTTGTCCTTGCGTGCGCGGTGTATGTACATGTGTTTGCACTCGCCCCTTGCGTGCGCGGTGTATGTACATGTGTGTGCAGCCGCCCCTTGCGTGCATGGTTTATGTACATGTGTGTGCAGTCGCCCCGTGCGTGCGCAGTGTATGTACGTGTGTGTGCAGCCGCCCCTTGCGTGCGTGGTGTGTGTACAGTTACGTTAAATAGTGCCGGAACCTTTTGCCGCCTGAGGCAAATCGGTCCGTCACACTATTTTGCCCGGAATAACCACTTCCGAGCACCCAAGTTAATTCGGCCGAATTAACTTGGGTGCTCGGAAGTGGTTATTCCGGGCAAAATAGTGTGACGGACCGATTTGCCTCAGGCGGCAAAAGGTTCCGGCACTATTTAACGTAACTAAAACCTGGCCTCGTGGAGGGGGGACGAAGAGCCCGAGACATCCGCCTAGGCCGCTGAGCACGCACCACTAAATGCGCCGGAGCTGCCTCAGTGAGGATTCGAACCCCTGACCTCCAAGGTGCACAGGTCGAATTAACTTGGGTGCTCGGAAGTGGTTATTCCGGGCAAAATAGTGTGACGGACCGATTTGCCTCAGGCGGCAAAAGGTTCCGGCACTATTTAACCTAACTAAAAGGTTCCGGCACTATTTAACGTAACTCCCGTGCACCTTGGAGGTCAGGGGTTCGAATCCGGACAGCTCCGGCGCATTTAGTGGTGCGTGCTCAGTGGCCTAGGCGGATGTCTCATATTCAACCCACCCTCCACGAGGCCAGGTTTTAGTTAGGTTAAATAGTGCCGGAACCTTTTGCTGCCTGAGGCAAATCGGTCCGTAACACTATTTTGCCCGGAATAACCACTTCCGAGCACCCAAGTTAATTCGGCCGAATTAACTTGGGTGCTCGGAAGTGGTTATTCCGGGCAAAATAGTGTTACGGACCGATTTGCCTCAGGCGGCAAAAGGTTCCGGCACTATTTAACCTAACTTGTACATGTGAGTGCAGCCGCCCCTTGCGTGCGCGGTGTATGTACGTGTGTGTGCAGCAGCCCCTTGCGTGCTTTGTGTGTGTACATGTGTGTGAATCCTTGTCCTTGCGTGCATGGTGTGTGTACGTGTGTGTGCAGCCGCCCCTTGCGTGCATGGTGGATGTACATGTGAGTGCCGTTGCCCCTTGCGTGCGCGGTGTATGTACGTGTGTGTGCAGCCGTCCCTTAATTGCGTGCGCGGTGTGTGTACGTGTGTGTGCACTCGCCCCTTGCGTGCGCGGTGTATGTACGTGTGTGCAGCCGCCCCTTGCGTGCGCGGTGTATGCCAGTGTGTGTGCATGCCGGCCCTTGCGTGCAAGGTGGTGTGTAAGTGTGTGTGCAGCCCCTTGCGTGCATGGTGTATGTACGTGTGTGTGCAGCCGGCCCTTGCGTGCATGGTGTGTGTACATGTGAGTGCAGCCGTCCCTTCCGTGCATGGTGTGTGTACGTGTGTGTGCAGTTGCCCCTTGCGTGCGCAGTGTATGTACGTGTGTGTGCATGCCGGCCCTTGCGTGCATGGTGTGTGTACGTGTGTGTGCAGTTGCCCCTTGCATGCGCGGTGTATGTACATGTGAGTGCAGCCGCCCAAGAGTATGTACATGTGAGTGCCGTCGCCCCTAATTGCGTGCATTGTGTGTGTAAGTGTGTGTGCAGCAGCCCCTTGCGTGCGCGGTGGATGTACATGTGTGTGCAGCCGCCCCTTGCGTGCATGGTTTATGTACATGTGTGTGCAGTCGCCGGCCCCGTGCGTGCGCAGTGGATGTACGTGTGTGTGCAGCCGCCCCGTGCGTGCATGGTGTGTGTACGTGTGTGTGCAGCAGCCCCTTGCGTGCGCGGTGTATGTACGTGTGTGTGCATGCCGGCCCTTGCGTGCATGGTGTATGTACATGTGCTTGCACTGGCCCCTTGCGTGCGCGGTGTATGTACGTGTGTGTGCAGCCGCCCCTTGCGTGCGCGGTGAATGTACGTGTGTGCGCACTCGCCCCTTGCGTGCGCGGTGTATGTACGTGTGTGTGCAGCCGCCCCTTGCGTGCGCGGTGTATGTACATGTGTGTGCAGCCGCCCCTTGCGTGTGCGGTGGATGTACATGTGCGGGCAGTTGCCCCTTGCGTGCGCGGTGTATGTACATGTGTTTGCACTCGCCCCTTGCGTGCGCGGTGTATGTACATGTGTGTGCAGCCGCCCCTTGCGTGCATGGTGTATGTACATGTGCTTGCACTGGCCCCGTGCGTGCGCGGTGTATGTACGTGTGTGTGCAGCCGCCCCTTGCGTGCGCGGTGTATGTACGTGTGTGCGCACTCGCCCCTTGCGTGCGCGGTGTATGTACGTGTGTGTGCAGCCGCCCCTTGCGTGCGCGGTGTATGTACATGTGTGTGCATCCTTGTCCTTGCGTGCGCGGTGTATGTACATGTGTTTGCACTCGCCCCTTGCGTGCGCGGTGTATGTACATGTGTGTGCAGCCGCCCCTTGCGTGCATGGTTTATGTACATGTGTGTGCAGTCGCCCCGTGCGTGCGCAGTGTATGTACGTGTGTGTGCAGCCGCCCCTTGCGTGCGTGGTGTGTGTACATGTGAGTGCAGCCGCCCCTTGCGTGCGCGGTGTATGTACGTGTGTGTGCAGCAGCCCCTTGCGTGCTTTGTGTGTGTACATGTGTGTGAATCCTTGTCCTTGCGTGCATGGTGTGTGTACGTGTGTGTGCAGCCGCCCCTTGCGTGCATGGTGGATGTACATGTGAGTGCCGTTGCCCCTTGCGTGCGCGGTGTATGTACGTGTGTGTGCAGCCGTCCCTTAATTGCGTGCGCGGTGTGTGTACGTGTGTGTGCACTCGCCCCTTGCGTGCGCGGTGTATGTACGTGTGTGCAGCCGCCCCTTGCGTGCGCGGTGTATGCCAGTGTGTGTGCATGCCGGCCCTTGCGTGCAAGGTGGTGTGTAAGTGTGTGTGCAGCCCCTTGCGTGCATGGTGTATGTACGTGTGTGTGCAGCCGGCCCTTGCGTGCATGGTGTGTGTACATGTGAGTGCAGCCGTCCCTTCCGTGCATGGTGTGTGTACGTGTGTGTGCAGTTGCCCCTTGCGTGCGCAGTGTATGTACGTGTGTGTGCATGCCGGCCCTTGCGTGCATGGTGTGTGTACGTGTGTGTGCAGTTGCCCCTTGCATGCGCGGTGTATGTACATGTGAGTGCAGCCGCCCAAGAGTATGTACATGTGAGTGCCGTCGCCCCTAATTGCGTGCATTGTGTGTGTAAGTGTGTGTGCAGCAGCCCCTTGCGTGCGCGGTGTATGTACGTGTGTGTGCAGCCGCCCCTTGCGTGCATGGTGTATGTACATGTGAGTGCCGTTGCCCCTTGCGTGCGCGGTGTATGTACGTGTGTGTGCAGCCGTCCCTTAATTGCGTGCGCGGTGGATGTACATGTGCGGGCAGTTGCCCCTTGCGTGCGCGGTGTATGTACGTGTGTGTGCAGCCGTCCCTTGCGTGCGCGGTGTATGTACGTGTGTGTGCAGCCGCCCCTTGCGTGCATGGTGAGTGTAAGTGTGTGTGCAGCAGCCCCTTGCGTGCGCAGTGTATGTACGTGTGTGTGCAGCCGCCCCTTGCGTGCGCGGTGTGTGTATACTGTGTGTGCATGCCGGCCCTTGCGTGCATGGTGTGTGTACGTGTGTGTGCAGCCGCCCCTTACATGGGCGGTGTATGTACGTGTGTGTGCATGCCGGCCCTTGCGTGCGCGGTGTATGTACGTGTTAATGCAGCCGCCCCTTGCGTGCGCAGTGTATGTCCATGTGTGGGCAGTTTCCCCTTGCGTGCGCGGTGTATGTACGTGTGTGTGCAGCCGGCCCTTGCGTGCGCGGTGTGTGTACATGTGTGTGCAGTTGCCCCTTGCGTGCGCGGTGTATGTAAGTGTGTGTGCAGCCGGCCCTTGCGTGCGCGGTGTGTGTACATGTGAGTGCAGCTGCCCCAAGCGTGCGCGGTGTGTGTACATGTGTGTGCAGTTGCCCCTTGCGTGCGCGGTGGATGTACGTGTGTGTGCATGCCGGCAATTGCGTGCATGGTGTGTGTACGTGTGCGTGAAGTCGCTCCTTGCGTGCGCGGTGTGTGTACGTGTGTGTGCACTCGCCCCTTGCGTGCGCGGTGGATGTACATGTGTGTGCAGCCGCCCCTTGCGTGCATGGTGTATGTACGTGTGTGTGCAGCCGGCCCTTGCGTGCGCGGTGTATGTACGTGTTAATGCAGCCGCCCCTTCCGTGCGCAGTGTATGTCCATGTGTGGACAGTTTCCCCTTAATTGCGTGCGCGGTGTATGTACGTGTGTGTGCAGCCGCCCCTTGCGTGCGCGGTATATGTACGTGTGTGCAGCCGCCCCTTGCGTGGGCGGTGTATGCCATGCAGTGTGTGTGCATGCCGGCCCTTGCGTGCAAGGTGTGTGTAAGTGTGTGTGCAGCCCCTTGCGTGCATGGTGTATGTACGTGTGTGTGCAGCTGCCCCTTGCGTGCGCGGTGTGTGTACGTGTGTGTGCAGCCGCCCCTTGCGTGCGCGGTGTATGTACGTGTGTGTGCAGCCGGCCCTTGCGTGCATGGTGTGTGTACGTGTGTGTGCAGCCGGCCCTTGCGTGCGCGGTGGATGTACATGGGTGTGCAGTCGCCCCTTGCGTGCGCGGTGTAGGTACGTATGTGTGCAGCCGCCCCTTGCGTGCGCGGTGTATGTACGTGTGTGTGCAGCCGCCCCGTGGTTGCGCGGTGTATGTACATGTGTGTGCAGTTGCCCCTTGCGTGCGGTGTGTGTAAGTGTGTGTGCAGCCCCTTGCGTGCGGTGTATGTACGTGTGTGTGCAGCCGCCCCAAGCGTGCGCGGTGTGTGTACATGTGAGTGCAGCTGCCCCAAGCGTGCGCGGTGTATGTACGTGTGTGTGCAGCCGCCCCGTGGTTGCGCGGTGTATGTACATGTGTGTGCAGTTGCCCCTTGCGTGCGCGGTGTATGTACGTGTGTGTGCAGCCGCCCCTTGCGTGCGCGGTGTAGGTACGTGTGTGTGCAGCCGCCCCAAGCGTGCGCGGTGTGTGTACATGTGTGTGCAGTTGCCCCTTGCGTGCGCGGTGTGTGTACGTGTGTGTGCAGCCGCCCCTTGCGTGCGCGGTGTATGTACGTGTGTGTGCAGTTGCCCCTTGCGTGCGCGGTGGATGTACGTGTGTGTGCAGCCGGCCCTTGCGTGCGCGGTGTGTGTACATGTGAGTGCAGCTGCCCCAAGCGTGCGCGGTGTGTGTACATGTGTGTGCAGTTGCCCCTTGCGTGCGCGGTGGATGTACGTGTGTGTGCAGCCGCCCCTTGCGTGCGCGGTGTAGGTACGTGTGTGTGCAGCCGCCCCAAGCGTGCGCGGTGTGTGTACGTGTGTGTGCAGTTGCCCCTTGCGTGCGCGGTGTGTGTACATGTGTGTGCAGTTGCCCCTTGCGTGCGCGGTGTATGTACGTGTGTGTGCAGCCGGCCCTTGCGTGCGCGGTGTGTGTACATGTGAGTGCAGCTGCCCCAAGCGTGCGCGGTGTGTGTACATGTGTGTGCAGTTGCCCCTTGCGTGCGCGGTGGATGTACGTGTGTGTGCATGCCGGCAATTGCGTGCATGGTGTGTGTACGTGTGTGTGCAGCCGCCCCTTGCGTGCGCGGTGTGTGTACGTGTGTGTGCACTCGCCCCTTGCGTGCGCGGTGGATGTACATGTGTGTGCAGCCGCCCCTTGCGTGCATGGTGTATGTACATGTGTGTGCAGCCGCCCCTTGCGTGCGCGGTGGATGTACATGTGTGTGCAGCCGAACCTTGCGTGCATGGTGTGTGTACCTGTGCGTGAAGTCGCTCCTTGCGTGCATGGTGTGTGTACGTGTGTGTGCAGCCGGCCCTTGCGTGCATGGTGTATGTACATGTGAGTGCCGTTGCCCCTTGCGTGCGCGGTGTATGTACGTGTGTGTGCAGCCGTCCCTTAATTGCGTGCGCGGTGTGTGTACGTGTGTGTGCACTCGCCCCTTGCGTGCGCGGTGTATGTACGTGTGTGCAGCCGCCCCTTGCGTGCGCGGTGTATGCCAGTGTGTGTGCATGCCGGCCCTTGCGTGCAAGGTGTGTGTAAGTGTGTGTGCAGCCCCTTGCGTGCATGGTGTATGTACGTGTGTGTGCAGCTGCCCCTTGCGTGCGCGGTGTGTGTACGTGTGTGTGCAGCCGCCCCGTGGTTGCGCGGTGTATGTACATGTGTGTGCAGTTGCCCCTTGCGTGCGCGGTGTATGTACGTGTGTGTGCAGCCGCCCCTTGCGTGCGCGGTGTGTGTACGTGTGTGTGCAGCCGCCCCATGCGTGCGCGGTGTGTGTACATGTGTGTGCAGTTGCCCCTTGCGTGCGCGGTGTATGTACGTGTGTGTGCAGCCGCCCCGTGGTTGCGCGGTGTATGTACATGTGTGTGCAGTTGCCCCTTGCGTGCGCGGTGTATGTACGTGTGTGTGCAGCCGCCCCTTGCGTGCGCGGTGTAGGTACGTGTGTGTGCAGCCGCCCCAAGCGTGCGCGGTGTGTGTACATGTGTGTGCAGTTGCCCCTTGCGTGCGCGGTGTGTGTACGTGTGTGTGCAGCCGCCCCTTGCGTGCGCGGTGGATGTACGTGTGTGTGCAGTTGCCCCTTGCGTGCGCGGTGGATGTACGTGTGTGTGCAGCCGGCCCTTGCGTGCGCGGTGTGTGTACATGTGAGTGCAGCTGCCCCAAGCGTGCGCGGTGTGTGTACATGTGTGTGCAGTTGCCCCTTGCGTGCGCGGTGGATGTACGTGTGTGTGCAGCCGCCCCTTGCGTGCGCGGTGTAGGTACGTGTGTGTGCAGCCGCCCCAAGCGTGCGCGGTGTGTGTACGTGTGTGTGCAGTCGCCCCTTGCGTGCGCGGTGTGTGTACATGTGTGTGCAGTTGCCCCTTGCGTGCGCGGTGTATGTACATGTGTGTGCAGTTGCCCCTTGCGTGCGCGGTGTATGTACGTGTGTGTGCAGCCGCCCCTTGCGTGCGCGGTGTAGGTACGTGTGTGTGCAGCCGCCCCAAGCGTGCGCGGTGTGTGTACGTGCGTGTGCAGTTGCCCCTTGCGTGCGCGGTGTGTGTACGTGTGTGTGCAGCCGCCCCTTGCGTGCGCGGTGGATGTACGTGTGTGTGCAGTTGCCCCTTGCGTGCGCGGTGGATGTACGTGTGTGTGCAGCCGCCCCTTGCGTGCGCGGTGTAGGTACGTGTGTGTGCAGTTGCCCCTTGCGTGCGCGGTGGATGTACGTGTGTGTGCAGCCGCCCCTTGCGTGCGCGGTGTAGGTACGTGTGTGTGCAGCCGCCCCAAGCGTGCGCGGTGTATGTACGTGTGTGTGCAGTTGCCCCTTGCGTGCGCGGTGGATGTACATGTGTTTGCACTCGCCCCTTGCGTGCGCGGTGGATGTACATGTGTGTGCAGCCGCCCCTTGCGTGCATGGTGTATGTACATGTGTTTGCACTCGCCCCTTGCGTGCGCGGTGGATGTACATGTGTGTGCAGCCGAACCTTGCGTGCATGGTGTGTGTACCTGTGCGTGAAGTCGCTCCTTGCGTGCATGGTGTGTGTACGTGTGTGTGCAGCCGCCCCAAGCGTGCGCGGTGTGTGTACATGTGAGTGCAGCTGCCCCAAGCGTGCGCGGTGTGTGTACATGTGTGTGCAGTTGCCCCTTGCGTGCGCAGTTGTGAGGGTGAGAATGCCACGAATTCCGCCATGGTTCTTGCAGGAAGTTGCCTTTATTAATAACAAGGAAACACAGACGTAAGTCACGTCACTTCCAAGACTGCACGCAGCACAGACGACAGGGTCGCAGTGCCAAGAGAACGTGCACGCAAGAACTAGCGTCCCGGTGTGACCAAGTCACTCATATAGCTTGCTAGGGACGCGTCCAAGTATTCAGCTGCACTGTCACAGCTGAACTGTCAATCAATTGATTACACAGACTCTGGCACGCCTTTGGCGCGCAGATCTATCAATTGTCCATACGGCTAGTCCTGTGGACCTATCCGTACACTAGTCAGCATCAATTGTCTCATAGGTCCTGGCGCGCTACAGCACGCCTACCTATCAATTGACCATCAAGTCCTGTACAAGTCCTGTCAACGTCCTGCGGACTATCAAAGTGACACTTGTACATCCTGTGTCCGTACGCGCCCACAGTGGCGCGCCGGGTACTGTCGGCACAGCCTAGGAAACGTCATAACTTTTACGTTCCTTAACCAAATGAGGCGTTCAAGGTGCCGTTGGAAAGAGCGTAACAATCTCTATCCATCTAACGTAAATCCTTTACGTTAACTCCAATCCCTTCTTTTCTTTAGGGATCACATCCCCTGCCAGGGACCCTTGAAGTAGCTTGAAATGTCCTTCACTCCAGCTTGAAGCTTGAACAGATGTCTTTAATGGCCATTGCCATTCCCCCAGCCCTTTCTTTTAAGGAACTGGAAAAGAAACAGATCTGCCACAGGGAAAACCATTCCATGAGAAATGGATAAAAACCTATGGAAGTGGCATTACAGAGTACCACCAGATATTAGAAGCACACAAAATTAAATACATACAGGTTAATTCTATGAGGTCTTCTCCAGGAATTAATCCCATCACCTCGGTAGAGCCTCCAGTACAATGACCTTCTGGCGGTGAGTTACATTAATCCCAGATACTAATCCCATAAAACCCAGTACATATTCAATATAAGTACAATAAATCCATGACAATTAAAATACCACTTGACAAAGTAAGGCGTATTACAATAGTTTGCCTGTCATTCTCTCAACAGGGGTCTATTGGCGCCCGTCTTACGGCGCCCGTCTACTTGCCAGATGGTAAACTGCCACAGCAAACAAATGACAAAATGAAACACATAGGCAACAATTAAATCCTGCCCTGGGGAACTAGGGAAGTCTGAACAGGCAAACACCTGAACAGGCCAGCTTGTAGAAACATAATACCAGGGAATCGAACCCCGCCCTATAAACCCCAGAATAAAGGTTCCCAGACCATTGTGAGAGTATGTACAAATATACATTTCTTTTAAAATAGAATACATGGTCTGTAATGGACCTGTCAACCTTGTGTAGTCAACAGCATGAACCCCAGCCAAAACCTGGCTGTATCCTGATTAAAATCAGAGTGAGTGTACCATGGTCCATGAGCCTTAGTACAGACTAAAATACAGGTATTATGCCAGTCACAATGCTGACACTACCACACAATCTGCTCTCCAATGCCCTATAACCATGCACCAGCTTAGACAGCTTGCTGAGATGGGTCCATCAGAGACTGAAGAACCTTGTATTGCACTGCTGCCTTCTGCACTAGCTTGGTCAAAGCATCAGCAGGATTGTCAACCCCAGGGATATGCTCAATATTGGCCAAGGAGGACAACTCCTTAAGAAGGAGATAATCCAAGTCCCTACTTCTGGCCATCTGCCTGTGCACAAACTGCACCATCCCCATGGAGTCTGTTTTTAGAAGAGTGGTAACCTGAAGTGGCCAAGGAGTGTTAGAAGTCATCTGATGAAGCAACTCCTTCAGATAAAGGCTTGTGTGAATGCCTTCACAAATAGCCCTGCATTCTGCCACATCACTGCTGACAGCCACCCGTTTGTGCAGGCGACTAAACCAGCTCACCAAACTCCCCAGGCCTTCCTGTCTGAGCACAAAGAGCCCTGCAGCCCTGCCCCTGACCTTGGAGACCTGCCTGCTGTCCATTGAGCTATCCACATACAGCTCCATGCAAATGGGTTGTGATAAATCCACTGCAGACAACAGAATGCCAGATGAAGCCCTGACCTGATCAGCCACCTTGGCAGACCCTAGCTCCACCAGCATGTCATCAGGCAACCTGGCTATGACCATAAGGTCTGGCCTGGAAATGCCTGCCACCCAAGCAACCATGCCCCTCACCATGGGACACAGTGCCTGTGTGATGGTTGGAGGAAGCTTGCTAATGAGGGTCTCTTGATAATCATTGCCCCCCACCAGCAGCATACGCCACTCCCCCCTTCTTCACCAGTGTGGCCTCCATGCCCACAAACAGCAGAGGCTCATTCTCCACCTGCCATTGCTCCCTACCCAGAGGAAACTTGGACTTAATGATGGAGATCAGCTCCTTAAGCCACGACGTGGGAGCTATCAGATGTAGGTCATCCCCGTGCAGCGAAGCATACACTGGCAGGCCTTCCCATTGCCCCAGAAACAGACAGGGGTCTACAGGAGAGACCTTCAAGTTGCAATGCTCCTTCAGGAAACGGTTGAGAGTCTCCCTCCAGATTATTGGACTTGACCTCAGGCCCTCCAGGCCCTTGAGGATTTTAAGGAACTCCGTGTGGATGTCCCTTTTCCATACAGCAGGCACCCTAACATAGAAAGGCGTCTTGCCCTCCCACTTTTCCTGTGCCACATCTGCATCCCCCTCCAGAAATGCCCTCTTGAAGTCTACCACCACTGAGCCATAGTCCAAGCCCTTGTTGAGAAGGCCTAGAAATACACACAGCAGCAGCCTCCAAGTATCATGCAACATGCCAGGGGTATACAACTCCTCAGCAGTGCACTCACCAGTACCCTTGAACTCATTCAGCACTGGCCTGACATGTGGTACCTTGACCCCGTCCACCTCCTTCATCTTGATGACAAACTTGAGCTTGAGTAGACGTCGTGCAGGAGGCAGGTCATTGACAGGTTCCACGCATTTCTTGGAGATCCAGTCCTCCCCAGATTTAATCAGACCCAGTGTTACCTGGGGACACATAATGGGAGAGGACATGAGCTTCACCAGGCCTTGGTAGTTGATAGGGCTGTGTCCAGCAAGTGAGTGAGGACCAATGCCCAAACTGCTTGGATGACTAGCAGCTGGCAGTATGAGGTCATCAACCAAGGGCTCCTGCCCCTGGCACACTTGCACACGCTTAACCGACCTGGTTACTGCACGTGATAGGTGAGTGGTCCTGAAATTAATCAGTGGGACCTGACCAGCCCCTTCCTTAGTCAGGAGAGAGGACGTGATCACTACCCCATCCTGGCATAGGAAATTCTGCCCCAGAAGAGCAGGTCCTTGATAGCCCTCCAAGACACAAAAAGCAGTGTCCTGTCCAAGGATAGGAATGAATACCTCACCCAGTACCTTCACGTGTACCCCGCCACTGAAGTCAGACACAAACTGATAGCTGGGTTCAGACATGCTGTACCCTGCTGCAGCCCTGGTCCCAATGATGGAAACCTGAGAATTAGTGTCTACCTCTAAGGCAGTGTCCAGCCCCAGATTGCCATGCCACCTGAGCTTGGCTACCTTGGGCTGCTTCTTGGCCCTTTGTAGAGCCCCAATCAATCCAGCCAAACTTGTCCCCCTGGGCTTGGTTAGTGCCTTGGGCTTGACAGTTGACTCCCCAGCTGTTGACCTTGCAGCCTGTTCAACAAGTACCTCTGCAACCTGGCCAGGGCTGACAGATTCCCCTGCAACAGATGTGGTCGTTGCGTCAGTGATGTCACCTGGGACCTGAAAATCCTGCAGATCCTGTGAGCCTTGTTGTGCCTGACTGCCCTCATTCATCAGGTTAGGCTTGACATATGACCAACTCAGCCGGTGTACATGCTTTGGTTCGTCCTCCATGCTGACCAAGCATGCATGGCTAGCTTCATCAACCTGGGTAACCACCCCAGGACTCCAGCTACCACGTTTGCCATAAAGGCTAGGTTCCTTCCAAGCTAGGACCTTCTGACCCACTTGTGGCTCCAGCATCTTCCAACCCCGGTCCTTCTCCCTCAGCTTGGCAAAGGTGACATGTGCAGCATGTTTCCAGCCCTCCAGCACATGTGGTGGGCACAGGCCATGATATAGACCCATTGGGCTGACAGCAACTCCATCATAGTAGAAGTTAACCCTGCTGTTCAGCTGCTGCTCCACGTTCCTCAGCCATGCACTATTTCGTGTACCTGTCCACGCACACCAACAGTTGCATGCCCCTGATGTGTTGGATATCACACTGCAGATCACCAATGCTCTGAGGTAGAGCTTTGGCATGTGATTTCCTGGGCTTGTTGGAGGACAACTGGCACTTACACCGTGAGGCAGCTTGCTGACACGCCTTGAGAAGGGGTGCCCTGCCCATACGGAAGGCAAAGTTGTTTGACAGAGAAGTGGCATGCCCAAACATGTTGTGGATTCGGGCACCCAACTCCTGGTACACAGAGGAAGCAGTCCCTGGCACAGTCAGGACTGTGCTGTCAGGTTGTCCAGCATCACCATGCTGACTTCCATCCTGTTCTGACTCAGAGCCTGAGTCACCCTGCTCATGCCCAACACCTGGACCGCCAGCAGGGACCACATGCATACCACCAGAGGCCTTCACACCCCTCTGTGGTTGTACATTGGTTTCTCTCAAAATGAGAGGTCCACCCTCGTGCCCAGCACGAGGATGCATGGGGTCAGACATTCTTACAGCTGCACCAGCTGTCAAGGACGTCTTCATAGGAACCTGTACCTCTCCAGGTGACCTGGGGCCACACTGAACCTGGAGATCACCCTCTCGTTGCCCAGATATAAAATCTGCATTGGAGCACCTGGCCTCCCCCTTGGGTGAATTAAGGTGTGTAGGGGTTGCCTCAGACAGTCACTGCTCCTTGTTGTCTTCTTGCTGACTGCCCTTTGAAGGCTGGCCTGCCTGGGACTTGTTGTTGTTCTTCTTGTTGTTGTTGTTGTTATTCTTGTTGCTGCCCTGGCCCTGGGACTTCTTGAAGCTGGGACACTCCTTCTTGATGTGCCCCCACCCCTTGCACAGGTAGCATTGTATCTTGGACTTGCCCTGGCCACTGCCCCCATTGTCAGACGCGTTGCCCTGCTTGGGCTGACCACCCACCCGCCTGAACACCGACTTGGAGTGTGACCTCCTGTCAGAATCAGGTGAATGATCTCCCTTGCGTTTGTTATGGTTGCCCCTACGCCCTCCTTGGCTTCGGTCAGCCTCAGACGTCTTGGAGCCACCCTGGGTACGCCCGCCTGCCTGGGTAGCCTTCACTGCTGGCACTCCACCCTCAAACAGCTCCTCTGCCTCGAGAGCTTGTTTAATGATGACCTTGTAGGCCTTCAGGGTAGAGTGTGGGGCACACATGACTTTTAAGGAGCCACGTGTCGCCTTATCCAGCCCAGAAACCTTGAGCCAGTTGGTTAGGGCTATGTTATCAGCGACATTAAAGCCGTGAGCCCTGCCCTCCTCAACCATCTTACAATAGTTGAGAAAGTTCTGGATCAGGTCCCCCTTAACCTCCCACCCTTGGTACTTGTCCTGCCAATGGATGCCGACCTTCTTTCGTTGGTCTTCCAGCAGCTCCTTCAGCTCAGCCACGTACAGTGCCCAGGCTTTATTGGCCTTTTTGCACTCCCTGGTTAGGTCCTTAATCTGGTCAGTACACTTGCCAAAAGTGCTACTTCCTATCCAGATTTGATAGTAATTTGTACCACCGTACAAGCTAGGGAACCCTTCCAATCCTTCCACAAACTCTTCAGCCTGCTTAGGCTTGGAGTCTGAGGTTACAGGCTGCAGCTGATTGACAATTAAAAGACCCTGTGTGGTGAGATCAAAGCCATGAACAGCTTGTGCATTATTATTATTGTGAGGAAGGTTGGTAATCTCTCCGGTAAGCCCCACGTCATCTACGTGAGCGGTTCCACTACCAGCACCCCCATTATTATTCCCACTGGCTGGGCCCTTGCTACGGCGTCCCTCAGCCATCCTGCACTACAAGCTATTCAAAGAACACCTTAACAAAGCAGCAGAAAATATGTACAAAATTTTTGTGTCGCCACTGCCGCCTGCGCCGGTGTCGCTGCCGCCCCCGCGAATTGCCGCTGAAAATTCGACAAAAAAATGTCGACGAGTACTGCAAAAGAAGATTAGGCCGACTATCAGTCAAGGCCCCTGAAGTCGCAGTACGTGTATACGAACTCACGATCCTCCATATCCAGCTCCGGACCTGCACCGGTATGAATTAAAACCGGCGTGCTCCCCGCCGCGTAAGTTGCGACGCGCCGACGCGCGACGAGGCGCAGAGGATGTGTAAAGATCGTCAATAATTCCCACCCCGCGGGAATCCACTCTCGCACAGAGGCGAGAAATGCCACCAGGTTAATTAAAACCTGGCGCTCACGACTGCGTACGCCGCGAGTGAGCAGCGATAACAGCGCGAGATCCTGAAACAAATTTGTCGACACCGCCGGCGCGCCCCCCGTGCGTAGCGATGCCCAGTTTTGCAGGTTTCTCTGGTAACCGGTGAGTGAAGAGAGGACGTTGTCCAACTCCTCAATGGCAGTCGTGACTTCGGTCACCGACCGCAAGCCTCCCCGCACCTGGACCGTAAATGTCGATAAAATGTTTCGAATCTGGTCCAACAGGTTGCGGATTGCCGGCACCAGTGCTGGCAAATCGGGGTCCTCGGGGTTATCCCCGAGCAATGCGTGAGCTGCGCGCTGTTGACGATGAAGCTCGTCGAGCGAGATCGTAACTTCGTCGAGCAATTGCTGCCACGACGGCGCAGTCGGTCTTGACGAAGGACCAGCCGGCGGAGCGGCTATTTCCTCGTCATTGGGAATCCGGAATTCTTCAGAATTTGGCATCTTTTTAACAGAGCGTGTAATACGAGTTGTGAGGGTGAGAATGCCACGAATTCCGCCATGGTTCTTGCAGGAAGTTGCCTTTATTAATAACAAGGAAACACAGACGTAAGTCACGTCACTTCCAAGACTGCACGCAGCACAGACGACAGGGTCGCAGTGCCAAGAGAACGTGCACGCAAGAACTAGCGTCCCGGTGTGACCAAGTCACTCATATAGCTTGCTAGGGACGCGTCCAAGTATTCAGCTGCACTGTCACAGCTGAACTGTCAATCAATTGATTACACAGACTCTGGCACGCCTTTGGCGCGCAGATCTATCAATTGTCCATACGGCTAGTCCTGTGGACCTATCCGTACACTAGTCAGCATCAATTGTCTCATAGGTCCTGGCGCGCTACAGCACGCCTACCTATCAATTGACCATCAAGTCCTGTACAAGTCCTGTCAACGTCCTGCGGACTATCAAAGTGACACTTGTACATCCTGTGTCCGTACGCGCCCACAGTGGCGCGCCGGGTACTGTCGGCACAGCCTAGGAAACGTCATAACTTTTACGTTCCTTAACCAAATGAGGCGTTCAAGGTGCCGTTGGAAAGAGCGTAACAATCTCTATCCATCTAACGTAAATCCTTTACGTTAACTTGCGCGGTGGATGTACGTGTGTGTGCATGCCGGCAATTGCGTGCATGGTGTGTGTACGTGTGTGTGCAGCCGCCCCAAGCGTGCGCGGTGTGTGTACATGTGTGTGCAGCCGCCCCTTGCGTGCGCGGTGTAGGTACGTGTGTGTGCAGCCGCCCCAAGCGTGCGCGGTGTATGTACATGTGTGTGCAGTTGCCCCTTGCGTGCGCGGTGGATGTACGTGTGTGTGCATGCCGGCAATTGCGTGCATGGTGTGTGTACGTGTGTGTGCAGCAGCCCCTTGCGTGCGCGGTGTGTGTACGTGTGTGTGCACTCGCCCCTTGCGTGCGCGGTGGATGTACATGTGTGTGCAGCCGCCCCTTGCGTGCATGGTGTATGTCCATGTGTGGGCAGTTGCCCCTTGCGTGCGCGGTGTAAGTACATGTGTGTGCACTCGCCCCTTGCGTGCATGGTGCATGTATGTATGTGTGTGTGCAGCCGCCCCTTGCGTGCGCGGTGGATGTACGTGTGTGTGCAGCCACCCCTTTCGTGCGCGGTGTATGTACATGTGAGTGCCGTCGCCCCAAGCGTGCATTTTGTGTGTAAGTGTGTGTGCAGCAGCCCCTTGCGTGCGCGGTGTATGTACGTGAGTTAGATGAGATGCTTAGGCTGACACACGGATTTCCGGCCTGCGCGCCGCGTATTGCCTACCGCGGCTGAGCGGGACACCTCAGTACAGTACGGCAGGGTGTACGGTACTGAGGTGTCATGTGGACCGATGTGCGGTTAGTGCCAGACTGTTCCTAGGTGCTAGCTCGACCCGCCAGGTCCGGTGTAGCCGGGCCTGACGGGCCGAGTCTTAGCTGGTTGCTAGTGACGTGGTCGCATGGCATTGCGGTGTACACTTGTCCACTGGTCGTGTGCTGCAGGTAGCACCGCCATAGGCATATAGGCGTAGCACTGGGGAGTGCCACAGCACCCGAGTCTGCCCAGTTCCATTCTGAGCCCTCAGCTTTCATCGCTCTCTCATTGTATTATTGTAATACAATCATCATTCGCTCTCAGCTTTCGCAGTTGTTCGTCGTCCCTAGTCTCCATCCAACTTGGACTGAAAAGTTCGATATTTTTTTTAAGCAAAAAAAAAAAGATATGGCTTCCAACAACGGCAACAACGGCAACAACAACAAGGGGAAGGCGCCTGCCAGGCGCACCTCACCCCGCCTTTCGCCGGAGGGCACGCCCTCCACCACCGATGCGAGGGTGACGCCCAACGTCCCTTCCGCACGGTGGTCGCTGACCAACCCAGGCGTCGGGGCCCGCAGGTGGGGCCCGGCGCCCGGGGATGGCGAGCGGGCGGCCGTTTGCCACTGGCGGTTCGTCCGCCATGGCACCTGGGGGGCAGGTCCCCCGGGCACGACGTTCCCCGTCGCAGGTGACGGGGGTCGTGAGCGGAGTGATTCCTCCGAGGAGGATGGCGAGGTGCCGCCTGCGAGGCCTCGGCCTTCGCTTGAGCTTTCGTCGCAGACACCTGCGACGTCTGGCAACCTTTCCGTGGGCCGACAGATGGCCACCATGGACATTGACCGGTATGGGGAACATGTTCCGCCCCCGGTCATGTTCGGGCGCCCACCCCATTTTCTCCCCCTTGGGGAGGACGACATCCCGGCGTTCATTGCGGTGAACGGCCGGATCTTGCTCGATCGTTTTCAGTTGCTTCCAGATGAGGAGATACACGCGATAGAGGTTCATCGGGTGCACTCGCTGATCGAGGGGCGTCTTAGGATGCAGCTCCCACTGGTTCAGGTGGCGGTTTGGCTGTACTGTTTCGCCAATCGGCCGAGGCACAACCCCGGCACTGTTGATCAGTGGGCGTCCAGGCAGCGCCAGAGAGAGGCGCTGCGCGTGGTCTCCAGACCAGAGATCGCGCTGACTCCGTTGCCAGCGTGGCCCCAAGTCACGCCAGTTGGCTGGGGCCCGGATAGGCGTGAGGCGGCTGCGATGCCGCCTGCGACGGGGCGCGGGGCGGCAGACGCCCCCAACACGCCCATGGGTGGTGAAGCCACCCAGGACCCTCTGGCAGGTCAGAGGGTCCAACCTCAGCCGCAGGCTCCCCCGCCCGCGTGGGGGGCCAGGTGGCTGAGGAGGCCACCGGGGTCGCAGGGACCCCGGCGGCGACACAAGCGCCCGGGGTCGCAGGGACCCCGGCAGCGACGCCGGCGCCTCCGGCGCTGGCGGGGGATGCAGCCCCCATGGAGGGTGTCACGGGCACCTCCAGCGGCTCTGGGGGGCAGGCCCCCTCTAGTCGCAACAAGGACAAGTCCCTGGCAGGGCCGGAGGGGCCCCAGGGTCCCACCGCAGCTGGGCAGCAACCAGCACTGCTGGAGGGCGACCTGCAAGGTCGCGACTTCATCACCCTGGTGATGAGGCCGTGTGGCGTGCCATACAGACAGCCACAGCCTCCTTCCGTGGGCTGGCCGACAGGAGCCAGCAGATGCACGTCGCGGAGGCGGGCAGCCTGGTGTGTGCAATCATCACGCACATCCTGGGCCTGCCCAACCTCCAAGAGGGCACACGTAGGGTGTGCGACGACCTGCTGCCTGCCCTGCAGGCTCTCCTCTCAGGGAGGAGGGTGCAGGGCAGCAGGGTGCGTCTGGTGCGTTTGCTGGAGCTCCTACACAACGCCATCCTGAGAGGGGCGGGTAGGTGGCTAACTCTGCCTACCTGGTTGCATCACAATCTTACTAACCCTACTGACGATGAAGTGTCCCTCTCTCCCACCTTCCATGATTGGGAGGAGGCCCGCAGCAGGAGGCGGGAAGTGACACACACTCACACCCCCAACCAGCCCACCCCTATGTTGTCTAACCCTCCTACACAGCCCATGTTTGCCCATCCTGCTCAGCTCACTCAAGTAGCACTTCCCTCTCAGCAGGTCTCTCCTGTGAATGCTGCAGCAGCAACACCATCTTCTCCCTCTCCCCCTGCATCCCCCTCTAGGTTGCCCACTTACAATGAAAACCGTCCTGTGGATAGGATTAATGTCAGGGGGCTGCCTGAGGGGTATACTAGGGAGCAGGGGAATCATGCACTTCTCTCTCTGCAGCTGGCTAGGGAGGAACTGAATGTCAAGAATTGGTTTGGATCTCTCATGCAGGGGGATTTCTACCATCAGTCCTCTTCTCAGATTCAGAATCTCATTCTTGTCTTCCAGCGTAGGTATCCCAAGTGGCAGGACACGCAGGCTAGGGCAGTTTGGGAGGCTTTCATGAAGGAGCTAACTGACCTCCTCTCCACCCCCTCATCTGTGGACATATATGGGGCATTCAGGTGGGTAGAGGAATACAGGGTCACATCAGTGGACTATGTGGCTGAGACAAAGAAATATGAGCTAGCCATCAAAGCACGTCCTGATGTCCAGCAGCTAGATCACAAGTTCTTGCTGCGTTCTTCCTTGAGAAACTCAAACTTGACAAAAACACCTACGCTATGCTTGCCACAGGAATGGCAAAGTACTGGGAGGACATGAAGGAGGCATTGGATTATATCAAGCTGGCCTTGGCTCCCCTTAGCCAGGGGGCCATGGGCACCTCTGTAAAGAGGGTCAGGGGGGAAGAGAGGGAGGAGGAGGATAGGGAGAGGGAAGACAGGAGCAAGAGACCTGTCACTATGGCAGAAGTCAAGTCCCTGCTGGGACAAATGTTTAAGGGCAAGGGCAAGGGCAAGGGCAAGGGCAAGGGCAAGGGCAGGGGCTGGGGCAAGGGCAAGGGTAAGGGGCAGTCTCCCTCCAAGGGGGGCAGCTCCAGCAACAACAACAACAACAGTAACAACAACAACAACAACAACAACAACAACAACAACAACAACAACAACAACAACAACAACAAGAAGCAGGACAAGGAGGACAAGTCTTCTCAGCGGTGCACCCGCTGTGGCATGAAGTACCACCTGCGGCCCACCTGCCGCAAGAACGTGGACGAGCTGGGGCATTTGGACGTCCTGTGCCACAAGTGCCACGGGCCGCCCCACGGTGACCCCAAGGACTGCAAGCGGCCTCCTTACGGCAAGAAGTGTGAGTCTCCCTCTCATGCTGGCTTGAGTGTGCCTGCTTCACCTTCTTCTTCTGCATGCCCCACTGTCAGAGCAGTGAGCAGTTCTGGAAAGGTGCTACAGCTGGTTTCAGAAGATTATGTCTCTAAACCAACCTTCACATCTATGGTTCCCAAGGTGTGCAGAGTGTCCCCAGCAGAGGATGCTCAGATCAGTTTTCAGGAGCTTGCTTTGCAGTTGCATTTCCTTTATGGGCATGAAGTGAGTGCAGAGGTGGTGGCAGCAGCAATAGGGGGGGCAGCACTCAGACGTGCATGCCAGGTGGTCAGATCCCACTGCCAGCATTGTCAGTTCAATGCACCCAAACCCCCTAAGTGGCATGTAGCTACCCCACCTAAGAGCAAGGGCAGGGTGGTAGGAGATGTCTTTCATATCAAAGGACAATCTTACTTGGCACTTAAAGATGCATGGTCAAGGTACACAACCATTGAACCATTACCTGGAATGGACAAGACACAGTTGCTCAGGGCTCTCTTGATTGCTCAGGCCAGGTACTACCCTGTGGAGGCATTGTTACTGGATCAGCAGTTCACATGTCTTGCCAATGAACCAGGGTGTGAGGCTATTGATCTGGCTGGGCTAGAAGATCATGAGAGGCAAGGCATTATTGAAAGGGCCATCAGGTCCATTAAAACCCTTGTAGCCAAAGAAGATGGCAATCTGCTGGCTGACAGTGGGTCCTATGCTGACAGAGCTCTGTGGTCCACCAGGTTGTGCCAAGTCCTCAACAGGAGGCCACTCATGAAAACCCCACAAGGGGTGGTCATTACACCAGATGGATTGCATGCAGGCATTTATCCACCTGAGGTACTAGCCCTCTACAACGCACAGCGAGCACAGACAGCTAGCAGGTTAGCTGTCAAGGATGCAAAGCATCCACGTCCCACCTTCAGAGAAGGGGATCAGGTCCTATTCTACAAGGAGTCGGGACTAGGCAAGGTGGGTACCTGGCATGGGCCAGCCACCATCCTAAAGTTTAACACCACTGGCAGGACAGTGTTAGTTAAACACAATGACACGGGAAAAATTCACAGGTGTTCACCTCACAGGATGAAATTGTATTTTCCAACTGTGTCAGACGTGGCAGAGGAGGAAGAGCTGTTGGCCGACAGCCCTGTACAGTTGCCTGGCATCCCAGCGTTGCCCAGTGAGTGGTTGTTTGGAACACCCACTGGTGAGTGTGAGAGCCACACCCACTGTGACACCCAGGTCACCCTTGATGATTGCAGGCAGTCACTGCAGGATTGGCCCCCTGCAGCAGAGGGTCACATTGGCAAAACAGGTGATCAGCAACCTATCACCTCTACAAGTGTGAACATAGCTCAGCCACTAGCTGCACCTTCCAAACGCAGCCTAGCAGACGCTGTTCGCATTTTACAAGCAGCTCATAGAGCCAAAGCTCAAACTGCTGCAGGATCAGCTAAGGTGGGGAAGGTTGGGCAGAATGACAATAGCCCATTTATGGTTGCAGTGGACACACAAGCCCAGGTCAGCATTATCAGTGCCCTGGCTGTGCCCCATTTGCCTTTGGAACCTTCACCCTGGCACCATGTGGCTGATTTCTCAGGGCAGTCATCCCTCAAGGTATTAGGTCAGGTCATGTTGACTATACTGGTATCCCCACTCCTTTTCAGGTCTTGGAAGGTTATAAAGGGAATGCTTTATTGGGGGATCCTTTTCTCTGTTACCCTGGTGTCCTCATATCCAGTGATAGACTATCCATCCAGGACATGGGTGGTGTTGATCTGAATCATTTCAAAATTTCTCTTGAAAAACTTCTTAACACCAACATTGCTTCTGTAAAATTTGCTACACCCAAGTATGCCCCAGGGCAAGAACCCTGTGTGGCAGACCTGGTTCACAACCAAAAACTTCATCCCAACTCATTTGGATTGGGCAAGCATGATGTGGCTAAAATGTCTCCTCTTTCTTATGAACAGATAGAGCAAGACTGTCGCACACACATAGGATTCCTAAAATGGGTGGAGGCCTTTAACAAGGCCAGGGAAGAATGGGTAGTGCCAGATCCTCTTAGTCCTTCTCATACTCCCCCTGTCACACCTATTGACAAAAAGCCTGCAGGGTGCAAGCACTTGCGCCTGAAGTTTGTGTGTAAACATAAGCCAGCAGCAGATGGGTCAGTCATCTTTCATGCTAGACCTTGTGTGACAGAGTTCAAGGGCACCACTGATCTGACAGAGGCAGAGTTGTACACGCCAGGCATTCAGCAAACATCCCTAAAAATCTTGCTGTCTGTCTTTGTGGGTCATCTCAATGATGGGGATGACTATATCTGTAAGGCTACAGACATTAAAAGGGCTTTCCTGAAAGGCTCACCTGAGATAGCACAACAAGTGTGGCATGGTCAGGTGTACGTAGTCTCCACTCCCAGAGTTTGGGCAAAACACATCCCTCAGCAGTACCTGAAAGCTAACATAGGTGTTGAAGGGCTGCAATCAGCTCCTCGCATTTTCAGGATGTCAGCTCAGGCTGTGTTTGAAAAGTTAGGGGCTAGATATGATGACATAGACCCTTGCTTCTTTGTGGTCCCACACCCTCATGGCATTCTCACCTTTGTGTGGCATGGGGATGATCAGCTGATTGCTGGGCCAAGGCGTGCTGTGGATGATTTTATTCAACAAGTGTCACAGCATTTTGAGATTGGCAAGCAAGTAGAGCTGGGCACCACTGCCATAAAATTTTGTGGCACAATGTTACAACTCCAGCAGCATCAAAACCAGTGGGTGTGTGCACTCTACTCTCCCAATGATTACATGCACAGCTGCTTGGAGGTTTTGCAAACAAAAATCAAACCTGGAGCCTGTCCTACCATTAGAGGCAAGCTGGGGTGGTTGTGCTCAACGTGTGCACCTCACCTGGCTGTGGTTAGCAGAGTTGATGATGATGTCTTGATGCAAGTAGGTCACAAAGCCATCACCAAAACTCTCCAGGAGGGCCCTCCCCTTATCTTGCACTCCTTGGATCTCCACAAAACCATTCACATCCAAGCTATGATGGATAGTTCCATGGAGTCCAGGCAGATTACCAAGTTGCAGGCAAGGGAGTCAGGCTTGTATTTTGTGCAGAATGATGATGCACCCTTGTCTCTCATTTCATGGTACAGCCGGTTGCATAGACGCAAGGCTGTCAGCAGCAATGCTGCTGAGTGCAGGGCAGTGGTGTCAGCAGTGCTTCATGCCAGGTACTTGAATCATGTGCTGGTTTGGTTGCAGATGCAAGCAGGCAGCAATGCTGGGGTGGTGGCACACTTGCTCACTGACAGTCAGTCAGTCCTCAGTTTCCTTGCTAACCCCTATGCTGTCCACACTGATCTTGACTGGGTGGTCCTGAAACAGGAGTCCACCTACTGGGAGTCCACCCGTCACGTGGAGGACAAACACAACGCTGCTGATGCACTCACTAAAGTGCCTCAGCAGGCAGCTGAACAATATCAGCTGTTGTACCACTTGATGAACCCCTATGGCAAGCAGGCAACCCTGCCCCATAGGGGGGACGCCTAGCAGGGTCCTGTTCACCAGGGCCGCCTAGGTCACCCAGTACCCCTTGGGCAGGTCCAAGGGGTAGGTTGTGGCTTCCAGCCAGGGGGTTGGTTGGAGTCTGTTTTTCATACATCTGCGTGCCCTATGCCCAATAAAATCTGTTTTGATTTTCTCAACACCATGGAATTTCGTTATGCACACCTTCATAGGTGGGCATGGGATGTATCTCACACCTTTTTCACTAGGGCGTATGCCTTGGTGGATTGGCCTTGAGCTCAGTGGCTCAGGTGCCCCCATTCAAGTGGAGGGTCAAAGCTCCCTTGACAGGTGGTTACCCAGGACCCCAGTTCACTGTGGATATCCTGGGCCACCTGGCCTTACTGTTCAGTGGCAGTAAAGGCATGGGTGCTGTCATGTTGTCTAGTACAACGTGCTCAGCACAGGTGCAGGATGAAATATTCCTGTCACCTGTCACCAGGACTTCAGTCACCCATGTGCAGGGCAGGGGTGGCTGGTCTCACACGTTGTGCAGGTGCAATGTGGCCAGGTCCAGGATGTCATAGTCCTGTCACCTGTCACTCGGACTTCAGCCCCCTCTGTGCAGGGCAGGGGTGGCTGGTCCTCACATGTTGTGCAGGTACAACATGGACAGTGCAGGGTGCAATAAACCTGTCCACTGTCACTCCTCAGGTTGCAGGTAACCTGAGCTCAGTTGACCCAGCCTGGCTGGGTATTTTCTCTCTGAGTGGGCGATGATGATGGAACAACATGGAACCTCTTAAACGGTTACCTTGGCATTTTTACAATGGCTTTCTTGGCTGGTGATGCACTCCCTGGATAGGCAGACAGGCATAGCTATCTCCCTTGTGAGCTCGCGAGGAGGAGGAACTCCCCGGGCATGTTGAGCTAAACGTGATGCCATCACAAGTATTGCACGAGTTCTGGGGCCCATCTTTTTCAGTCCAGATGTTGCAGTATGGGTGTCAGTTGCTCAGCACCTCAGTCAGCTTGGAGTCAGTCTCCTAGCTGGGCAGGGTCAGGCTTGAAGTCGCTAGCCTTCAACCTGAAAGGAAAACATAATGGGAGTTAGATGAGATGCTTAGGCTGACACACGGATTTCCGGCCTGCGCGCCGCGTATTGCCTACCGCGGCTGAGCGGGACACCTCAGTACAGTACGGCAGGGTGTACGGTACTGAGGTGTCATGTGGACCGATGTGCGGTTAGTGCCAGACTGTTCCTAGGTGCTAGCTCGACCCGCCAGGTCCGGTGTAGCCGGGCCTGACGGGCCGAGTCTTAGCTGGTTGCTAGTGACGTGGTCGCATGGCATTGCGGTGTACACTTGTCCACTGGTCGTGTGCTGCAGGTAGCACCGCCATAGGCATATAGGCGTAGCACTGGGGAGTGCCACAGCACCCGAGTCTGCCCAGTTCCATTCTGAGCCCTCAGCTTTCATCGCTCTCTCATTGTATTATTGTAATACAATCATCATTCGCTCTCAGCTTTCGCAGTTGTTCGTCGTCCCTAGTCTCCATCCAACTACGTGTGTGTGCAGCCGCCCCGTGGTTGCGCGGTGGATGTACATGTGAGTGGAGCCGGTCCTTGCGTGCGCGGTGTATGTACGTGTGTGTGCAGCCGCCCCTTGCGTGCGTGGTGTGTGTACATGTAAGTGCAGCCGCCCCTTGCGTGCGCGGTGTATGTACGTGTGTGTGCAGCCGTCCCTTGCGTGCACGGTGTGTGTACGTGTGTGTGCAGCCGCCCCTCGCGTGCATGGTGAGTGTAAGTGTGTGTGCAGCAGCCCCTTGCGTGCGCAGTGTATGTACGTGTGTGTGCAGCCGCCCCTTGCGTGCGCGGTGTGTGTACTGTGTGTGCATGCCGGCCCTTGCGTGCATGGTGTGTGTACGTGTGTGTGCAGCCGCCCCGTGGTTGCGCGGTGTATGTACATGTGTGTGCAGTTGCCCCTTGCGTGCGCGGTGTATGTACGTGTGTGTGCAGCCGCCCCTTGCGTGCGCGGTGGATGTACATGTGTTTGCACTCGCCCCTTGCGTGCGCGGTGGATGTACATGTGTGTGCAGCCGAACCTTGCGTGCATGGTGTGTGTACCTGTGCGTGAAGTCGCTCCTTGCGTGCATGGTGTGTGTATGTGTGTGTGCAGCCGCCCCTTGCGTGCATGGTGTGTACGTGTGTGTGCAGTTGCCCCTTCCGTGCGCGGTGTATGTACGTGTGTGTGCAGCCGGCCCTTGCGTGCGCGGTGTGTGTACATGTGAGTGCAGCCGGCCCTTGCGTGCGCGGTGGATGTACATGTGTGGCAGTTGCCCCTTGCGTGCGCGGTGTATGTACATGTGTTTGCACTCGCCCCTTGCGTGCGCGGTGGATGTACATGTGTGTGCAGCCGAACCTTGCGTGCATGGTGTGTGTACCTGTGCGTGAAGTCGCTCCTTGCGTGCATGGTGTGTGTACGTGTGTGTGCAGCCGCCCCTTGCGTGCGCGGTGTGTGTACGTGTGTGTGCAGCCGCCCCTTGCGTGCGCGGTGTATGTACGTGTGTGTGCAGCCGGCCCTTGCGTGCATGGTGTGTGTACGTGTGTGTGCAGCCGGCCCTTGCGTGCGCGGTGGATGTACATGTGTGTGCAGTCGCCCCTTGCGTGCGCGGTGTAGGTACGTATGTGTGCAGCCGCCCCTTGCGTGCGCGGTGTATGTACGTGTGTGTGCAGCCGCCCCGTGGTTGCGCGGTGTATGTACATGTGTGTGCAGTTGCCCCTTGCGTGCGCGGTGTATGTACGTGTGTGTGCAGCCGCCCCTTGCGTGCGCGGTGGATGTACATGTGAGTGCAGCCGGCCCTTGCGTGCATGGTGTGTGTACGTGTGTGAGTTAGATGAGATGCTTAGGCTGACACACGGATTTCCGGCCTGCGCGCCGCGTATTGCCTACCGCGGCTGAGCGGGACACCTCAGTACAGTACGGCAGGGTGTACGGTACTGAGGTGTCATGTGGACCGATGTGCGGTTAGTGCCAGACTGTTCCTAGGTGCTAGCTCGACCCGCCAGGTCCGGTGTAGCCGGGCCTGACGGGCCGAGTCTTAGCTGGTTGCTAGTGACGTGGTCGCATGGCATTGCGGTGTACACTTGTCCACTGGTCGTGTGCTGCAGGTAGCACCGCCATAGGCATATAGGCGTAGCACTGGGGAGTGCCACAGCACCCGAGTCTGCCCAGTTCCATTCTGAGCCCTCAGCTTTCATCGCTCTCTCATTGTATTATTGTAATACAATCATCATTCGCTCTCAGCTTTCGCAGTTGTTCGTCGTCCCTAGTCTCCATCCAACTTGGACTGAAAAGTTCGATATTTTTTTTAAGCAAAAAAAAAAAGATATGGCTTCCAACAACGGCAACAACGGCAACAACAACAAGGGGAAGGCGCCTGCCAGGCGCACCTCACCCCGCCTTTCGCCGGAGGGCACGCCCTCCACCACCGATGCGAGGGTGACGCCCAACGTCCCTTCCGCACGGTGGTCGCTGACCAACCCAGGCGTCGGGGCCCGCAGGTGGGGCCCGGCGCCCGGGGGATGGCGAGCGGGCGGCCGTTTGCCACTGGCGGTTTGTCCGCCATGGCACCTGGGGGGCAGGTCCCCCGGGCACGACGTTCACCCGTCGCAGGTGACGGGGTCGTGAGCGGAGTGATTCCTCCGAGGAGGATGGCGAGGTGCCGCCTGCGAGGCCTCGGCCTTCGCTTGAGCTTTCGTCGCAGACACCTGCGACGTCTGGCAACCTTTCCGTGGGCCGACAGATGGCCACCATGGACATTGACCGGTATGGGGAACATGTTCCGCCCCCGGTCATGTTCGGGCGCCCACCCCATTTTCTCCCCCTTGGGGAGGACGACATCCCGGCGTTCATTGCGGTGAACGGCCGGATCTTGCTCGATCGTTTTCAGTTGCTTCCAGATGAGCAGATACACGCGATAGAGGTTCATCGGGTGCACTCGCTGATCGAGGGGCGTCTTAGGATGCAGCTCCCACTGGTTCAGGTGGCGGTTTGGCTGTACTGTTTCGCCAATCGGCCGCGGCACAACCCCGGCACTGTTGATCAGTGGGCGTCCAGGCAGCGCCAGAGAGAGGCGCTGCGCGTGGTCTCCAGACCAGAGATCGCGCTGACTCCGTTGCCAGCGTGGCCCCAAGTCACGCCAGTTGGCTGGGGCCCGGATAGGCGTGAGGCGGCTGCGATGCCGCCTGCGACGGGGCGCGGGGCGGCAGACGCCCCCAACACGCCCATGGGTGGTGAAGCCACCCAGGACCCTCTGGCAGGTCAGAGGGTCCAACCTCAGCCGCAGGCTCCCCCGCCCCGCGTGGGGGGCCAGGTGGCTGAGGAGGCCACCGGGGTCGCAGGGACCCCGGCGGCGACACAAGCGCCCGGGGTCGCAGGGACCCCGGCAGCGACGCCGGCGCCTCCGGCGCTGGCGGGGGATGCAGCCCCCATGGAGGGTGTCACGGGCACCTCCAGCGGCTCTGGGGGGCAGGCCCCCTCTAGTCGCACAAGGACAAGTCCCTGGCAGGGCCGGAGGGGCCCCAGGGTCCCACCGCAGCTGGGCAGCAACCAGCACTGCTGGAGGGCGACCTGCAAGGTCGCGACTTCATCACCCTGGGTGATGAGGCCGTGTGGCGTGCCATACAGACAGCCACAGCCTCCTTCCGTGGGCTGGCCGACAGGAGCCAGCAGATGCATGTCGCGGAGGCGGGCAGCCTGGTGTGTGCAATCATCACGCACATCCTGGGCCTACCCAACCTCCAAGAGGGCACACGCAGGGTGTGCGACGACCTGCTGCCTGCCCTGCAGGCTCTCCTCTCAGGGAGGAGGGTGCAGGGCAGCAGGGTGCGTCTGGTGCGTTTGCTGGAGCTCCTACACAACGCCATCCTGAGAGGGGCGGGTAGGTGGCTAACTCTGCCTACCTGGTTGCATCACAATCTTACTAACCCTACTGACGATGACGTGTCCCTCTCTCCCACCTTCCATGATTGGGAGGAGGCCCGCAGCAGGAGGCGGGAAGTGACACACACTCACACCCCCAACCAGCCCACCCCTATGTTGTCTAACCCTCCTACACAGCCCATGTTTGCCCATCCTGCTCAGCTCACTCAAGTAGCACTTCCCTCTCAGCAGGTCTCTCCTGTGAATGCTGCAGCAGCAACACCATCTTCTCCCTCTCCCCCTGCATCCCCCTCTAGGTTGCCCACTTACAATGAAAACCGTCCTGTGGATAGGATTAATGTCAGGGGGCTGCCTGAGGGGTATACTAGGGAGCAGGGGAATCATGCACTTCTCTCTCTGCAGCTGGCTAGGGAGGAACTGAATGTCAAGAATTGGTTTGGATCTCTCATGCAGGGGGATTTTACCATCAGTCCTCTTCTCAGATTCAGAATCTCATTCTTGTCTTCCAGCGTAGGTATCCCAAGTGGCAGGACACGCAGGCTAGGGCAGTTTGGGAGGCTTTCATGAAGGAGCTAACTGACCTCCTCTCCACCCCCTCATCTGTGGACATCTATGGGGCATTCAGGTGGGTAGAGGAATACAGGGTCACATCAGTGGACTATGTGGCTGAGACAAAGAAATATGAGCTAGCCATCAAAGCACGTCCTGATGTCCAGCAGCTAGATCACAAGTTCTTGCTGCGTTCCTTCCTTGAGAAACTCAAACTTGACAAAAACACCTACGCCATGCTTGCAACAGGAATGGCAAAGTACTGGGAGGACATGAAGGAGGCATTGGATTATATCAAGCTGGCCTTGGCTCCCCTTAGCCAGGGGGCCATGGGCACCTCTGTAAAGAGGGTCAGGGGGGAAGAGAGGGAGGAGGAGGATAGGGAGAGGGAAGACAGGAGCAAGAGACCTGTCACTATGGCAGAAGTCAAGTCCCTGCTGGGACAAATGTTTAAGGGCAAGGGCAAGGGCAAGGGCAAGGGCAAGGGCAAGGGCAGGGGCTGGGGCAAGGGCAAGGGTAAGGGGCAGTCTCCCTCCAAGGGGGGCAGCTCCAGCAACAACAACAACAACAGTAACAACAACAACAACAACAACAACAACAACAACAACAACAATAACAACAACAACAACAAGAAGCAGGACAAGGAGGACAAGTCTTCTCAGCGGTGCACCCGCTGTGGCATGAAGTACCACCTGCGGCCCACCTGCCGCAAGAACGTGGACGAGCTGGGGCATTTGGACGTCCTGTGCCACAAGTGCCACGGGCCGCCCCACGGTGACCCCAAGGACTGCAAGCGGCCTCCTTACGGCAAGAAGTGTGAGTCTCCCTCTCATGCTGGCTTGAGTGTGCCTGCTTCACCTCTTTCATCTGCATGCCCCACTGTCAGAGCAGTGAGCAGTTCTGGAAAGGTGCTACAGCTGGTTTCAGAAGATTATGTCTCTAAACCAACCTTCACATCTATGGTTCCCAAGGTGTGCAGAGTGTCCCCCAGAGGATGCTCAGATCAGTTTTCAGGAGCTTGCTTTGCAGTTGCATTTCCTTTATGGGCATGAAGTGAGTGCAGAGGTGGTGGCAGCAGCAATAGGGGGGGCAGCACTCAGACGTGCATGCCAGGTGGTCAGATCCCACTGCCAGCATTGTCAGTTCAATGCACCCAAACCCCCTAAGTGGCATGTAGCTACCCCACCTAAGAGCAAGGGCAGGGTGGTAGGAGATGTCTTTCATATCAAAGGACAATCTTACTTGGCACTTAAAGATGCATGGTCAAGGTACACAACCATTGAACCATTACCTGGAATGGACAAGACACAGTTGCTCAGGGCTCTCTTGATTGCTCAGGCCAGGTACTACCCTGTGGAGGCATTGTTACTGGATCAGCAGTTCACATGTCTTGCCAATGAACCAGGGTGTGAGGCTATTGATCTGGCTGGGCTAGAAGATCATGAGAGGCAAGGCATTATTGAAAGGGCCATCAGGTCCATTAAAACCCTTGTAGCCAAAGAAGATGGCAATCTGCTGGCTGACAGTGGGTCCTATGCTGACAGAGCTCTGTGGTCCACCAGGTTGTGCCAAGTCCTCAACAGGAGGCCACTCATGAAAACCCCACAAGGGGTGGTCATTACACCAGATGGATTGCATGCAGGCATTTATCCACCTGAGGTACTAGCCCTCTACAACGCACAGCGAGCACAGACAGCTAGCAGGTTAGCTGTCAAGGATGCAAAGCATCCACGTCCCACCTTCAGAGAAGGGGATCAGGTCCTATTCTACAAGGAGTCGGGACTAGGCAAGGTGGGTACCTGGCATGGGCCAGCCACCATCCTAAAGTTTAACACCACTGGCAGGACAGTGTTAGTTAAACACAATGACACGGGAAAAATTCACAGGTGTTCACCTCACAGGATGAAATTGTATTTTCCAACTGTGTCAGACGTGGCAGAGGAGGAAGAGCTGTTGGCCGACAGCCCTGTACAGTTGCCTGGCATCCCAGCGTTGCCCAGTGAGTGGTTGTTTGGAACACCCACTGGTGAGTGTGAGAGCCACACCCACTGTGACACCCAGGTCACCCTTGATGATTGCAGGCAGTCACTGCAGGATTGGCCCCCTGCAGCAGAGGGTCACATTGGCAAAACAGGTGATCAGCAACCTATCACCTCTACAAGTGTGAACATAGCTCAGCCACTAGCTGCACCTTCCAAACGCAGCCTAGCAGACGCTGTTCGCATTTTACAAGCAGCTCATAGAGCCAAAGCTCAAACTGCTGCAGGATCAGCTAAGGTGGGGAAGGTTGGGCAGAATGACAATAGCCCATTTATGGTTGCAGTGGACACACAAGCCCAGGTCAGCATTATCAGTGCCCTGGCTGTGCCCCATTTGCCTTTGGAACCTTCACCCTGGCACCATGTGGCTGATTTCTCAGGGCAGTCATCCCTCAAGGTATTAGGTCAGGTCATGTTGACTATACTGGTATCCCCACTCCTTTTCAGGTCTTGGAAGGTTATAAAGGGAATGCTTTATTGGGGGATCCTTTTCTCTGTTACCCTGGTGTCCTCATATCCAGTGATAGACTATCCATCCAGGACATGGGTGGTGTTGATCTGAATCATTTCAAAATTTCTCTTGAAAAACTTCTTAACACCAACATTGCTTCTGTAAAATTTGCTACACCCAAGTATGCCCCAGGGCAAGAACCCTGTGTGGCAGACCTGGTTCACAACCAAAAACTTCATCCCAACTCATTTGGATTGGGCAAGCATGATGTGGCTAAAATGTCTCCTCTTTCTTATGAACAGATAGAGCAAGACTGTCGCACACACATAGGATTCCTAAAATGGGTGGAGGCCTTTAACAAGGCCAGGGAAGAATGGGTAGTGCCAGATCCTCTTAGTCCTTCTCATACTCCCCCTGTCACACCTATTGACAAAAAGCCTGCAGGGTGCAAGCACTTGCGCCTGAAGTTTGTGTGTAAACATAAGCCAGCAGCAGATGGGTCAGTCATCTTTCATGCTAGACCTTGTGTGACAGAGTTCAAGGGCACCACTGATCTGACAGAGGCAGAGTTGTACACGCCAGGCATTCAGCAAACATCCCTAAAAATCTTGCTGTCTGTCTTTGTGGGTCATCTCAATGATGGGGATGACTATATCTGTAAGGCTACAGACATTAAAAGGGCTTTCCTGAAAGGCTCACCTGAAATAGCACAACAAGTGTGGCATGGTCAGGTGTACGTAGTCTCCACTCCGTCGTCCCTAGTCTCCATCCAACTGTGTGTGCAGCCGCCCCTTGCGTGCATGGTGTATGTACATGTGAGTGCAGCCGGCCCTTGCGTGCATGGTGTGTGTACGTGTGTGTGCAGCCGCCCCTTGCGTGCGCGGTGTATGTACGTGTGTGCGCACTCGCCCCTTGCGTGCGCGGTGTATGTACGTGTGTGTGCAGTTGCCCCTTGCGTGCGCGGTGGATGTACGTGTGTGTGCAGCCGCCCCTTGCGTGCGCGGTGTGTGTACGTGTATGTGCAGCCGCCCCTTGCGTGCATGTACATGTGTGAAGAAATAAGCAATAGTGAATGAAATAGTAAAAAGAAAATCATTCCAGCATATGTATGTACAAGTTTTTAGTAGTACACTATGACTATCGTCAAATATAACAATTTTCTATATTTTCATACACACACGAACAACACACCCAACACACACACACACTATGTTTGCACCCAAGACACACACCAACACCTAAAAACAAGACACCAACACACAAGACAGCCATGCAACACACACCCAACACACACACGCAACACACACATAACACACCTAAGTATAGTTGTTATAACACACAACACACAGGTACATCCCGCCCCCCCACACACAACACCAACACATGACAATTAACAGGCCACAACACACACACTGACACACATGCCCCAACACACACACACACATGCCCCAACACACACACACATGCCCCAACACTGCACACACAACAACACCCAAACACACACCACACACACAAAAGACACCCAACACACATACCGAAAACACGCACACACAACACCTACTAAAAACAAGACACCAACACACAAGACACCCAACACACACCCAACACACACACACACACAATGTTTGCACCGGTCGGCCCACGACACCCACACCCAACACACACATAACACACCTAAGTAACACACAACACACACGTACATCCCCCCCCCCACACACACAACACCAACACATGACAATTAACATGCCACAACACACACACATGCCCCAACACACACACATGCCCCAACACTGCACACACAACAACACCCAAACACATACCACACACACACAAGACACCCAACACACATACCGAAAACACGCACACACAACACCTACCAAAAACACCAAACACACAAGACACCCAACACACACCCAACACACACACACACACACAATGTTTGCACCCACGACACACACACCAACACCTAAAAATAAGACACCAACACACAACACACGTACACGTACATCCCCCCCCCCACAACACCAACAATAACATGCAAACAACACACACACAACACACCTAAGTCACACACACAACACACACGTACTTTCCCCCCCCCCACACCCAACACCAACACACAAGACACTTTGCACACACCCTACACACACCCACACCCTTTATGAACACATGTACACCCAACACACACACGCAACACACACCTAGGTCGATCACACACAACACACACAAAACACACCTAAGTCACACACAACACACACGTACACCCCCCCACACAAACCCAATACCAACACACAAGACACTTGGCCCCCCCACCCACCCACACACCCACACCCACACCCACACCACACATCCAACACACACAACACACACACTACACACTTAAGTCACACACAACACACACATAACACACCTAAGTCACACACAACACACACGTCCATCCCCCCCCCACACTCAACACCAATACATGACAATTAACATGCACACAACACACACACGCACACGCCCCAACACACACACACACAACATACATACACAGAGCACACACACACGCCTCAACACACATACCGAACACACACACACAAGACACCCAACACACATACCGACACACACACACACACACACACACTATGTTTGCACCCGACATACACACACCCAACACCTACTAAAAACAAGAAACCAACACACAAGACACCCTACACACACACAACACACACACACACAACACATATCCAACACAAACAACACACACACCTAAGTCACACACACAACACACCTACTAAGTCACACACACAACACACATGTACCTCCCCCCCCCCACACCCAACATCAACACACAAGACACTTTGCACACACCCTACACGCCCCCGCACCTTCATGAATGCACCCAACACACACACACAACACACACGCCCCAACACACATACCCAACATTCACACAACACACCCAACATATAAGGGTAAATATGGTTTAGGAGTGTAGGGGTTTAGGGTTTAAGGCCTACCATACACCCGTATGTAAAAATGCAACAACACGCCAAGTCATCCGCCACCATGCAAAAATATATAAACACAACTGGTCATCCTCAACAAGAATGCCCATTTTAGTACCCAATCCGCACTTGGCACTTGTCCAGTTTCGTAAGTCCAACGGCCGTTGGCTTTGAGAAATTAAGATATGCGACATGCGCCATGCAGCCAAGCTAAAGTATAGGCTGATTGCCCTGTATGTAACATTAGTAAGGTGAACGACCGTCGACAAAAAAACACATGCGACATACAAACACCAATTTTACACAGTAATGTTTGGAATGACGTACCGTAATTTCGGCGTCCACCTTCTTCGCAATTGTGAACCAGCCCTGTCGCGTGTTGTCCGGATGTCCTTCCCACTTGCCCTTCGTGACCTTTGCGACGCTCAGGTAGCACACGATTGCAGTTAAGGGTTCTCGGTCGTCTGGGTTCCAGAAGAAGCGTCGGGCGTCCGATCCGGAGGAGGAGCACCTCTCGAAGTATTTTACGTACATTACCCAGTTGCCTTTCTTAAAAACCTCGCCCCCCCCCCTGTATGTTTGTTTAAACACTCATCCTTGTCGAGTTGGTGGGCGACTCGAACAACTTTCGCCAACCAGTACGGGTGGTCGGGCACATGGTCCTTGTGCCCCCTCTCAGATGCGACTGCGACGGCCTCCCCCTCCTGCAAACCACGCCCCAACTCGTTTCTTGCCGTTTGAACGTGGTTCAGGCGGGTTCCCGGATATCGCGTGGGGTTCCGCGACTTACTCGCCTGGAGTTTTACAGTCCACGACGAGCTGCTCCAATCGTTTGGGCATGTCGTCCACTTGCCCTCTCGGCACTCCGCACAACTGAAGCATGAAAAACGCCTGAGCTTTACCACCTCGACCCGCTCGCCCTTTTTGTCCAGTCGCCACTGGTGTGCCGTGGAGATATCTCGGATCGGGCCTCGCTCCTTACCGGACGTGAGAATCTGCAATTGTAAATCCATGAAACAACATCACAGCACATTTCCCAACTCCAACGGCCGTTGGCACTCAACAATTATAAGATTTCCCAACTCCAACGGCCGTTGGCCCTTGGAAACTTTATATAAGTACATTTCTCAACTCCAACGGCCGTTGGCACTCAACAATTATACGATTTTCCAGCTCCAACGGCCGTTGGCCTTATGAAACTTCAAACTGCATCAAGGAAGCTGTCCTCTGTAAAGTGTAACCAGAGACAAATTATAGAACTGCACTTGACCACCAGAAAGCAACTGTCTTTACTTACGTTATCGAGAAGAAATGCCCGTCGAACCACGTCCGATTGTGCCGATGGTCGACTCGAGTCTTTGCCGGTTCTCCAATCCCGGTTCAGGTAGGCCACCAGTGCCTCCACCGTATTCAGGTTCCGATTGTCCTCCTGCATCTGCGCTCTTTTGAGGATGCTTTTGACCGTCCCCCCCTCCCCGTCCGACTCCCCCTTCCCATGTCCTGCACACGAGTAGTTCCACTCCAATGATTCCAAGTCGGGGTCGGCCTCGAGCAGGTCCGCAGCCATCGCCAACACATACCGGGATTGGAACTGCTCCTTACAGTTGTCGGACCAACTGATCCAGTTCCTCACCTCCACCCCCTCCTCCCTCAGCACGTTAAGGGTATTCTTCATCACGAACTCCAGGGTCTGGGCATTCCTCGGTACGTCCTTCCCCATGTAATCGTGCTTCACCCTTTTGATTTCCAGCGATACGGGATCACGGTACATCACGATCACCGGCATCAGGACGTAACTACTTGGGTACCAGTACTGCGCCTGCAACTGTTTCTGCAGGTGGTCCGAATAGTTCTCCGAGTAGTCCATCAGGACCACCACCGTTCCCAGCGGCATCACGTCAATGCACTCCTTGTAAGCGTGGTGCTGCCAGGCCCATGTATGGACGTGAATGGCGAATTCCGGGAAGCGCGCCGTAATGAGTTCATGGAGCTCCGAGAGGGTTGACTTGATGAGTTTTTGCTGCAGGTTCATTTGCGGCGCCACATCCTCCTCCTGCAACACAACACACCCGCGCACCATGGATTGACCGAAGAATGGAAGTCAGCAGCTGGGAATTTCCCAACGCCAACGGCCGTTGGAAGTATGAAAGTCTACATATATATATATTAAAAATATAATTACTTACAGCAGAGTGAAATCACTCAAACCAAAGCAAACGCCCAGCTATAAACCTATATACAGAGCCATGTCAAAGCTCTATACTACGATAAGACCAATGGAAACGCCTAACGGGAGGAACCTAATAGCCCTGCTGCACCGCAAAATCAGCCCGCGTACGGCGGAGCATGATGTCAGCCATGGCCCGAGTCAGCGCCACCGACAAGCGCTGACGCCAATATGACGTCCAGGTCCGCGCCGACCATGGGGCCCGCTGGCCCTCCAGGTCCAGCCGGTCCTCCCGGAGCCGGCAACACTCCTTGAAGAAGGCGGAGGTCAGGGGCCCCATGGCCCCAAACTCCTCCAGGACAAAGGGCACCACACGATGGTGCCCGACGTCGCCGTAGGCCAGGAGCTTGGCCCGCTCCGCCCGGTCCGCCGTGTAACCTGCCGTGAGGGAGGCCCCAGCCACGTGGCTAAGAGCCAAGGGCCGCGCCACCGAAACGTCAATAAGCAGATGCCGGCCACCCCCTCAAAGTCCAGCACCACGATGTCAGGCCGGTGGTTGGGGGAATAGAAGGCAGCGCCATCCGCATCCTCGTACCGGATGTTCGCGTGGGGGAAAACCGACCGAATCATGGCGAGCACCACCGTCAGGAGGACAGTGTGCAAATACAAATACCAATTCTGATTCTGTTGGCCCCCCATGCAGGCAAGGTAGTGAGTCCCCGTGGGATCCAGCGGCTGCCCACAGCTACCACAAGGCCGCCCGGCCGGAACAAGAGGCTGCGGGGCAAATAGCTGGTGCCGGAGCGCCACCGAGTAGTGGCTGGGAGCCAAGGCGAATGGGGGGCCATGGGAAGAGCACGAAGGTACGCCGAGCCCACACTCCGCAAGGAAAGCGAGAACAGCCACGCACGTCCCTGGGCGTTGAGGTCCGCGAAAAGAGCAATCCAATCAGCCGTGTGCAGAATACCCGCGTAGGTTTTCTGGTGTTTATCGATGACGCGAGCAGGGAATGCGGCGGGAGATTGAACGGAGGCGACCGAGGGAGTGCCGCGAGGGAGGTGGCGCTGTACCGCCTGAGCGGCACGGACGGGAGAACAGGCCTGCGCACCATGGATTGACCGAAGAATGGAAGTCAGCAGCTGGGAATTTCCCAACGCCAACGGCCGTTGGAAGTATGAAAGTCTACATATATATATTCAACGATGCAAATATACATGCTTACCGTCCCACGGGGCGCTGTGCCCTCCTTTATGAAGTCGAACCACGTGTACTTCTTTGTCCACCCCTTCATCTGGTCCGTCACGATGAACTCGGAAATCCCACACTCGTTGCACGTCCCTTCCAAGCAGTTCATTGGGACGTTAACGAACGGGCCGCCCGTCCTCCCCCCTCCTTGCCCCCCCTCCCCCCTCTCAGCCCTGTGGCAGGTGAAACGTCGAACGAAATCATGGGCATTGTCAGGCACGGAAGGGATACCCTCCCTCTCCTCGATCTCCAGCGTGCTCTTCAACTCCTTGACGCCTTTGGCGAAGGCAGAGAGCAGAGACTCGAAGACGACGTGCTTTTCGCATGCGCACAAGTCCCGGTCCTTCCACACGCCCTTTACGCACTTGGGCATGAACTCCACGAACTTCGTGTACCCCACCTTGTACCTTGTCCCGTCCGCAGTCGTCACGATACCTCCCTTGTACGGCGACGCGTCAGAACAGAACCGCTTGTAAATCGTTTCAAGCGAGTCCAAATAGTACCTTCCGCCCTGGGAGGAAATGAGGATCCTGGCGTTTCCCTTCCTTTCGAACTCATTGACCACGTCCTTATGGTTGGGAGACGCCCTCGTGTTTAGGTCTGACAACCAGTAACTCCCGACGATGTCTTTGACCTCCTCCGGAAACTTGTCCGACCGTAAAGCACGAGGGGGCGCCTTCAGGGCGGGAAGGTCGCCCCCCATCCTCATTCCCCTTGCGGTCTGGATATCCTTGGGCGTGACGTGAAGCAGCCGCGCGAGAGTGCAATGCCCTTGATTGTTCATGCCGTCCTTTCCCAAGCACATTGACAGCACAGCGCACTTCGCGTTCCTGTGCTCATCCGACTTGCCCAATTCCTGGAAACCTTGCACGATATTAGCGACAACCTCCTGAGCGAAGGACTCCGACGCCTTTCTTTTCAGCGCAGGGCGGTACTGTTTCCCCATAACCTTCACAACCGCACCTGGCAGCCGCTCAAGCGCCCTCAAGCCTACTGCAGTTTTCGTGTTTTCAGTCTTGTGATTGTTGTCCTTCAGCAAGTATTCCATTGCGCTGGCCATGTCGAGGGCAAGTTGGTTGCCCTTGATCTCGACGTACTTGAGACTTAGGTCTTTGTTGTGCGCTTCACCTGCATCCGCGCGCATACAGAATCCAGACGAAGTTTTGACTTTTTATCAAATTATTGCTTTCCAACAATTACCCAATTTGTAGGTCCCAACGGCCGTTGGACCCCTGAAAGTACGCCTGAAACACGCCAACACATGCATTTTCGACACCCAACGGCCGTTGGACCCCGAAAGTGGGCCTGAAACACGCCAACACATGCATTTTCGACACCCAACGGCCGTTGGACCCCAGAAAGCGGGCCGAAAACACGCCAACACATGCATTTTCGACACCCAACGGCCGTTGGACCCCTGAAAGTGGGCCTGAAACACGCCAACACATGCATTTTCGACACCCAACGGCCGTTGGACCCCTGAAAGCGGGCCGAAAACACGCCAACACATGCATTTTCTACACCCAACGGCCGTTGGACCCCTGAAAGTGGGCCTGAAACACGCCCTTTACATGCATTTTCGACACCCAACGGCCGTTGGACCCCTGAAAGCGGGCCGAAAACACGCCAACACATGCATTTTCGACGTCCAACGGCCGTTGGGCCCCTGAAAGCGGGCCGGAAACACGCTAACGCATGCATTTTAGACACCCAACGGCCGTTGGACCCCTGAAAGCGGGCCGAAAACTCGCCAACACCTGCATTTTTTACACGCCAGGATGTGAATTTCCGAATCCCAACGCACTTTTTATAACCTTAACGACCGTTGGAACCCAGAAATTCGACTGAAATGTTTCCATAACACACGTAACAACAAATTTGGTGGTCAACAACCCCGTAAATCCGTAACCCTGCACGCACCTCTTGCCGCCATAGCTCTTGTTCGCAGCAGGTGGGCCCTGAAGACGCCTTTTGGTCTTGCACCTGTTGGTTACAATTGCATGGCATACCAGCAATATATTGCACATAGCATTGTATTTCACACAATTATTATATTCATGCCACAAATAATAATAATAATTGTATTAAACATAGGGGGGCAGGTTGCATATTCGTTTCATTGCAGTCTAATATCAACATATTAAAAATTTCCATGCCCATAAACATTTTTGATATAGCTATTAGGTTGCTTATTATATTAAATCTTACCAGCCGTGTAGTGGTTTGCGGATTGCTTTATAGGCTTGCCACACCAACCCAAAAAAAAATGTTACGACGGGAGTTGAACCCGGGCCTACTAGACGTGTTCACGAGGTACTACGAGGATCAGCCAAGAATCTGTCCCGTACCGGTGTGGTTCACCAGTTCCGCACACTAGCATGGTCTCCGCGTCGCGCTCGTTCATTAAATTTCGGAGAAATTTTGCCTGCTTATATACGTTTTTGAAGCCCCTCGGCGTCGCGCCGTGAAAAGCTTCCTCCGCCAGGCGTCCAATCAGGTAGCAGGAATGTGAAAAAATGGGCTCGAGCTGTGTGCAGCGCCGCGTCCATGTGGCGCCACACGGCGTCAGGAGTCGGCGTGGCGCCATATATGGCGCTGCGAATTCCCTACCGTGTGGTCTGCAGCGCCACGTCACAGTTGCGACTGCAAGTATTTTTCAGCGCGGCGCCGTCCCGGCGCCGCGCCATATCGTTTGGCGCGTCAATTTTTTTCCCGCGCGCGGCGCCTTTTAGGCGCCGCGCCATTCCATTTGCGCGTCGGCATACCAGCACCAGGGAATTTGAATTTGCAGGTGCTGCGTTGGCGCTTTCCAGCCTCCTGGAAGACCGACACCGTGGATGCACCTTGCACCCGAGCATCAACGGCGGGTATTCGCGACATCGGCCGAAAGTGACAACGATATTAGCAACCCGACAGCCATATTCAACTGAGCAACGCCATTGTCGACACACACGGTTAAGAAAGAGGTGAGCAATGGCGGTGGATGTACATGGATGCTTTTGACAGATAGTGGTTTTATGATTGGCGTAATCGGCCAGATAATTTTGTCGCTTTTTTGGTGTCGTGGTGCCGGTCGCTGACGGGGAAATGAATGGGTTTTTTTGGTGGTTCTCGTTTGGTTGCAGGGTTCTCGTTTGCTATCAGTTTTCTTTTTGCCGCCACCGCTGCCCCCGAAGGACAAGGATAAAAAATAAGAAACATCTATAAAAAGGTACGACGCGTGGTGTGTTGCGTGCTTTTTTTCTTGGTTTTCTCGCTCCCTTGCAGCTCAGGTTTGCTGGCACATGTATTTATGCATGCCAGATAACACAGGCTGTGTGTCTGACTTTTTTTCTTCCCTGTCATATGCGGTCCGCCTCTCTTTTTTCGTGTTTTGTTTTTTGTTCGTATCTTCTACGGTACAACGCGACATGTTCACGGCGTCATCTGCGCGGTGTCACTAGCTTCATTTTTGCCGCCACCGCCGCCCCCGGCCGGCCCCATTAAAAAAAAGAAACATCTATCTATAAAAGGTACGACGCGTGGTGTGTTGCGTGCTTTTTTTCTTGGTTTTCTCGCTCCCTTGCAGCTCAGGTTTGCTGGCACATGTATTTTTGCATGCCGGCACCACACCACATGTATTTATGCATGCCAGATAACACAGGCTGTGTGTCTGACTTTTTTTCTTCCCTGTCACATGCGGTCCGCCTCTCTTTTTTCGTGTTTTGTTTTTTGTTCGTATCTTCTACGGTACAACGCGACATGTTCACGGCGTCATCTGCGCGGTGTCACTAGCTTCATTTTTGCCGCCACCGCCGCCCCCGGCCGCCCCAAAAAAAAAGAAACATCTATAAAAAGGTGCGCGGTGGTTTTCTCGCTCCCTTGCAGCTCAGGTTTGCTGGCACATGTATTTATGCATGCCGGCACCACACCACATGTATTTATGCATGCCAGCACCCCACCGCATGTATTTATGCATGACAGCGCCCCACCACATGTATTTATGCATGCCAGCACCCCACCATGTGTATTTATGCATGGATGGGTGTCATGGGGTGCTGGCATGCATGGATGGGTGTCATGGGGTGCTGGCATGCATGGATGGGTGTAGTGGGGTGCTGGCAAGCGTGGATGGGTGTCATGGGGTGCTGGCATGCATGGATGGGTGTCATGGGGTGCTGGCATGCATGGATGGGTGTGATGGGGTGCTGGCATGCATGGATGGGTGTAGTGGGGTGCTGGCAAGCGTGGATGGGTGTCATGGGGTGCTGGCATGCATGGATGGGTGTCATGGGGTGCTGGCATGCATGGATGGGTGTGATGGGGTGCTGGCATGCATGGATGGGTGTCATGGGGTGCTGGCATGCATGGATGGGTGTAGTGGGGTGCTGGCATGCGTGGATGGGTCTCATGGGGTGCTGGCATGCATGGATGGGTGTGATGGGGTGCTGGCATGCATGGGTGGGTGTAGTGGGGTGCTGGCAAGCGTGGATGGGTGTCATGGGGTGCTGGCATGCATGGATGGGTGTCATGGGGTGCTGGCATGCATGGATGGGTGTCATGGGGTGCTGGCATGCATGGATGGGTGTGATGGGGTGCTGGCATGCATGGATGGGTGTGATGGGGTGCTGGCATGCATTGATGGGTGTCATGGGGTGCTGGCATGCATGGATGGGTGTAGTGGGGTGCTGGCATGCATGGATGGGTGTGATGGGGTGCTGGCATGCATGGATGGGTGTCATGGGGTGCTGGCATGCATGGATGGGTGTAGTGGGGTGCTGGCATGCATGGGTGGGTGTAGTGGGGTGCTGGCAAGCGTGGATGGGTGTCATGGGGTGCTGGCATGCATGGATGGGTGTCATGGGGTGCTGGCATGCATGGATGGGTGTGATGGGGTGCTGGCATGCATGGATGGGTGTCATGGGGTGCTGGCATGCATGGATGGGTGTAGTGGGGTGCTGGCATGCATGGATGGGTGTAATGGGGCGCTGGCATGCATGGATGGGTGTCATGGGGCGCTGGCATGCATGGATGGGTGTCATGGGGTGCTGGCATGCGTGGATGGGTGTAGTGGGGTGCTGGCATGCATGGATGGGTGAAGTGGGGTGCTGGCATGCGTGGATGGGTGTAGTGGGGTGCTGGCATGCATGGATGGGTGAAGTGGGGTGCTGGCATGCGTGGATGGGTGTAGTGGGGTGCTGGCATGCGTGGATGGGTGTCATGGGGTGCTGGCATGCATGGATGGGTGTGATGGGGTGCTGGCATGCATGGGTGGGTGTAGTGGGGTGCTGGCAAGCGTGGATGGGTGTCATGGGGTGCTGGCATGCATGGATGGGTGTGATGGGGTGCTGGCATGCATGGATGGGTGTGATGGGGTGCTGGCATGCATGGATGGGTGAAGTGGGGTGCTGGCATGCGTGGATGGGTGTAGTGGGGTGCTGGCATGCGTGGATGGGTGTCATGGGGTGCTGGCATGCATGGATGGTTAATAACGTCAACGTCCTTGCTGCTTCCTTTGGTGCTTGATCTGCCTTGGTGTCGTGCCTCCGTTTGGTGGCCGGTGGTCACGGGATGCACAAACGGGAACGCTATCAGTTTTCGTCCCCCCGCCGCCGCTGCCCCAGGCCGGCTTAAAAATAAAAAAAGAAAAAAAGGTACGAATGGCAGCCCCCCTTATTCATTTGTTGGAATCAATGCATTATTGGCATGGATGGGTGTAGTGGGGTGCTTGCATGCATGGATGGGTGTCATGGGGTGCTGGCATGCATGGATGGGTGTCATGGGGTGCTGGCATGCATGGATGGGTGTCATGGGGTGCTGGCATGCATGGATGGGTGTAGTGGGGTGCTGGCAAGCGTGGATGGGTGTCATGGGGTGCTGGCATGCATGGATGGGTGTCATGGGGTGCTGGCATGCATGGATGGGTGTGATGGGGTGCTGGCATGCATGGATGGGTGTGATGGGGTGCTGGCATGCATGGATGGGTGTCATGGGGTGCTGGCATGCATGGATGGGTGTAGTGGGGTGCTGGCATGCGTGGATGGGTGTCATGGGGTGCTGGCATGCATGGATGGGTGTGATGGGGTGCTGGCATGCATGGGTGGGTGTAGTGGGGTGCTGGCAAGCGTGGATGGGTGTCATGGGGTGCTGGCATGCATGGATGGGTGTCATGGGGTGCTGGCATGCATGGATGGGTGTGATGGGGTGCTGGCATGCATGGATGGGTGTCATGGGGTGCTGGCATGCATGGATGGGTGTGATGGGGTGCTGGCATGCATGGATGGGTGTCATGGGGTGCTGGCATGCATGGATGGGTGTAGTGGGGTGCTGGCATGCGTGGATGGGTGTCATGGGGTGCTGGCATGCATGGATGGGTGTGATGGGGTGCTGGCATGCATGGGTGGGTGTAGTGGGGTGCTGGCAAGCGTGGATGGGTGTCATGGGGTGCTGGCATGCATGGATGGGTGTCATGGGGTGCTGGCATGCATGGATGGGTGTGATGGGGTGCTGGCATGCATGGATGGGTGTCATGGGGTGCTGGCATGCATGGATGGGTGTAGTGGGGTGCTGGCATGCATGGATGGGTGTAATGGGGCGCTGGCATGCATGGATGGGTGTCATGGGGCGCTGGCATGCATGGATGGGTGTCATGGGGTGCTGGCATGCGTGGATGGGTGTAGTGGGGTGCTGGCATGCATGGATGGGTGAAGTGGGGTGCTGGCATGCGTGGATGGGTGTCATGGGGTGCTGGCATGCATGGATGGGTGTCATGGGGTGCTGGCATGCATGGATGGGTGTGATGGGGTGCTGGCATGCATGGGTGGGTGTAGTGGGGTGCTGGCAAGCGTGGATGGGTGTCATGGGGTGCTGGCATGCATGGATGGGTGTGATGGGGTGCTGGCATGCATGGATGGGTGTGATGGGGTGCTGGCATGCATGGATGGGTGAAGTGGGGTGCTGGCATGCGTGGATGGGTGTAGTGGGGTGCTGGCATGCGTGGATGGGTGTCATGGGGTGCTGGCATGCATGGATGGTTAATAACGTCAACGTCCTTGCTGCTTCCTTTGGTGCTTGATCTGCCTTGGTGTCGTGCCTCCGTTTGGTGGCCGGTGGTCACGGGATGCACAAACGGGAACGCTATCAGTTTTCGTCCCCCCGCCGCCTCTGCCCCAGGCCGGCTTAAAAATAAAAAAAGAAAAAAAGGTACGAATGGCAGCCCCCCTTATTCATTTGTTGGAATCAATGCATTATTGGCATGGATGGGTGTCATGGGGTGCTGGCATGCATGGATGGGTGTCATGGGGTGCTGGCATGCATGGATGGGTGTCATGGGGTGCTGGCATGCATGGATGGGTGTCATGGGGTGCTGGCATGCATGGATGGGTGTAGTGGGGTGCTGGCATGCGTGGATGGGTGTCATGGGGTGCTGGCATGCATGGATGGGTGTGATGGGGTGCTGGCATGCATGGATGGGTGTGATGGGGTGCTGGCATGCATGGATGGGTGTAATGGGGTGCTGGCAAGCGTGGATGGGTGTCATGGGGTGCTGGCATGCATGGATGGGTGTCATGGGGTGCTGGCATGCATGGATGGGTGTGATGGGGTGCTGGCATGCATGGATGGGTGTAGTGGGGTGCTGGCATGCATGGATGGGTGTCATGGGGTGCTGGCATGCATGGATGGGTGTGATGGGGTGCTGGCATGCATGGATGGGTGTCATGGGGTGCTGGCATGCATGGATGGGTGTAGTGGGGTGCTGGCATGCATGGGTGGGTGTCATGGGGTGCTGGCAAGCGTGGATGGGTGTCATGGGGTGCTGGCATGCATGGATGGGTGTCATGGGGTGCTGGCATGCATGGATGGGTGTAGTGGGGTGCTGGCATGCATGGATGGGTGTGATGGGGTGCTGGCATGCATGGATGGGTGTCATGGGGTGCTGGCATGCATGGATGGGTGTGATGGGGTGCTGGCATGCATGGATGGGTGTCATGGGGTGCTGGCATGCATGGATGGGTGTAGTGGGGTGCTGGCATGCGTGGATGGGTGTCATGGGGTGCTGGCATGCATGGATGGGTGTGATGGGGTGCTGGCATGCATGGATGGGTGTCATGGGGTGCTGGCATGCATGGATGGGTGTCATGGGGTGCTGGCATGCATGGATGGGTGTAGTGGGGTGCTGGCATGCGTGGATGGGTGTCATGGGGTGCTGGCATGCATGGATGGGTGTGATGGGGTGCTGGCATGCATGGATGGGTGTCATGGGGTGCTGGCATGCATGGATGGGTGTAATGGGGTGCTGGCATGCATGGATGGGTGTCATGGGGTGCTGGCATGCATGGATGGGTGTAGTGGGGCGCTGGCATGCGTGGATGGGTGTCATGGGGTGCTGGCATGCGTGGATGGGTGTAGTGGGGTGCTGGCATGCATGGATGGGTGTAGTGGGGTGCTGGCATGCATGGATGGGTGTCATGGGGTGCTGGCATGCATGGATGGGTGTGATGGGGTGCTGGCATGCATGGATGGGTGTCATGGGGTGCTGGCATGCATGGATGGGTGTCATGGGGTGCTGGCATGCATGGATGGGTGTCATGGGGTGCTGGCATGCATGGATGGGTGTAGTGGGGTGCTGGCATGCGTGGATGGGTGTCATGGGGTGCTGGCATGCATGGATGGGTGTCATGGGGTGCTGGCATGCGTGGATGGGTGTCATGGGGTGCTGGCATGCATGGATGGGTGTCATGGGGTGCTGGCATGCGTGGATGGGTGTAGTGGGGTGCTGGCATGCATGGATGGGTGTAATGGGGCGCTGGCATGCATGGATGGGTGTCATGGGGTGCTGGCATGCATGGATGGGTGTAATGGGGTGCTGGCATGCATTAATTAATTAATTAATTAAACTCGTGCTCCCGTTGGGGAGTCACGGAGCACCGAAGTGCTTTTAATCCCTGTGTGTGCACTACAGGAGAAAGGGCAGAGACCCCCAGTCTCCTTCATGCCAAAGGCATGCCACAGCTGCAATCGGGCGCGGCTAGCTAAAAGGACAGGCTAACGATCCGGCAAACTGTGGGTGCAATAAGACCCATGTGAGCATATCATAGCAAGGAGCGTGGGCAAGTAATCTGAACATAGCCAGGGCGTAGCATGGCTGTACTAGGACTAGGCTATGGCTGGTTGTGTACCGTGCGTTGGCGGCACGTGACTAGGTGTGTTGGCACAGCTAGGCAACATTCTAGGCATGGCTGCCTTAGCGGCAGTGACGCCAATGGTTACAAGCTAGGGCTATTGCTATTCTAGCCCGCTGGGGGCGTCCACATCTTGTGGTTGATCATCAGGTCCCCGCCCCTCCAGTACACCTTGGGCTTCTGGGGGTCCTGCTTATGGCGGAGGTATTCCGGCCACAGGTCGCGTCGCTGCTGTTGCTGAGCGGGGGTGAGGTCGTCATCCAGCGTCCAGGTGAGGTCGTGCAACCGCTTGCGACGAGAGAGGAACCGCTGCTTATCCTCAGGGGAGGAGAAGGTGAGTAGGACTGGTGGGGGAGCCGCCTTGTCCCGTGAGTGGGGAAGGCGGTGGCACCCACGCAGTTCTACCTCACCTACCAGGCCCATGAGGGTAAGAAGCTGGTTCTTAAGCTCGTCAGCAAGAGAGGTTGACGTCTCACCTGGCTTCTGGGATGCATGGATGGGTGTCATGGGGTGCTGGCATGCATGGATGGGTGTAGTGGGGTGCTGGCATGCGTGGATGGGTGTCATGGGGTGCTGGCATGCATGGATGGGTGTCATGGGGTGCTGGCATGCGTGGATGGGTGTAGTGGGGTGCTGGCATGCATGGATGGGTGTGATGGGGTGCTGGCATGCATGGATGGGTGTCATGGGGTGCTGGCATGCATGGATGGGTGTAGTGGGGTGCTGGCATGCGTGGATGGGTGTCATGGGGTGCTGGCATGCATGGATGGGTGTCATGGGGTGCTGGCATGCATGGATGGGTGTCATGGGGTGCTGGCATGCATGGATGGGTGTCATGGGGTGCTGGCATGCATGGATGGGTGTCATGGGGTGCTGGCATGCATGGATGGGTGTGATGGGGTGCTGGCATGCATGGATGGGTGTCATGGGGTGCTGGCATGCATGGATGGGTGTCATGGGGTGCTGGCATGCATGGATGGGTGTCATGGGGTGCTGGCATGCATGGATGGGTGTAGTGGGGTGCTGGCATGCGTGGATGGGTGTCATGGGGTGCTGGCATGCATGGATGGGTGTCATGGGGTGCTGGCATGCATGGATGGGTGTCATGGGGTGCTGGCATGCATGGATGGGTGTCATGGGGTGCTGGCATGCATGGATGGGTGTAGTGGGGTGCTGGCATGCATGGATGGGTGTAATGGGGCGCTGGCATGCATGGATGGGTGTCATGGGGTGCTGGCATGCGTGGATGGGTGTAGTGGGGTGCTGGCATGCATGGATGGGTGAAGTGGGGTGCTGGCATGCGTGGATGGGTGTAGTGGGGTGCTGGCATGCATGGATGGGTGAAGTGGGGTGCTGGCATGCGTGGATGGGTGTCATGGGGTGCTGGCATGCATGGATGGGTGTCATGGGGTGCTGGCATGCATGGATGGGTGTAGTGGGGTGCTGGCATGCATGGATGGGTGTGATGGGGTGCTGGCATGCATGGATGGGTGTCATGGGGTGCTGGCATGCATGGATGGGTGTCATGGGGTGCTGGCATGCATGGATGGGTGTCATGGGGTGCTGGCATGCATGGATGGGTGTAGTGGGGTGCTGGCATGCATGGATGGGTGTCATGGGGTGCTGGCATGCATGGATGGGTGTCATGGGGTGCTGGCATGCATGGATGGGTGTCATGGGGTGCTGGCATGCATGGATGGGTGTCATGGGGTGCTGGCATGCATGGATGGGTGTAGTGGGGTGCTGGCATGCATGGATGGGTGTAATGGGGCGCTGGCATGCATGGATGGGTGTCATGGGGTGCTGGCATGCGTGGATGGGTGTAGTGGGGTGCTGGCATGCATGGATGGGTGTAGTGGGGTGCTGGCATGCGTGGATGGGTGTCATGGGGTGCTGGCATGCATGGATGGGTGTGATGGGGTGCTGGCATGCATGGATGGGTGTCATGGGGTGCTGGCATGCATGGATGGGTGTAATGGGGTGCTGGCATGCATGGATGGGTGTCATGGGGTGCTGGCATGCATGGATGGGTGTAGTGGGGTGCTGGCATGCGTGGATGGGTGTCATGGGGTGCTGGCATGCATGGATGGGTGTCATGGGGTGCTGGCATGCGTGGATGGGTGTCATGGGGTGCTGGCATGCATGGATGGGTGTCATGGGGTGCTGGCATGCATGGATGGGTGTCATGGGGTGCTGGCATGCATGGATGGGTGTAGTGGGGTGCTGGCATGCGTGGATGGGTGTCATGGGGTGCTGGCATGCATGGATGGGTGTCATGGGGTGCTGGCATGCATGGATGGGTGTCATGGGGTGCTGGCATGCATGGATGGGTGTCATGGGGTGCTGGCATGCATGGATGGGTGTCATGGGGTGCTGGCATGCATGGATGGGTGTGATGGGGTGCTGGCATGCATGGATGGGTGTCATGGGGTGCTGGCATGCATGGATGGGTGTCATGGGGTGCTGGCATGCATGGATGGGTGTCATGGGGTGCTGGCATGCATGGATGGGTGTAGTGGGGTGCTGGCATGCGTGGATGGGTGTCATGGGGTGCTGGCATGCATGGATGGGTGTCATGGGGTGCTGGCATGCGTGGATGGGTGTCATGGGGTGCTGGCATGCATGGATGGGTGTCATGGGGTGCTGGCATGCGTGGATGGGTGTAGTGGGGTGCTGGCATGCATGGATGGGTGTAATGGGGCGCTGGCATGCATGGATGGGTGTCATGGGGTGCTGGCATGCATGGATGGGTGTAATGGGGTGCTGGCATGCATGGATGGGTGTCATGGGGTGCTGGCATGCATGGATGGGTGTAGTGGGGTGCTGGCATGCGTGGATGGGTGTCATGGGGTGCTGGCATGCATGGATGGGTGTCATGGGGTGCTGGCATGCGTGGATGGGTGTCATGGGGTGCTGGCATGCATGGATGGGTGTCATGGGGTGCTGGCATGCATGGATGGGTGTCATGGGGTGCTGGCATGCATGGATGGGTGTAGTGGGGTGCTGGCATGCGTGGATGGGTGTCATGGGGTGCTGGCATGCATGGATGGGTGTCATGGGGTGCTGGCATGCGTGGATGGGTGTCATGGGGTGCTGGCATGCATGGATGGGTGTCATGGGGTGCTGGCATGCATGGATGGGTGTCATGGGGTGCTGGCATGCATGGATGGGTGTAGTGGGGTGCTGGCATGCGTGGATGGGTGTCATGGGGTGCTGGCATGCATGGATGGGTGTCATGGGGTGCTGGCATGCATGGATGGGTGTCATGGGGTGCTGGCATGCATGGATGGGTGTCATGGGGTGCTGGCATGCATGGATGGGTGTCATGGGGTGCTGGCATGCATGGATGGGTGTGATGGGGTGCTGGCATGCATGGATGGGTGTCATGGGGTGCTGGCATGCATGGATGGGTGTCATGGGGTGCTGGCATGCATGGATGGGTGTCATGGGGTGCTGGCATGCATGGATGGGTGTCATGGGGTGCTGGCATGCGTGGATGGGTGTCATGGGGTGCTGGCATGCATGGATGGGTGTCATGGGGTGCTGGCATGCATGGATGGGTGTCATGGGGTGCTGGCATGCATGGATGGGTGTCATGGGGTGCTGGCATGCATGGATGGGTGTAGTGGGGTGCTGGCATGCATGGATGGGTGTAATGGGGCGCTGCATGCTTGGATGGGTGTCATGGGGTGCTGGCATGCGTGGATGGGTGTAGTGGGGTGCTGGCATGCATGGATGGGTGAAGTGGGGTGCTGGCATGCGTGGATGGGTGTAGTGGGGTGCTGGCATGCATGGATGGGTGAAGTGGGGTGCTGGCATGCGTGGATGGGTGTAGTGGGGTGCTGGCATGCGTGGATGGGTGTCATGGGGTGCTGGCATGCATGGATGGGTGTCATGGGGTGCTGGCATGCATGGATGGGTGTCATGGGGTGCTGGCATGCATGGATGGGTGTCATGGGGTGCTGGCATGCATGGATGGGTGTGATGGGGTGCTGGCATGCATGGATGGGTGTCATGGGGTGCTGGCATGCATGGATGGGTGTCATGGGGTGCTGGCATGCATGGATGGGTGTCATGGGGTGCTGGCATGCATGGATGGGTGTAGTGGGGTGCTGGCATGCGTGGATGGGTGTCATGGGGTGCTGGCATGCATGGATGGGTGTAATGGGGTGCTGGCATGCATGGATGGGTGTCATGGGGTGCTGGCATGCATGGATGGGTGTCATGGGGTGCTGGCATGCATGGATGGGTGTAGTGGGGTGCTGGCATGCATGGATGGGTGTAATGGGGCGCTGGCATGCATGGATGGGTGTCATGGGGTGCTGGCATGCGTGGATGGGTGTAGTGGGGTGCTGGCATGCATGGATGGGTGAAGTGGGGTGCTGGCATGCGTGGATGGGTGTAGTGGGGTGCTGGCATGCATGGATGGGTGAAGTGGGGTGCTGGCATGCGTGGATGGGTGTAGTGGGGTGCTGGCATGCGTGGATGGGTGTCATGGGGTGCTGGCATGCATGGATGGTTAATAACGTCAACGTCCTTGCTGCTTCCTTTGGTGCTTGATCTGCCTTGGTGTCGTGCCTCCGTTTGGTGGCCGGTGGTCACGGGATGCACAAACGGGAACGCTATCAGTTTTCGTCCACCCGCCGCCGCTGCCCCAGGCCGGCCCCCTGTTTACAAGAAAAAAAGAAAAAAAGGTACGAATGGCAGCCCCCCCCCTAGGTATTTATGCATGCCAGCCCCCCCCCTAGGTATTTATGCATGCCAGCACCCCCCTAGGTATTTATGCATGCCAGCACCCCCCCTAGGTATTTATGCATGCCAGCACCCCCCTAGGTATTTATGCATGCCAGCACCCCCCCTAGGTATTTATGCATGCCAGCCCCCCCCCTCGCTATTTATGCTTGCCAGCCCCCCCCCTAGGTATTTATGCATGCCAGCACCCCCCTAGGTATTTATGCATGCTAGCATCCCCCCCTAGGTATTTATCCTTCCCTCCTTCCCTCCTTCCCTCCTTCCCTCCTTCCCTCCTTCCCTCCTTCCCTCCTTCCCTCCTCCTTTCCCTCCTTCCCTCCTTCCCTCCTTCCCTCCTTCCCTCCTTCCCTCCTTCCCTCCTTCCCTCCTTCCCTCCTTCCCTCCTTCCCTCCTTCCCTCCTCCTTTCCCTCCCTCCCTCCTCCTTCCCTCCTTCCCTCCTTCCCTCCTTCCCTCCTTCCCTCCTTCCCTCCTTCCCTCCTTCCCTCCTTCCCTCCTTCCCTCCTTCCCTCCTTCCCTCCTTCCCTCCTTCCCTCCTTCCCTCCTTCCCTCCTTCCCTCCTTCCCTCCTTCCCTCCTTCCCTCCTTCCCTCCTTCCCTCCTTCCCTCCTTCCCTCCTTCCTCCTTCCCTCCTTCCCTCCTTCCCTCCTTCCCTCCTCCTTTCCCTCCTTCCCTCCGTCCCTCCTTTCCTCCTTGCCTCCTTGCCTCCTTCCCTCCTTCCCTCCTTCCCTCCTTCCTCCTTCCCTTCTTCCCTCCTTCCCTCCTTCCCTCCTTCCCTCCCTCCCTCCCTCCCTCCCTCCCTCCCTCCCTACTTCCCTCCTTCCCCCTTCCCTACCTCCCTCCTTCCCTCCCTCCCTCCCTCCCTCCCTCCCTCCCTTCCTCCCTCCCTCCCTCCAAGGGGGGGCATTTCATTGATCACTCCTTTTCCCTCCCTCCCACCTGCTGGGCAACTTGGATTTAATTCTGTCACCCGGCACAATTTTCTCACACGCATGTAGTGGTATTCTTATTTATCTCATGCCAACGGCCGTTGGACCTGAAAAACTAAATGTGGAAAATATGTAATCCTTGTAGTTCTGATTGCAACGTTTTTGCGCATTCCTTGCAGATTCCACGTCGCCACACAAGATTCGCGTCTGTCAACCACCTGCAAGGTACTTGTTTTATTATTATGCGTTTTTTGGGCAGTCGCTCCCTCTTCTGATTTTCTTGATGCCAACGGCCGTTGGACTTGCAAAATCAGTTTCCATCATTGCTGTTGTGATTTACGTGATGCCAACGGCCGTTGGACTTGCAAAATCAGTTTCCATCATTGCTGTTGTGATTTACGTGATGCCAACGGCCGTTGGACCTCCAAAAAAAAGTTCTTGCCAATTTTTTTTGCGTTATTGATTATACGCCAGTTTTATCAGCCGTTGCATTACGACGTTTTTATCTTAACTTCATTGCTGTAATGCCAACGGCCGTTGGCGTTGTAAAATAAAATTGTACTCCGGCTGATGAATTAATCCGCCCCTGAAGGTACTAGGTTTACTTACATTGGTTGTGCCAGTTGTGCTTCACGTGCAGTTTTTTTCAATGGAGAAAGACAAGGACGTTTCGGTGTCGAACCAGGAGAGAGAGGCAGTTGAACGGGGGGCCAAAAAACTGCCAGCCGAAGTTGTTAGAGCGATTGAGAAATTTTGGGATTCAATTCCAGCCATGGTTGTGATGAAAAAAGATGATGTACAAGCTGAAGTGGACGAAATGCCGGCCTTAATTTCCGACGATGAAGGGGATGGTGTCAACTTTATTCAACCGGGAAACAAACGTAAACTGAAACGCAAAAAGTAGTGCGACCTAAGATGTTTTTAAATGTATATGCCAATTTAATGAAATCATTTTCTGAGGTTGTGAAGGACCTGACTGTTTTAAAAATGAATGATTACAATAAATTAGGCAAACACACTAATGGGAAAACGCGTTTTTTTGGCCGCGATGTAAATCTTTTTGTTCGTTTTTTCCCTGAAAAAGATGGAGTCCGAGATCGTGAATGAAGTCTACGGAAGCGTCCTTCAAAACGTTTACAAACAAGTTCGCTTCCTGTCGCGTGTCATATTCGAGGAAGTTCGTGTCGCGCAGGAGAAGACAGGCCGCCACTTGGCCGTTTTATTGGCGTTTGATTCGTTCAGCCAAATGGAGAGGGTTATGTACGCCCAGCTAGCTGATATGAACTTCTGTATTCAACAGGGTTTTTTCGTACCACAGATGGATCTAAGAGCGCCAATAGACCCAACGAGGGAGTTCCGCCTTTTGGTGTCGTTCATTACAAAGGGGCCAAAGATAGAGTTGGGGGAAGAGGAAGGGGCTCAGTTGGGTGCACCTACGGGCGCGCATTTTACCCGAATGTTACGTCTTCCCTGCGCGTGAGGGCTGACGCGTGTGTAGGGGCAGAAGTACCCCTCAACATGAACCTTTTCTTGCTCTCTGACCCGATCGTGAGGGATGGGGACCCATGCGTGGTATGCGAAATTGCTCCAAGGAGGGGTGTGGGTGCCAAACAGGCCCTCAGAAGTGGTGTAGAGGATGTAGGGATGCCAGATATTGCAGTGAGGAGTGCCAGCGTGCTGACTGGAGTAGGCATAAGGATAGATGCGAACGTCTGAGGCAAGCAAGACAGGGGCTGGCAGGGGTGATAAGGGGGGTAAACAGGACGACCATACTGGATGGAACTCAGGTCGACTTCTCTGAGGTCGACTTCTCCTTCACCTTCTACTACGGTTCTTCCTCATAGAAAAACTGGAAATGTAGAGTAATAATTTGCTTTTGAGGTTGGATAACTGGACGCATTTTGGTTTGAAATTTGTGTATTAGTCCTGATTTGTGTTGTAAAATGGTGTAATGGTGAATTCTCTTTTTACTTTGAAATTGGAATAAAATTGACCTGATTTGTGTTGTAAAATGGTGTAATAGTGGATTCTCCTTTCACTTTGAAATTGGAATAAAATTGACTTTCGTTTTCTCTCATGCGACTGTAGTGGGTTAAACAACAATTAGTGACCCAACGGCCGTTAGGGATTGGAAACCTCGCCTAACGTTTGCATATTTTCTTTCCGACAAAACCTCATTTTTTTTAAGGATGGACGTCGATGTATGTTATGTGCAGAGGGGACAAGTTTGACGTCGGGGCCGATAATGGAAGGGGATATCTCACTGCCGTGGGAAATTTGGACCGAAGTCGCAGCTTTTATGGAGGCGCCCGACGTAGCCCGCTTTGAAGCAGTTTGTAGAGGGGCTAGGGAAGCGGTGTCGGGGAGGTATGAACCCCAATTCAGCTTTAAGTTAATTTCTGGGTTCGTGGACGCATTCGGGGATGGTCCTCGTACATTGATAACTGAGTCTCTTTTCCGAGAATTGTATGGCGGGCAAGTAAAGTGTGCAAGCGCTGATATCACCCCCTACACACTCGTCACAAGGGGAATGTATTTTAAGGTATATTGTGAAGAAGTTGAGGAGGTGTTAGGACGCCAGCCAGCACCAGAGGGACATGCACGAGCAAGGACGATGGGAGGGTTGTTCAGGTCCGAGCGTGCTGAGAGGAGACGTGTGTTGGAGAGGAATTGGAGGGGGTGGACAGCTCGCTTACGCCAATTGGGAAAGGAAATGGATGACTTGTACGATAATTATGAACTATGGGGGTTAAGGAGCATTTTCTGGTTCTGCGATACTCCTTATGACCCGGATGAGGACATTTTTTTTCCTCCGGGGAGGAGAGCGCGTAGGGAGGCAGAATGGGTGAAGCTTTTGGAGGGGCTGCCTCTGGAGGGGGGAGGAATGGCATGTGCAGTTCTGATCATGGGATTTGATGAGAACGCAGACATGAAGGCCTTATTAGAGAGGAGGTGTAGGGAGGAGGATATGGCAAGCGTTTTGGTGGAGTTAGCTATGCAGGTCCTCAGCGGAACAATCTTCACACCGGATTATCTCAAGTTTTTTGGGGGGAAGAAGGCACGCTTGCTGTATTTGGCCGAGAGTAGTATGTACAAGTGGAAAGGGGACATGATGTTGTGTTTGGATGAGGATTCTGAAGAGGTTGAATGATGAAACATAAATTTCATTAATAAATTTTGAATTCTAATATTGAATGAAATTCGCCAATTTTTGCTGATGGTAAGGCTGATGGCTAAAGCTGGATTTGATGATTTAATTATCTCTAATTCTGTCAACTGTCACATTTATATAAATTTGACATGAATTCGGCATTTTTTGGATTCCAACGGCCGTTGGACCTCAAAAAACATTTCTAGTGTGGTTAAAAAGTTGTGGGTATTTTGTTAAATGGAGTGACCAATGGTTGTGATTTATTTGATGCCAACGGCCGTTGGACCTTGACAAACATTGCTAGTGTAGCGCAACAGTGGTGGATAATTTGTTTAATGGAGGGGCCGTCGCATCTGCTTGTTATTTTTTTAGGCTGAACAGTCACTGAAAATGTCGACATTATTGCTCCACACCACGTAGGCCAGCCATCATGTTCCGCACACAAATCTGGCTCGACTCCGATCCCTGGCAGTGCTCTTCGCTTCGAACAGGTCCGGAACGAGTTTCTTGTGGGGTTGGAGCAATAAATAGTATTTTACCGGGAAGAGGCGTAATGCCAACGGGCGTTGGACCTGAACAATTGTGTGGTTAAATCAAGTGACAGAATATGAATGTGATTTATTTTACATTTAAAAACATATGTTATTTGGGAGGACAAGAAAGTTGGTTTTTGAGGTGTGTGTATCTTACGGTCGTTGATGGAGGAAACCTCTAACAATCGATCGTGTTTTGTTTATGTGATATCTGTCAAGGCATCAAGAAGGAGAGGAGTCGCCCGTTGCTGAGAAGCTGAGGACAACTGTACTGGAAAGGTATGTGGACAAGGACAACTGTGGGTGTGGGGGGAATAGCTTGGTGGACACCATTTCTGACTGGTCCGTAAGGCCTCTACCCGAAGGGGGTTGTGAGCCAACGGCCGTTGGAATTGGAAAAACATTATCATGTGCTTTTTATTCGTTTGATAGGGTGGCAAGCAGCCAGGATGTGTCTTTCATGCAGCTTAGTGGTGGCTATTTACCATTTTTCTCCTAGAAAGGCCTCCAAAAAAACTAGCTGAGCATAAAGATGGGCTTGACTGGTTCGTAAGGCATCCACCCTTCCCAGAGGGGGGTTGTGAGCCAACGGCCGTTGGAATTGGAAAAACATTATCATGTGCATTTCATTCGTTTCATTGGGTGGCAATAGGCAGGATGTGTCTTTCATGCAGCTTAGTGTGGCTATTACCATTTTTCTTCCAAGAAAGGCCTCCAAAAATCTAGCTGAGCATAAAGATGTGGTTGACTGGTTCGTAAGGCATCCACCCTTCCCAAGGGGGGTTGTGAGCCAACGGCCGTTGGACTTGAAAAACATTATCATGTGCATTTCATTCGTTTGATGGGTGGCAATCAGCCAGGATGTGTCTTTCATGCAGCTTAGTGGTGGCTATTACCATTTTTCTTCCAAGAAAGGCCTCCAAAAATCTAGCTGAGCATAAAGATGTGGTTGAATGGTTCGTAAGGCATCCACCCTTCCCAGGGGGGTTGTGAGCCAACGGCCGTTGGACTTGAAAAACATTATCATGTGCATTTCATTCCTTTGAGTGGGTTGGCAATCAGCAGGATGTATCTTTCATCAGCTTAGTGGTGGCTATTACCATTTTTCTTCCAAGAAAGGCCTCCAAAAATCTAGCTGAGCATAAAGATGTGGTTGAATGGTTCGTAAGGCATCCACCCTTCCCACAGGGGGTTGTGAGCCAACGGCCGTTGGACTTGAAAAACATTACCATGTGCATTTCATTCGTTTAATTGGGTGGCAATAAGGCAGGATGTGTCTTTTATGCAGCTTAGTGGTGGCTATTTACCATTTTTCTCCTAGAAAGGCCTCCAAAAATCTAGCTGAGCATAAAGATGGGCTTGACTGGTTCGTAAGGCATCCACCCTTCCCACAGGGGGTTGTGAGCCAACGGCCGTTGGAATTGGAAAAACATTATCATGTGCATTTCATTCTTTTCATTTGGTGGCAGTAAGGCAGGATGTGTCTTTCATGCAGCTTAGTGATGGTTATTACCATTTTCCAAGAAAGGCCTCCAAAAATCTAGCTGAGCATAAAGATGTGGTTGGATGGTTCGTAAGGCATCCACCCTTCCCACAGGGGGGTTGTGAGCCAACGGCCGTTAGACTTGAAAAACATTACCATGTGCATTTCATTCGTTTCATTTGGTGGCAGTAAGGCAGGATGTGTCTTTTATGCAGCTTAGTGATGGTTATTACCATGTGCCTTCCAAGAAAGGCCTCCAAAAATCTAGCTGAGCATAAAGATGTGGTTGAATGGTTCGTAAGGCATCCACCCTTCCCACAGGGGGGTTGTGAGCCAACGGCCGTTAGACTTGAAAAACATTACTTACGTATTACGCACGTGCCAATTGGCGCAGGGGAGGGATGGCGGAGACGGGCGAGCTGGAATCTTCGACCCGCGCTGCGATTGCCTGCGTGGCAGCAAACGTACTTAACCGGGCTCGCGAGATCCACGGATGGGTACGGCAGCACGAGAAGCGCCTGGGTCGCCAGTTTGCGGTTTTGGTCGTGTATGACTCGTTCGCCTCAGTAGGACGACAGATTAATCTCCAGTTGCTGGACATGTACTTCGCCTTGGCTGGCGGATTCTACAAGCCCACGCCGGCGGATCGGGTTCCACTCAATCGAGACGTCGAGTTTCGACTTTTGGTGTCGTATGTCGGAAAGGTTGGGTGGGACCAGTGGGAGAAAGACCAGTGGGGGAAATTTCCAGACGCGAGTGAGGCGCAGCCGAGATTGACCGTATCGGCGAGAGTAGAGGGGGGGGGTTTGAAGGTTTCCATTTTACATTCGGGAATTCCGAGTCCGTGAAATTGACGTTTTCACGGATGATCGTTCTCCCGGGGGTGGGAGGGCCGATGCTGGGCTCGCTTCCAAAGTGTTGCTCGAATCAGGCGTGCTCTGTGATGGAGGGTGTCCACCGCAAGTGCGGGGGTTGTCGAGACGTCCGGTATTGTGCTGCCGAATGCCAGCGTGCGGACTGGGAGGAACACAAGAAGTGGTGTAACAAGTATCGTGAGGCGAGAAAGTCTCTCAGCACTATGCACGGCGACGTTACAGACAGCTGGTCTGGTGTCAATTTGGCCGGACTTGTAATTCGGATGGGGGGTGAAGTGCATTTCAAGTTCAAAGGTGAAATGTTCAAGGTTTTTTGAGGGGACTAAATCGTACCCAGGGCGATTTGTGAGGCGATGTCCGCGCTGGGGGAACAGTACCCCTGTTCGACTGCGTGAGGGGAATGGATTCTGCGACTGAAGAAATTTTGGGTGTGATTTTCTTGCGCCAACGGCCGTTGGAACTTGCAAATTAGGGTTTGATTTTCTTTGCAACCGGAAGTAGGGTGTGGTTTGCCACGTGGCACCATGGATGTAATTAATAAATGCATAATAAAACATTTTTCGTGCGCCAACGGCCGTTGGAGACTGAAAACTAGTGTGTGATTTGTGCGCGTAATAAATCTTAAAATTCTTGTTGTTTTTTCAAGCCAACGGCCGTTGACGGTGAGAAATGTATATCAAACGGTGTCGGTGGGTTGCAGATGACGTTCTACAGGACGGAGGGGGGCGAGTGGATCAACTTGGAAGACAGGCTTCTGGGAGTGGTTAAGAGCGCGCTCAGGCTTCTGCCGGACATTAAGCTGGATTTTAAGCCCAAGGAGGGTGAAAGGTCTCTTTTGAAACCGGATGTCGCGAAGGCCGCGGCTCTTGTTTTCAATATCGAGGGTCGGGGACTCCCAAACCCGACCGTAGAGCCATTTGAGGAGGTGCTTGTGAGGTGTGGTGCTATAAGGCCCTATGATCCATCAATACCCAGCCCAATTTGTTTTCAGTCGATCGATGCTGATGGTAATGAAAGTTGGATACAGATGACGCGGCCATATGATAGGGGAGAAGGGTTTAAGGGTTTAGGGGAGGTGGGACGGTTCGAATGGGTCATCTTGAAGGACGGCAAGTACTTCAAGCATCACACTGACCTGATCATCGACCGGCTGTTCGTGTCTGCTGGAGATTGCATGTTCTGGTTGAGGGAATACGTGCATGAGTGGGGACCCGACGGTGTTGACGAGTTTGAGAAAGCGGTTCGTGAGGTGATGTCCGCGCTGGGGCAGGAGTACAAGTTCGAGTGCGTGACTGACGCGAATCGATTATGCGACTGAAGTGTTGGGTGTGATTTTCTTTGCGCCAACGGCCGTTGGAACCTGCAAATTAGGGTTTGATTTTCTTTGCGCCAACGGCCGTTGGCAGCTGGAAAGTTGGGTGTGATTCGCCACGTGGCACTATGGATGTAATCAATAAATGCATAATAAAAATTTTTTTCGTGCATTTTTCGTGCGCCAACGGCCGTTGGAGGCTGGAAAATGGTGTGATTTTCGTGCGAGTAATAAATCATTCTTGTTGTTTCAAGCCAACGGCCGTTGACGGTGAGAAATGTGTATCAAACGGTGTTGGTGGTCGCAGATGGCGGTCAAATGCACGGTTGCGTGGTGCCAGGAAGCGAGAGCAGGAGGGGATGACTTGTGCGTGCGTCATGTCAGCGTGCGAACGGGAATGGCAGGGAGGGTGAAGGATTTGTTTGCAAAAAAGGGGGGTGTATCGCCCGGGATTGCCAGCTTCCATTCGGGACGGATTGCATGCCTTTTTGTGATGGACACGCCAAGTTGTCAGGGGAGATGCAAGAGGTGATCAAAGGAGGCTTGTTGTTTGTGCATGGCGAGTCCAGTGCTGGTGAAGGACCTCTTGTCCTGAGTTTTGAGGTGGACAGTGCTGGAAGTCTGGAAAGAATGGCGGTCAGGTCGCGGGAATGGATGTTGAATCACCCTGACTTTGACTCGTATGCCTACTGCCAAGGTTTCGGGGACGCCGTTTTTACATGGATGCTGTGCTCGGAGGATGACGTGCATGCGATTGTTTCGCATGACGACTTGGATATCGCAGGCGCCATGGGCGCAGACCTGTTGTTGTATTTCATGATTGGATGGGGTTGCGGATTTTTGGAAGGTGATTGGTGGGTCCCGCACCTCGCAAGGCTTACTTTTGCGGTCGGCGAATTGCCTGTACCTGTTGAAGTCTCAAAAACTCGTGTGGAGATGGCTGCCGTTCTGGCATCGGGGGTTAAGCGCCAAGCCCGATTTGCCATGACCGTTGTTGCTGATGCTGAGGGGGAGGAAATTGAAAAGGTCGTGGAAAGGGTCGTCCTGGCCTCTGCTTTGGTGGAGAGAGCAAGGAATGCATGCGACTAGGTGTTTTTGGTCGCCAACGGCCGTTGGACTTGCAAAATGTCCTGTGAGCTGAGTCCGTTTCTTAACTTGCCATGGACGTCGGTTGTGCAGGGGCAGGGTGTAGGATGGAGTGCGGAAAAGAAGGAAAGGAAGGGGGGGAGACTACAAAGGAAAACCTGATAGAGATTGTGGAGGCCGAACTGGAAGACCTGCCCGATCTGGTTCTCGAAGAGGACGGGCAATTGCACGCTGAACGTCTTGATGGCGTGGGCATGATGATGTCGGAGGTTGATGGGTATGGTGGAATTGCTAAAGGTGTATTGCGTAAATTGAGGCGTGAGGAGGATGTGGGGACTCCGGCTCATGTTTTGGTCAGTTTTATGAACGACAATTGGGGTCGAATGCAACCCACTAAAGATGGGGAGGATGTTGACTAGAATGTGATTTTAGGATGAATGTAAATTTATTTAATAAAGAAGAATCATTTGGAAAAAATCGCCTGATGGTGTCAAGTTTTGTGCGTCTAAGGCCAACGGCCGTTGGGATGTGTGGAATTTAACAGGGCCAACGGCCGTTGACCCTGCTGAATGCGTGCGTTTGCGGGTGGTGTAAAAAATATCGATGTGCACAGATGGACCCCATTCGATGCGAACATCCGGATTGTCAATGGGAAGGAATGCCGACGGACAGCGAGTGGTTCTGTCCCAAGCATTCTGACGTATGGGGGGCGTTGTTTGCCGAAATCGAGAGCGGGCTGATGACGATTGACCGTCACATCGTGACGAAAAAGTGGAAGCCTTGGCCCAACAACATGGTTTTGGTCTTGTACTATGTTGACAAGAAGCCTCGATTCATGCTGCGTGATGCAGAGTGGGTGATAGAGGAGGTGGGACAGATGCGACCTGGAGAGGGGATAGGCGGAGAGGACAAGCCGCCAAGGCATGTGTGGGCTTACATGGGAGACCATCCCGACTGTCCAACGGCCAAAGTGTGGCATGATATGGGAAGGGACCTGGCCACGGAGTCCGCGTATGAGTGCGCGCGACTCGTGACAGCGCTCTTGAAGGGGGAGGTGAAAGACCTGATGCGCAAGGGGGGGTTGGTAGAGCAGATTAGACAGCAGATTAGACGTGTGTGTGATTTTGATGAGGAGATTGATGAGAAGCCGGCAAAGAGGGGCAGGATGGACAGAATTGCTCAGTAAGAAAGAGAGGGAGAAAATATGATTTGATTAATCTGATGCGTGTAATTGAAACTAATTTATTTTGTCTCATAAAACTTCTTTGAACGGACCTTCTTTGAACCAACAATTATTGCACAAAAAGACTAGATTGAGAATTGTGTGAGAAAGACGCCAGAGGGGGTTCTGACGGTGCTCATTGCCCCTGTTATACAATGGCTGCTGTATGGGACTCATGGCAATTGCGCAGATGGCAACGAAATGCAAAATCTGTACGGAGCCCGTAAGGGTCGAGGGACTGTGCGCGGAACATTACAAGTTCCTACAAGCGCACGACCTCGAGTACCAACATGCCAAGGATCCATACGGGGGGTGTGGATTTCTTAGATGTGATAGACCACTGGAGGGATTGGATGTGTATTGCAAGACACATCTACCTTTTGCCGAGAAGTTGGAGGACGTGTGCGCTCGTGGGATCGCATACGTAGCAAGTTTGCAGATGTTGATGGGGAAGACCGGAATGACACGCTCGGTCCTCCACTTCACGGCAACGCACACTGGGGAACGGAAAGTTGAGCTGGTGCGCCTCGACAGGCAGGGACTCGAGATTTTGGCAGAGGGGGACAGCGCGTACGGGTTTGCTCATGGGCAAACGTTACCATGGGGGATTCCTTGCAGGGTGTGGCGCGTGAATGCGCGTACACCTTGATGACGAATAATGGATTTGTGGAAGCACAAAGACTGCACAAGGATATTTTGGAGGCTCTTCTTGCCGCAGAGCCGGTGGGACTGCCGAGAGGCCTGAGGAGCGGGACCGTTTGATCAGGATGGTGGTGAAGGCGGATATAGATGCAGATGTGGAGGCCGCAAAGGCGAAGGCAGAGGAAGCGCGTCGTGCAAAGGAGGAATCGGATCAAGAACTGTTGGAGAAGATGCAGAGCTCCAACAAAATTTTGCATCGTTTGGGGATGGCGGACGTCGCTTATGAATGCGAGTCCGGGAAGGGGAAGAAACAAAAGAGGAAAAGATAATAATGGGAATGGTCGCCCACTGTTCTTGTCACAGAAATGCTTTTGTTAATGCTGGCGAACTTGGGACGGTCGTCCGTATTTCAACATTTCCTTGCCTTTAAAATTGATTGATGGGTAAATAATAATACTGAGCAAGCCTTCCATTTTATGTGTCTGTGGTCATACAATTTCGTTATTGTTTCAACCCTTGCAACGAGGTTTTTCTTGTCCCATGCATGTAAGTCTCAACCTTGGTGTCATGGAACTGCTTGTCTTTGCATATTACAACCCATTAATGCTCGGTTTGCATCATCATGTTCCACCAAGGGAATAAATGAAGTAGCTATTGAAGCTTGCGTTAGAGAAATCCCCAAATAATCGACTTCTTCTGCTTTACTACTAAATTCTGGTTTATATCGCACATGAACATAATTATTTTCAACACTAGAGTAACAAGAAAGTAATAAATATTCTGGGGCGAATTTAAATTGATCTTGTTGATCTGGAGGTATAAAAATAGGTATTTCACTTTTAATTACTTGATTTTTTTGTAATGTATAAAAAGGACAGGAAAACATATTCATTTACTTTACTATGCGTAGCTAAAGATCCAATTAAACCGGTATTAGGCCCTTCTGGCGTTTGTATAGGACCATAATGACTAGGATGTATATCATGTAACGTGCGTGTTTGCAAGTTGGCCGTTGACACTCTACGACGGAGCCAATTTTCGGAAGAACCTGCCTCATTTATGAATGCATCGACTGTGTGCATAAATTGTGATCATTGAATTGAACAAAAAAATTCTCTTATTGCCCCAATCATGGCTATTCTCTTAATGCCCTATCATGGCTATTTGTTTGTGTATGTTTTGCCCATGTTATTACATTAATGGCATGATGTTGTGGATTGCTCTATCTATGATGGTTGTTCGTTTGTGTATGCTTTGCCCATGTTGTTACAGTAATGGCATGATGTTGTGGATTGCTAGCTCAATCTATGATGGTTGTTCGTTTGTGTATGCTTTGCCCATGTTGTTACAGTAATGGCATAATGTTGTGGATTGCTAGCTCAATCTATGATGGTTGTTCGTTTGTGTATGCTTTGCCCATGTTGTTACAGTAATGGCATGATTTTCTGGATTGCTCAACCTATGAGGGTTGTTCGTTTGTGTATGTTTTGCGCGCAGATCACAATGGATTGCACCATCTGCCGCAACAAGCGAAGCCCCCTTACTGGTTCCAAGATCTTATCCTACTCGATGCCAAGCAGGCTGGCGAAGGGTATCCCAGTACGTACTTTGAAACTTGATGCCGCAAAACAACTACAACTTCGTTTTAACCCTTTAGCCGTTTTGAGTGATATTTACAGCGGACATTACATTTTTGTTGCTACGGGATGAGAATTGAGCTTTGTAATGCTAGCAGGTGTCACCAACCAAACTGTCCGCTATTTGTAGTGGGCATTTATTGTTAGAGCTTGCAGCTGGGTCCCTGCTCCTCCACATGCAACCTTGGTGTTCATGAGCCCTTTACTAGCTTCCTTTATGTCAGGGGGTGCTATATTCATGAGCCCTTTACTAGCTTCCTTTATGTCAGGGGGTGCTATATTTGGCACCCATAGGACATTGCAATATGACCAATGACATGACCCCCAAGGTGGTGAATATATGTGTGTGCTTGTGTCCTATAATGGACCATAACTAACTATTAGGTTGGTTTGTGGACATTATCATGGAAAGTGACAATTGCCCGGTTTTTATAGCGGGCAGTTGGACACGGTTTTAAGGGTTGACCTATTAGCTTTGTCAGATGTGTGTGCTGCACCGCACCGCTTGCTAACATATTCGGCGGATTTCTTCTTTGTCGTCTGCGTGTCACAGCGTGCTTGTACGCACAACCACCCGCGTTCCCCTCCGCCGGCGCCCCCGCCGCCGGCGCCCCCACCGCCGGGCTCTCCGCCGCCACCGGTGTTGCCCCCTCCCGCCGCCGGCCCTTCCGCGCCGTCGGAAGCTGCAGCGGCAGCACAGCAAATGCCCCCTCCCCCCGCACCATCGTCGGGGCAAGAGGCGCGCGGCGTTCATGCAGCAAAGGCGGCGAAGGAGCGGAGGAAATCGGCGGCTTCTGGGTCATCGGGTTCCGATGCCGCGACGGCAGCAACTGGAAAAGCAACCCACCACACACTGCCAGCTGTCCGGGTAGGTGTTACGCACAAGGATGTGATTTTCTTGCGCCATCCTTGTCCTTGTCCTTGTCCTTGTCCTTGTCCTTCCTTGTCCTTGTCCTTGTCCTTGTCCTTGTCCTTGTCCTTGTCCTTGTCCTTGTCCTTGTCCTTGTCCTTGTCCTTGTCCTTGTCCTTGTCCTTGTCCTTGTCCTTGTCCTTGTCCTTGTCCTTGTCCTTGTCCTTGTCCTTGTCCTTGTCCTTGTCCTTGTCCTTGTCCTTGTCCTTGTCCTTGTCCTTGTCCTTGTCCTTGTCCTTGTCCTTGTCCTTGTCCTTGTCCTTGTCCTTGTCCTTGTCCTTGTCCTTGTCCTTGTCCTTGTCCTTGTCCCTTGTCCTTGTCCTTGTCCTTGTCCTTGTCCTTGTCCTTGTCCTTGTCCTTGTCCTTGTCCTTGTCCTTGTCCTTGTCCTTGTCCTTGTCCTTGTCCTTGTCCTTGTCCTTGTCCTTGTCCTTGTCCTTGTCCTTGTCCTTGTCCTTGTCCTTGTCCTTCCTTGTCCTTGTCCTTGTCCTTGTCCTTGTCCTTGTCCTTGTCCTTGTCCTTGTCCTTGTCCTTGTCCCTTGTCCTTGTCCTTGTCCTTGTCCTTGTCCTTGTCCTTGTCCTTGTCCTTGTCCTTGTCCTTGTCCTTGTCCTTGTCCTTGTCCTTGTCCTTGTCCTTGTCCTTGTCCTTGTCCTTGTCCTTGTCCTTGTCCTTGTCCTTGTCCTTGTCCTTGTCCTTGTCCTTGTCCTTGTCCTTGTCCTTGTCCTTGTCCTTGTCCTTGTCCTTGTCCTTGTCCTTGTCCTTGTCCTTGTCCTTGTCCTTGTCCTTGTCCTTGTCCTTGTCCTTGTCCTTGTCCTTGTCCTTGTCCTTGTCCTTGTCCTTGTCCTTGTCCTTGTCCTTGTCCTTGTCCTTGTCCTTGTCCTTGTCCTTGTCCTTGTCCTTGTCCTTGTCCTTGTCCTTGTCCTTGTCCTTGTCCTTGTCCTTGTCCTTGTCCTTGTCCTTGTCCTTGTCCTTGTCCTTGTCCTTGTCCTTGTCCTTGTCCCTTGTCCTTGTCCTTGTCCTTGTCCTTGTCCTTGTCCTTGTCCTTGTCCTTGTCCTTGTCCTTGTCCTTGTCCTTGTCCTTGTCCTTGTCCTTGTCCTTGTCCTTGTCCTTGTCCTTGTCCTTGTCCTTGTCCTTGTCCTTGTCCTTGTCCTTGTCCTTGTCCTTGTCCTTGTCCTTGTCCTTGTCCTTGTCCTTGTCCTTGTCCTTGTCCTTGTCCTTGTCCTTGTCCTTGTCCTTGTCCTTGTCCTTGTCCTTGTCCTTGTCCTTGTCCTTGTCCTTGTCCTTGTCCTTGTCCTTGTCCTTGTCCTTGTCCTTGTCCTTGTCCTTGTCCTTGTCCTTGTCCTTGTCCTTGTCCTTGTCCTTGTCCTTGTCCTTGTCCTTGTCCTTGTCCTTGTCCTTGTCCTTGTCCTTGTCCTTGTCCTTGTCCTTGTCCTTGTCCTTGTCCTTGTCCTTGTCCTTGTCCTTGTCCTTGTCCTTGTCCTTGTCCTTGTCCTTGTCCTTGTCCTTGTCCTTGTCCTTGTCCTTGTCCTTGTCCTTGTCCTTGTCCTTGTCCTTGTCCTTGTCCTTGTCCTTGTCCTTGTTGTCCTTGTCCTTGTCCTTGTCCTTGTCCTTGTCCTTGTCCTTGTCCTTGTCCTTGTCCTTGTCCTTGTCCTTGTCCTTGTCCTTGTCCTTGTCCTTGTCCTTGTCCTTGTCCTTGTCCTTGTCCTTGTCCTTGTCCTTGTCCTTGTCCTTGTCCTTGTCCTTGTCCTTGTCCTTGTCCTTGTCCTTGTCCTTGTCCTTGTCCTTGTCCTTGTCCTTGTCCTTGTCCTTGTCCTTGTCCTTGTCCTTGTCCTTGTCCTTGTCCTTGTCCTTGTCCTTGTCCTTGTCCTTGTCCTTGTCCTTGTCCTTGTCCTTGTCCTTGTCCTTGTCCTTGTCCTTGTCCTTGTCCTTGTCCTTGTCCTTGTCCTTGTCCTTGTCCTTGTCCTTGTCCTTGTCCTTGTCCTTGTCCTTGTCCTTGTCCTTGTCCTTGTCCTTGTCCTTGTCCTTGTCCTTGTCCTTGTCCTTGTCCTTGTCCTTGTCCTTGTCCTTGTCCTTGTCCTTGTCCTTGTCCTTGTCCTTGTCCTTGTCCTTGTCCTTGTCCTTGTCCTTGTCCTTGTCCTTGTCCTTGTCCTTGTCCTTGTCCTTGTCCTTGTCCTTGTCCTTGTCCTTGTCCTTGTCCTTGTCCTTGTCCTTGTCCTTGTCCTTGTCCTTGTCCTTGTCCTTGTCCTTGTCCTTGTCCTTGTCCTTGTCCTTGTCCTTGTCCTTGTCCTTGTCCTTGTCCTTGTCCTTGTCCTTGTCCTTGTCCTTGTCCTTGTCCTTGTCCTTGTCCTTGTCCTTGTCCTTGTCCTTGTCCTTGTCCTTGTCCTTGTCCTTGTCCTTGTCCTTGTCCTTGTCCTTGTCCTTGTCCTTGTCCTTGTCCTTGTCCTTGTCCTTGTCCTTGTCCTTGTCCTTGTCCTTGTCCTTGTCCTTGTCCTTGTCCTTGTCCTTGTCCTTGTCCTTGTCCTTGTCCTTGTCCTTGTCCTTGTCCTTGTCCTTGTCCTTGTCCTTGTCCTTGTCCTTGTCCTTGTCCTTGTCCTTGTCCTTGTCCTTGTCCTTGTCCTTGTCCTTGTCCTTGTCCTTGTCCTTGTCCTTGTCCTTGTCCTTGTCCTTGTCCTTGTCCTTGTCCTTGTCCTTGTCCTTGTCCTTGTCCTTGTCCTTGTCCTTGTCCTTGTCCTTGTCCTTGTCCTTGTCCTTGTCCTTGTCCTTGTCCTTGTCCTTGTCCTTGTCCTTGTCCTTGTCCTTGTCCTTGTCCTTGTCCTTGTCCTTGTCCTTGTCCTTGTCCTTGTCCTTGTCCTTGTCCTTGTCCTTGTCCTTGTCCTTGTCCTTGTCCTTGTCCTTGTCCTTGTCCTTGTCCTTGTCCTTGTCCTTGTCCTTGTCCTTGTCCTTGTCCTTGTCCTTGTCCTTGTCCTTGTCCTTGTCCTTGTCCTTGTCCTTGTCCTTGTCCTTGTCCTTGTCCTTGTCCTTGTCCTTGTCCTTGTCCTTGTCCTTGTCCTTGTCCTTGTCCTTGTCCTTGTCCTTGTCCTTGTCCTTGTCCTTGTCCTTGTCCTTGTCCTTGTCCTTGTCCTTGTCCTTGTCCTTGTCCTTGTCCTTGTCCTTGTCCTTGTCCTTGTCCTTGTCCTTGTCCTTGTCCTTGTCCTTGTGTCCTTGTCCTTGTCCTTGTCCTTGTCCTTGTCCTTGTCCTTGTCCTTGTCCTTGTCCTTGTCCTTGTCCTTGTCCTTGTCCTTGTCCTTGTCCTTGTCCTTGTCCTTGTCCTTGTCCTTGTCCTTGTCCTTGTCCTTGTCCTTGTCCTTGTCCTTGTCCTTGTCCTTGTCCTTGTCCTTGTCCTTGTCCTTGTCCTTGTCCTTGTCCTTGTCCTTGTCCTTGTCCTTGTCCTTGTCCTTGTCCTTGTCCTTGTCCTTGTCCTTGTCCTTGTCCTTGTCCTTGTCCTTGTCCTTGTCCTTGTCCTTGTCCTTGTCCTTGTCCTTGTCCTTGTCCTTGTCCTTGTCCTTGTCCTTGTCCTTGTCCTTGTCCTTGTCCTTGTCCTTGTCCTTGTCCTTGTCCTTGTCCTTGTCCTTGTCCTTGTCCTTGTCCTTGTCCTTGTCCTTGTCCTTGTCCTTGTCCTTGTCCTTGTCCTTGTCCTTGTCCTTGTCCTTGTCCTTGTCCTTGTCCTTGTCCTTGTCCTTGTCCTTGTCCTTGTCCTTGTCCTTGTCCTTGTCCTTGTCCTTGTCCTTGTCCTTGTCCTTGTCCTTGTCCTTGTCCTTGTCCTTGTCCTTGTCCTTGTCCTTGTCCTTGTCCTTGTCCTTGTCCTTGTCCTTGTCCTTGTCCTTGTCCTTGTCCTTGTCCTTGTCCTTGTCCTTGTCCTTGTCCTTGTCCTTGTCCTTGTCCTTGTCCTTGTCCTTGTCCTTGTCCTGTCCTTGTGTTGTCCTTGTCCTTGTCCTTGTCCTTGTCCTTGTCCTTGTCCTTGTCCTTGTCCTTGTCCTTGTCCTTGTCCTTGTCCTTGTCCTTGTCCTTGTCCTTGTCCTTGTCCTTGTCCTTGTCCTTGTCCTTGTCCTTGTCCTTGTCCTTGTCCTTGTCCTTGTCCTTGTCCTTGTCCTTGTCCTTGTCCTTGTCCTTGTCCTTGTCCTTGTCCTTGTCCTCGTCCTTGTCCTTGTCCTTGTCCTTGTCCTTGTCCTCGTCCTGTCCTTGTCCTTGTCCTTGTCCTTGTCCTTGTCCTTGTCCTTGTCCTTGTCCTTGTCCTTGTCCTTGTCCTTGTCCTTGTCCTTGTCCTTGTCCTGTCCTTGTCCTCCTTGTCCTTGTCCTTGTCCTTGTCCTTGTCCTTGTCCTTGTCCTTGTCCTTGTCCTTGTCCTTGTCCTTGTCCTTGTCCTTGTCCTTGTCCTTGTCCTTGTCCTTGTCCTTGTCCTTGTCCTTGTCCTTGTCCTTGTCCTTGTCCTTGTCCTTGTCCTTGTCCTTGTCCTTGTCCTTGTCCTTGTCCTTGTCCTTGTCCTTGTCCTTGTCCTTGTCCTTGTCCTTGTCCTTGTCCTTGTCCTGTCCTGTCCTGTCCTTGTCCTTGTCCTTGTCCTTGTCCTTGTCCTTGTCCTTGTCCTTGTCCTTGTCCTTGTCCTTGTCCTTGTCCTTGTCCTTGTCCTTGTCCTTGTCCTTGTCCTTGTCCTTGTCCTTGTCCTTGTCCTTGTCCTTGTCCTTGTCCTTGTCCTTGTCCTTGTCCTTGTCCTTGTCCTTGTCCTTGTCCTTGTCCTTGTCCTTGTCCTTGTCCTTGTCCTTGTCCTTGTCCTTGTCCTTGTCCTTGTCCTTGTCCTTGTCCTTGTCCTTGTCCTTGTGCCAGCACCTTGTCCTTGTCCTTGTCCTTGTCCAGCACCTTGTCCTTGTCCTTGTCCTTGTCCTTGTCCTTGTCCTTGTGCCAGCACCTTGTCCTTGTCCTTGTCCTTGTCCTTGTCCTTGTCCTTGTCCTTGTCCTTGTCCTTGTCCTTGTCCTTGTCCTTGTCCTTGTCCTTGTCCTTGTCCTTGTCCTGTCCTTGTCCTTGTCCTTGTCCTTGTCCTTGTCCTTGTCCTTGTCCTTGTCCTTGTCCTTTTCTTGCTTGATTTTCTTGCGCCTACGGCCGTTGCAATCTGGAAATTAGGGTGTTATTTTTTTTTTGCCCAACGGCCGTCGGAACCTGTAAATTAGGGTGTGATTTTCATGCGCCAACGGCCGTTGGAACCTGGAAATTAGGGTGTTATTTTTCTGTCGCCAACGGCCGTTGGAAACTGGAAATTAGGGTGTCATTTTCTTGCGCCAACGGCCGTTGGAACCTGTAAATTAGGGTGTGATTTTCATGCGCCAACGGCCGTTGGAACCTGTAAATTAGGGTGTGATTTTCATGCGCCAACGGCCGTTGGAACCTGGAAATTAGGGTGTTATTTTTCTGTCGCCAACGGCCGTTGGAACATGGAAATGAAGGTGTCATTTTTCTCGCGCCAACGGCCGTTGGAACCTGCATGGAAATTAGGGTGTGATTTTTCTTGCGCCAACGGCCGTTGGAACCTGGAAAATAGGATGTGATTTTTCTTGCGCCAACGGCCGTTGGAACCTGGAAATTAGGGTGTCATTTTTCTCGCGCCAACGGCCGTTGGAACCTGGAAATTAGGGTGTTATTTTTCTGTCGCCAACGGCCGTTGGAACCTGGAAATTAGGGTGTGATTTTCATGCGCCAACGGCCGTTGGAACCTGTAAATTAGGGTGTGATTTTCATGCGCCAACGGCCGTTGGAACCTGGAAATTAGGGTGTTATTTTTCCGGCGACGGCCGTTGGAACATAGTACTGACCTTCCGGCTATCTGTATGTTTTTTGCATGTGATCAGGGGCGTCCGTCCAGGCCGAGAACGGACGAAGAGCGGAGGAGGTTGGTTTACAAGATTGAACATGGGGTGGCGGAAAGGGAGGTCACAACATTTTTTGAGGAATGGCGCCAACGAGCACCGGGCACCGACTTATGGTCGGTGATTGTGAAGACCTTTGAGAGGAAGGGGCTGCTGACGACACGTGCTGGAAATGCGAAGCCCAGCATTTTGGACTCCTGGGAGCCAGCGCCGTCCTCTCAAGTGCACGACAAGAATCTAACTGACACCATACAGGCGGCGTTTCATCTGCGGCAGAAGATACGCCTAGTTCCAGACGATGTCGACATCGTGGGGGGGTCCGCGATTGCGACTCAAGTACGGGCCCCCACGGAGAACTTGTGCCAACTCCCGGAACTCATGCGGCATCGGACGGTGACGGTGCGGAATTGTAGGGGGCTCGCGCCGTGGTTCGTGGGGGCCGGCACAAGTCTGACAAAAGCAAAATGTGCCGTGCCGATCTTCCGGTTTGCGTGGCAGGTGCTGGCAGACCGTGATCCAGGTCTCTACAATTTATGGGTGCAGAGGAGTGAAAAGGTTCCTTACCACATTAAAATACTGACGGGGGACGACAGTGACCGTGCCGTGCAGAGGTTCGGATACTATCGTTCGCCAACGGCCGAGGAAGCCATGTCCATTCTCCGGACGGACTCCCTGAAGGACATGGCGGCCGCTTGCTCAGACGAGTTGATCACCATGGAGTTGGATCCGTCCGAGTGGTCAAATGAATCTGAGCGTGAGGCAGTAGTTGACCTGACGAAATCCGCGCTGGGGAGCTTGAACATCTCGGACCATGCCGGCCTTAAGGGTAAATTTCGAGACCAGACGCCTTGCGTGTTTGTGCAGTTTGCCGTGCTGGACGGCAACCACTACACACAGATGTTGAAGTCCGTGATTTTCGAGGGCTCTGACGAGCAAGTGAGTACTGCGATAGCTGGCGAGATTGCGGGTAAACAAAAGGGCAAGTTCGTGGAGACAACCGACGAGGCGTTTGATTTGTGGAGGGGGTTGGTGAGGGACGCGGAGAAGTTCAAGTACACCAATCTGGACGTGCTCAAGGGCTGGGAGGTGGAGGGGGAAGCACTGATCCCGCCCATGAAGGACATGCGGACGCAAAAGGTAAATATAACGGATCGGGTGTGGGAACGTTTTAGGCACTAGATGTTATTTTTCTTGCGCCAACGGCCGTTGGAGCCTGGAAATTAGTGTGTGATTTTTCTTGCGCCAACGGCCGTTGGAACCTGGAAATTAGGGTGTGATTTTTCTTGCGCCAACGGCCGTTGGAACCTGGAAATTAGGGTGTGATTTTTCTTGCGCCAACGGCCGTTGGAAACTGGAAATTAGGGTGTGATTTTTGTTCGGGAACGGCCGATCTTCCAAAGTGTAAGGACAAAATGTCAGGTCGTGTGTTGTATGACCGTTTTTTGTCTCAAACACTGATTCACATTTCATGCATGCAGGGGAGAGAGGCGCATCGGAGGGTTGCCCTGATCGGAGGGGGGCTGAATGCAGAAGACGAGGCCGTTTCCAAAAAGTCGAGGGGGACGGCGCTGCTGGAAGTGCACAACTATTTCAAGACGCACATGGAGGAATCCTGGGATAAGCCGGAGGTGCCCCTTCAGGACCAGAAAGAAATATGGAATTTGATTCATGGGGTCTCAAGCAGCACTGAGAAGGCAAGGAAGGACGGGGAGGGGGAGGAGGGTGGTGAGGAGCGGGTTGGAGGGCGATTGAACGAGGGTGGTTTGTCCGAATCGGAGAAAACCCAAGTCTACGACTTCATCTCGGCTGTGAAGGATGAAACGGTCGCTCCGAACGACGACAGTAGATGTGGAATACCGATTGAGGACAAGCTGGCCAAGGAGCTTGCAGAGTTTCTGGACATCGTGGCAGCGGACAAGCTGGACGGGGAGGGAAGGGTGATGAGGAAGGGGGGGGGATCAAACAGGAAGGGTGGAGGAGTCTAGCCCGCTTTCGATTCTGGCCGTCTATCATGGCAACCGTGAAGGCCAAACACGTTCCTCCTCAGTGCTTGTATGACCTGACATACATGGCCAAGATCTTCTGCGAGGTGATGGTCCAGCTTTTCATGATCTACAACCGCGATTTGGGGAAATACCCCGAACCACGCGAACTCGGCTGGTTGCCGATGCAGCCTTCGGAATCCGACAGCGCCCTTCAGAGGGTGGCCGATACGGTCGCTGTAGCTGCCAAGAGAATAAGGGCGGTTATCAGGCCAACGGGGAGGGACGATTCCACCTTCCCACTTGCACTGCTGGAGAGGACGGATTTTGGACGACCCACAAGGAGGAAACGAAATGGTGGGTCCTGATTGCGCCCGAACCCCCAACCGAACAGGCTGTGGTGCCCCAACCCGTACAGCCTGTGGCGGGGGCTGTGGTGGTGACGGGGGCTGTGCCGGAGGAAGGCCAAGCCGAACATGCCGAGGCAGAGGACGTCCAGTCGGGTCGCCAAAAAAAGGTGGGGGAGAAGCGGGAACCCCCGCGGAAGTTTGGGTCGGAGGAGATGGCATCCGAAATCGAGCAGCAGGGCCCGTGGATTTCTAAGAGAGTTTACACGTCTGACGGGGAAGAGACCTGTGAGTTCATGATGAAGACTTTCGCGTGGGAGAAAAGCGATGGGCCGACACGGTTGGCTCAAGTGGTACTTAATGCAATGGAGGGGTTCGAATTTGTTGCGAAGAGGAAGGGGTTGAACCAGCCAGATATCAAGAATGGGGTAGTGCTGCTGAATTTGGAACATCACGCCAAGCTGTGGAATGATGAGGAATTGTTGAAGGGTCGAACGGGTTCGTGGGTGGAGAAAAGGGACTGGAAGGCGGCGAAGGATTGTGGAGATTTCAATGGTGTGAAGGACGACTGGTCGTCGTACCTAAGCGATTTCACGGGATTCTTCAACCCACCCGTGATCTTCATTGGGTCAAAGGAGCAGGTGGATGGGTTTAAGGTCCTTCTGAAGGTACTTGGGAAGCGGCCACAGGGGGAGGATATTTCCAATCCCAACGGCCGTTCGGGCAAGGAAATTGCGGGTGCAGCCCAGAAGCGTCAGCTGGAGACGGCAGGCGCTGGCACCAAAAAGAAACGCCGGAAGCGCGCCGCCTCGGAGACCCCCGCGGCCGAAGACGTCTCAATGGGGACGCCCTACCCTCATGATGGCGGCGTTCGGCCGGAGGGGGATGATGAGGATGTCGGGTCACAGGGGGGTGATGATGGGGAAGAGGTTGGTGATGATGGTGACGGCGGTGATGAGGGGGGCGGGAATGAGGGTGGTGATAAGGGGGCGGGTCGAAGGACGGAGAGGGGGGGGTTCGAAGGGCGGAGAGGGGGGCGGGTCGAAGGGCGGAGAGGGGGGGGTCGAACGACGGAGAGGGGGGCGGGTCGAAGGGCGGAGAGGGGGGCGGGTCGAAGGGCGGAGAGGGGGCGGGTCGAAGGGCGGAGAGGGGAGGGGTCGAAGGACGGAGAGGGGGGCGGAGAGAAGGGCGGAGAGGGGGCGGAGAGGGGGCGGGTCGAAGGGCGGAGAGGGGGGCGGAGAGAAGGGTGGAGAGGGGGGCGGGTCAAAGGGCGGAGAGGGGGGCGGGTCCAAGGGCGGAGAGGGGGGCGGGTCGAAGGGTGGAGAGGGGGGCGGGTCAAAGGGCGGAGAGGGGGGCGGGTCGAAGGGCGGAGAGGGGGCGGGTCGACCGGCGCATCGGGGGAAGGGGGGAAGGAGGGGGGGGAGGGGAGGGAGGCTCGAAGGGGAATTCGGGGGCGTCGGGGGGGGGATGCTGGGGCGTGCCGTCGACTACTGCAAAAAGCTCCTTTCGCCTGGCGGGCACGTTCGATCAAGAGCAACGGCTAGTCATCTGTCAAAGGGTAAGTTAATCTGAGTGAATATGGTCGGTTAAATTATGATGTTTGCATATTCCCAAGTTTGATTTGCGAATGTAATGATAACTAATTGCGCCGCTCGTCATTGCTTGTCCCACCCACAGGTGACGAGTCTGAAGAGGAGCCGCCAAAGGATGTCATGCATGCCGGCCCACCCAAAGGGTTTGTGGAAGATTCGGAAGAATCGGAAGAATCGGAACCGGAGGATCCAGCGCCACAAAGACGTGTCACAGTTACCGCAACCCAGCCCAAGCCACTAGACAAGAAAGTGCCACCACCAAGTTGGCAGCCGTGGATGGAGAATCTGGAAGGTGTGTGGGGGGGGAAACGGGTCGTGCCCCGCTCGCCTGTTGGATGTCCGGTTTCGGTATTGTGCAAGCACGGCGGTGAATTTTGCCAGTATCGGAAGAACCAACTCCAGCGCCTTGATACGTTGTGGAAGCCCACGTGGGCTGCTGATTCGGTGGCTAAACTCAATGCAGACCCAATGAAGCTGGCACACATGCCTGATTTCCACGTCGACACGTTCCTGGTGCATGGAGTCGTTCGAAAGGTGGATAAAACGGGCGTGTGGTGCGTTAAATTTTGGGCAGAAGGGTGTGACGAAAAGGGAATCTGGATTAATGGGGAGAAGGGGACGATGCCCAACATAATTTTCAAGGTACAAGAAGACGAGATGCGGAACTGTTTCAAGCCACCTGAGGGAACGTATTTGGAGTGGTGGATGGACAAGGGGTACCTGGCGACCAGATCTTCCCCAGCGACCAGATCTTCCCCACGACTCCAAGAGAAGGGGGGAGACCAAGCCGCAGGGCAGGGCAAACGAAAACCTCAAGGGAAGGCTGGCGCAGATGTGCGGGAGGGGGGTGTAAAGAAGCCCAGCGGACGGGCACCTGTAAAGAAACGCCTGTTAGTAGGTAGTTAGATAGCTTACTTGATCTGAACTCGTGTACATTTGTAAAGATCGATCTGTACATCTGTAGACCTCCATCTGGAGCATTCACTTGACTATTCAAAGTTCAAGTGGGAATTACTGGTTGGGTTGTGCACAGGCTTGTGCACAATTTTGGCAATAATTATAATTCGTTCTATAAATAGAACTCGCGGGGTCGTGGAGAGGGTTGTGCAATTGTAAATAATCTACAACTTGTCTCACTTGCTTACCCTCCGAGTGCATGACACTATGACAAAAACAGCCAATTTTACCCCGACTTGAATAAATTTTAATAAATGTTAATAAATTTTAATAAACTTTAAGCAATCTAGTAATGAAAAGTGCACGCGGAAAGCGCACCAGTGACCAAATGGCATGAAATGGTAATGATTTCATGTGGAAACGCATTCACAATGAGCATCAATTGTCATGTATTTGTTGAAATGGCGTCTCCTCAAGTAATAAAATTTGGCATGGGTATTGTAGATTGATTGTGGGCCCCCCCTCCTAGAAAGATGGGTAAACCTACCATGACCTATTAATTAATTAATTAAACTCGTGCTCCCGTTGGGGAGTCACGGAGCCATGACCTATGCACAGCAGTTGCTGGCCGACCTAGTGGTCCCAGCTACGTTTGAACACCTCTCTGTTGCTTGGACTGCTATGCAGAACAAGAAGAGGTGGAAGACGATTGTCCAGGCTCACACGCCGGCGGCCGGCCCCTGTGGGCAAGCCCCCTCCCCCCAGAAGGAAGGGGCGCTTTGCTGAGTAAAGTAGTTAGGGTTTTCTAGATTAGCTTAGAGTTAGCTTAGTTCGGTTTCGCGGCTTCGCCCACCTCCATCCATCCAGCAAGGGAATACGTGCTACATGATCTCCCAGCGGAGTCATATTATAATTTAATTTAACTTAATTTTGGCATCAAGTCGCGGGTGCCAGATATATCACGACCCCAGTCGTGATGCGCAATCTGCATTAGGCAATCTTGCTTCTTCCTAGTACTGGCACAGTCGAAGCTTTCAAGTTACGCAGCTCAGGCTAGGTTGTAAATCCCGGGACGTAAAAGCATGTGCATTACCCAACACAACCGGCATAGCTGGCAAGGCCACCCCCCCACACCCCGCCCTTCCCTCCCCCCCCCAGGCCTCAGAGGCCTGATAGACTGACCTAAAGTTCGCCAGGGTTCCTTTGTTGGTATGGCCTACGTCACACACGCACCCGGTTTACTTCACCAGAAAGCAGCGCGCATACGACTGATCGGCCAGCATTGGGAACATCCATAACTCCATGATCAATGACTCTGTTACTCGGGCCTGTGCCAACCCACGATCCATGAGACAACCACCCACTACACTACTTCTATGTACGCCACAGCAAGCTGACCCTCAATGGGACTCTCGTGGGATGTTGTCAGTGACGTCCTAGAGAAATCCCACGAGAAACATTAGTTGTCCCTTCACTTTAAAATGAGACTAGGGACCAGGGAACCCGATCGTGCTCGAAGACAGAATTATCGACGGTGCCGACCGCCGGCTGCCACCCCCGGGAAACCCCCCCGAGGAGCCCATGGCCCCTTCTGTGAGCGGTCTCAACATGGTCCGCATGCTGCCGCCCCCCGAGGGCGCTGTCTGGGGCACGATGAGCGACTGCGTGGCGCGGCCGGGGGATCCTGGACGCCGGGTCGACCCCGGTGACCCCGGCGTGTGTGGCGTCTTGGGCGTGAGCGGGGACAGAGGGGACCCATGGGGGGAGTGCGGCCGGGCGGTCGTGAAGCTGAGCCCCGGGATGGGCTTGGGCACGTGGCCCTTGCGGATCGCGGTCAGCGCGGCCCCTCCACCGAGGTCCTTGATCGCCGTCTCGAGCTTGTACACGGTCACCTTCATTGCGTTCACATGGCGCGTGTGGTTGGCGAGCGAGACGTCGCTCTCCGCGCGCAGTTCCGACAGACGGGACTCGCACTCGGCGTGCAGCGCATGCTTGTCGGCGAGCAGCTTGGCGCGGCGCTCTTTTTTCTCCGCGCACCTGGGTGGGCACGCGGGCGGGCGGGAAATGGTGGTAGGTGGGTGGGTGGACAGCAGCGGGCAGCATGGACAAATGATAGGAAGGAGTATGAGCAGAGAAGTTACAATCGTAGCGAATATAATCTTGAGTAGTTATCATCTTTAGAAGGGCAGCTACCACAGCAGATAGGCAGCCCGCAGCGCCCCCCCCCCTCCGCCGCCGGGCTCCACACACACATGCACTCCCTCTTTCAGGAAGAAAAAATGACCACCACCTCAACAGCCACATAAAAGCCAAACAAGCCACAGTGGTGAGCTGGAATATATTGGTCTCTTTGGCCACCCACTTGCCACAAAACAGCCCACTTGCACCAACGATCCTGACCACTGCAAGCACCAGCGTGCTTTGCATTGTTACAGGCCACATGCCCACATGATTTTGTGACAAGCCATGGCAAGGCTACCTTTTTGAGATAGCCTCATGATCCCTACCCTATCCACCAACCGCTTGCAACACGAAGCCACCCACTCTCATTGCAGAAAAAACGCCACAAACCAGCAAACCAGAGCTTAGAGCTCCCACACTTGTGTTGCAGGGCCTCCACGCTGGCTTCATACAAACCTTTCAGCGCAGCCAAACATTAACCACCCTTTCAACCACCCACATGCACCACAGCAGCCACCCTATCAGCCACCCAGTTGCAAGGCAAGAGCCACATAATTGAGCTACAGAACCTGACATTGCACTACACACACCCTCTCAACCAACTATCGATTAACTGCCCTTTCAACCACTCTTGTGCACTGCAGTGGTTCCACGCTGGCCATGACTGCAACAGACTAAATACAGCCAGCCCCCTCCCAACGCTGCAAGCCACTCACGGGATAACCGATCTTGCATTCGACAACTACACGCACTTGCACTGCCGTGTTTCCACGCTGGCTTTGTAAAATCTGGCTATTCAAGTTTTTTTCTTTTTCTGTTGTGTTGGAAGGGTCCCGGACACAGCCAGCCACGGGTGCAGCAACGAGAAAAGGGCCAGGGTTTCATAATACTTTGTAGACGCGTACTTTCGTGGCAACACTTCCATGCAGCCCGCGACCACAACACTGCCGCCACAGCCCACCCCTCTACCCGACCCAACAAGCCACCCCAGCAATATCCTGCGATACCACGGTCCGGACTCTCCAGATCTCTGGCCTGCGCTGGTTGTCTCATGGATACAATGGTCAGTATATTACAGTCTTCTGGCCCGCGCTGGTTGTCTCAAGGATACAATGGTCACTGTACTACAGTCTTCTGGCCTGCGCTGGTTGTCTCAAGGATACAATGGTCACTATATTACAGTCTTCTGGCCTGCGCTGGTTGTCTCAAGGATACGATGGTCACTATATTACAGTCTTCTGGCCTGCGCTGGTTGTCTCGTGGATACTTCCGAGGACTCACTTGCGCTGCAGAGTTTCCACGCGGGCCATGACTGCCTGCAACGAGATCAGCTCGCTGTGTAGCACGGTGATGCTCATCTTGGCCGCGGTGAGCTGGCTGCTGGCGTCCCGCGCCTCCTTATGGGCCGCCTCGATGGCCCCCCTGGCCGCGGCACGCTCGCGCGCATTCCTCTCTTCTACCGCACGCGACAGCACAAACGCCTGCTTGGCGCCGCGCGCGCCGTACTCGACGGCCGCGCTCGTGCGCGCTTGCGCCAGCATGCGGTCGTTGCGGCGCGTCAGCGTGGTGATGCGCTCCGCGTGGCGTGCGGCCTGGCGGCCCAGCAGCGCGTTGACCTCGGATTCGTAGCTCTTGACTGAGGACAGGTAGACCTGAGGGGGGGGGGGGGTAATAAAATGGATCGGGGTTATGTACGGGTTTGAGATGGATTCGTAGCTCGCACTGGCGGCTGAGGCACGTCCTTGGCAAAGTCGTCACCTCGCCTTGGGGCAGGGTATGGCACCAGCATTATAATAAAAATTATGTTATAATGAAGGATCAAACAATCATAATTATCTGGGAGGCAGACAAGCACCGCCTTGGCGAAGCTCTCACTTAGGGCAGGGGACGGGCACCAGCATCTATGATCAAGGTGGACACAAACCGGAATTAACAGGCATTCATTGCCTCCCAAGCACCTCCTGGGCGAAGCTATCACCTCGGCTTGGACACGCTACTGTACCCATAATCAAGGCATAAATCATTGCCAACCTGCACACACCTCCTGGGCGAAGCTCCCCTCCATCGCGTGCATCTTCTCCTGGTTGGCGCGCACCAGCCGGCTGGCGACTGTCACGTTGTCCGTGAGAGAGGCCGCCACCGCGCGCATGTCAAAGTCCCGCACAGCCGCCACGTCCTGGAGCGCTCGTGTGTAGTGCACATCCAGCGCATCCATGAACTTGGTGCCCAGCGCGTTCACCTGGGCCGCGTGGGCCGACCACGCGTCTCGGAGTCGCTCCACGACGCTGTCATCAAAGACGTGTTCTGCCAGGGGGTAGGTCATGTCGTCATCGTCCCAGTCCCAGGATTCGGAGTCACGGCGGGAGGGTGCGGGGGGAGGGGGTGGCGGCGCAGCGGGGACGTACTCGTCCGTGATCGGGCAGCCGTCCTCATCGCTGTCCCACCCGCCGCAGCCCCAGTCGTCCTCGAAGTTTCGAACGACGCGCTGCCACTCGTCCGAGCGGTGGGACTCAGCGGCGGAGGGGGGGCGGTGCTCGGGAGGGAGATAAAGCGGCGTTCCCTGCCGCGAGGTGTCCATCTCGGCCTCACTTTTCTGGCGCAACGCAGACCGGAGCTCCTGCACGGTCGTCCGCACGCGCTGGCGCTCTTTCTTTTGGAAGTCATGGCGCTTCGAGATGTCCGGGCCGAGAGTGGATAGGTTCTCAAAAGTCGGGGAAGGTGACAATGAGGACAGGTAGGGTAACAGAATCCCACTTGCTTCTCGGGCGTTCCCCATGGCGATTAGAAATCTAAGTACACCGCCGGGCTCCTTGAATTGAAGGCCTAACTAAGGTTCCTTGTCGCCTGCCTACTTACTGTCCCTGTTCGCCAGACGTATGGTTGTATAATTTCCTCATCTTCCCTGCTTTAGTAAAGAAGTCAATAATGGTCTCGGCCCCATCGACATCGTTGAATAGCAGGACACACGCCTAAACGAAGCCATCGCCGGCCCGTCCCTCTGGCATAGGTGCAGCCGCGTCAGGTGGTTTGAAGGGAACGCCCGCTACGTTAGACGCTTCGTAATTGAGGAGAGGCCGATATGAATTTAACAACGCTGAAACTCGGTGCACTTTTACAAACACCATATGGGTCTGTTGTTTGGGATTTCATATCTCAAAACGGAAACAAAATTCGATGGTACGTAGGTAGCTCGATCGCAATTTGATCGAGCGAGCGTCATTATTAGCGCGTGTTGCTATCGTCGTCCTAGCCTGCCACGTGTACCATCGCGGGTACAGGAACGTTGCCTCTGCTGGCATCCCTACATAGGAGTTGAGTTGAGTTGAGTAACTTGAGTTTATTCCCGCGCCAGTGAACCGACAGGGTTACATCTTGGTACCCTAGGCTTAGCAGGGATTAACTATTGGATATATTTGGAATAAACGTACACCTATTTATCTGGAACCGACAGGGTTATAACCGTGTTTTTTTACTGTACAACGCGATACACCGCGTTGTAGGGTTAGAACGCGATGTATCGCGTTGTAATCTGACACGTGGCAAACCTATTAAACATGCGATTTTTGGTCTGAAACTTTCAACATAGGTCAGAAACATCTCATAGAATTCAAGAAAAAATCCTGGTATTTTTGGTATTTTTTTTGTGACAGCTGCAAACAAATATGTACCACTGAAATCAGGCATTTTCGCGGGACGAAGGTGAAGACGACGGCGATGGCGGCAGGTAGATCTCGCCAGTTTTCGCGCGAATTTAAGTGGCTGTTGGGTAGCACGACCATGATGATGCGTTAAAAGGTTGATAATTAGGTTTCTACGAGTTTGTTGAGGTACTGGGGCAAAGGAAACGTAGTTTTTTCCAGTTTCTCACCCAACTTTCATGCGGAAACCCTGGAAACCGGCATACATATTATTACGTCAAGACTCGGGTCTGCTGCGGCACCATGCTTGATATTTCCATGGTGTTTCGACTTCTTAACACATGTTTATTCATTCCGAACGCCCGGACTCCCGGCTAAACCGAGATTTGTGCAGACTTTTATTGGGTAGCTCCGGGCATGATGGTGCCTGCAAATAGCGTAAGGCGTGACCGTGGCTATTGCTACGGTATGCTGTATTTTCCTGGAAATGGCCTCTGCCACCGGCTCAATAGTGCTTGCAGGCGTAAGTATATCGTGTTTCTACCTAGTTTCTGCCAGTTTTCCACTTATTTCTACCGACCTCTGCCCAGCCTCTCTTAGACCGCCATCCTACTCGACGTTGCTTGCATGTCAGCCATAGCAGGTTGCAGTTGTGCAGTATTTAGGTGCTGTATACGTCGTCAAGCCGTGCATATATCGTGAGGATTGGATGTTGATGGTTTATACTGCGTTGATTGTGCAAGAAGATCAGCTAGGTGCCCATAATCATGGTGTATAATCATGTGTTGTTAGCATCTTGCCACCATTTGCTAGCATGCATTCCAGCGTCATCTTTGCCTGCATGTAAGCTCATGGATCACTCAACCTATCCAAGCCTTGCATTACACGTGCCTCTTTCTTTCAGTATTGCACGCGTTATGGAATGAAAACCCAGCACCTCCGTTCCCACGAGGCATGTGCTCAACACGTTGTGAGAGTGGATGATGCTTTGGCTATGGCTGCCTGATTCAGTCATATTAGTCATCCAGTCATGATGTTTGATGCATGTTTGATGCTGTATAACTTATACAACACCTATTTTCAACGTTTTGACCCTCCAAGCTCACCATGGCCCCGTTTATGGGGCTCGTGTCGTTGCGTAATGTTGTGAAGGGCTCTCATGTTTCCCACTGCGTTGTACTGCGTTGTAGTTGTGATGCTAATGAAAAATAGCTCCAGTGGCCCAATGGGCCTGAGTTTTGTTTCACAGAGCCTGCATATGTTGCCCATAGCTCGTGCAAGAAGCCAGATTTTTTTCATGAACCATTTGTGAATAAGCACATGACTTGTGACCTAGGGTCAAGAAATCGCGGTCATGGTCAGACCCCCCTGTATTCAAACAAGTGTATCTCTCTAATGAATAAGCATTTTGTAGGTCTGAGTAGCTCAAAAAATCCTTTGATTTATGGGCTTTCAGGAAAGTATATACATGACCATGAAAAAAAAAATTCCTTAGGTGCTATACGCGTTCTAAAAAAAGCTTACAACGCGATATATCGCGTTCTAATTTAAAAAACACGGGTTAATACAGGCATTCACGCCTTAAGTTGGGTTCGAGGGTTTCTTGGGGTCAACCCAACTTAAGGCGTGAACCCAACTTAAGCCGTTAAGTTACCATAACTTGCGCCCCCCAGCCCTGCTGAAGGACTTCAGGGTGTCTTTTGATAGCTCTCGTCAAGGCCGATCGAACTGCACTACTGTAAAGAATTCACCATCAAGGTCGTATTTCGGGTCGTAACTTGGATGCAAGTCCGTCCTCAAACTGGCTGTGGGCAGGTGAAGCACCCCACCGTGCTAGCCAAAACTTCGTGTGCTGCATAGGGCATGCGCGTTCTATCATGATGCGCGGTAATCGTGGCTATTTACCCTTTAGCCTCGTCTTCCCTAGCATCGACGCAAACAGTAATCCCGTCCATGGCCACTGTCACAAGGACTGGTATAATAATAACGGTGAACGGTTCGCACGTGAATGCCAAGAGCGTTGCTGATCCCGGCGAAATATGTCGCCATGTCAGAGAGCGCAGCAACCCTTACGACAAGAAGGCCATAGCCGTTCAAAAGGCTGACCACAGCCATATTGACCGGGTGGCCAAACCGCAGGCCGCTGCCTTGAGCCCGTTCATTAATTAATTAATAGACACGTGCAAGTGCGTGAGCCCGTTCATAGTAGACCGACAATGGCATCATGAAAGTTGCAGAGGTTGTCGCTACACAGGACCATGAGGGCTATCGGTACCAAATGTTCAGATTTACTTTCATCATAAAAGAAGAAAAGGAGGCGCATGTGCGCCTTGCCTTAAGTCGGGCACAAATTGAACTGCTGTAGCTAGTGGTAGAGCCGACAGGCATGGCGATACCCCTTCGGTTGTGCTCAACCGAAACATGTAATCCGTAGGGTATGCTCATTCGTTGCCCCTGTAGTTCGATCGTAATGCTTGCTTGTTGGAACTGGTCACCTGGCGAGCATGACGTATACAATGGGGAATGTTTTTAGTTGGATGATGTCATAGCATTGCTGGTTTGACAGCCGCTTGCCCTTGCCACCTGCCTTCTCGCCTGAGGTGTCTCGTTTCTGCTTTTTGCTGGACGCTAGCGCTGCCCCGCTGCCCCGCTGCCCGAAAACATTGCGTTAATCCATTTCAGTGGCCATTGTGTCGCATCAGTTTTGTCGGCCATTGTGTCGCATTTATGATGGGTTCTAATGTGACGAACGCGTTTGAACAGCATTAGCCGTTTGCCCATGGATATAATACAATGATGACTGATTTCAGCGCCCAACTGACTAAGATCTGCAGTGAATTTTATAGATGCTTAGTGTTGGATGGCGCGGAAACCCTGTCGGACCACCCGCGCGGGAAAAAACTCAAAACCCTCAGGTGACAGGTCGCGGCAGTCAAAAATCAGTGCCACACCGCGCTAGAAGCCCCTTCACGCCTTAACTAATTAATTAATTAATTAATTAATTAATAGACACGTGACTGCGTCACGTGAGCATAAGTCCTCAGTGGGAGGGGAACATGGGATGGAATGGATGGTATAAGCTATCTAGGTCCTAGTTACAAGGGTGTGGGCACCGCGGCCCGAATCGCTATGAATGCCATACTTGGTCACACGCGGAGCCCCCACAGGCTTGGGGGTGGTCTCCTTCATCACTACTTGCCATCTATCCTTGCGCACCATTAATTAATTAATTAATTATCAACATCACTCCGTTGGGAGTCAATGTAGCACATATCCCTGAGAAGGGGCATATGGCTTTTAATACATTCTGGGCTACTTCATGCAAGGGTGAGAATGTAAGCTACCCGTGCTCTAGGTGCACCAAGGCACCCGCACCACCATGCTGTCTCAGGTTCAACCCGCCTAAGGGGGGGATCCTGGCACGGGGGAGGAAGGTCATCATGGCTATACAAGAGCTAGGACATGGCTTCTCGACAGAGAGCATCTCTCTGCATGGCATAGCATGGCTAAATTCTTAATGCAACATCCATGGGGGTCCCATTATAGACAAAGCATGGCTAAATGTTGAAGGCATCATCCATGGGGGCCATTATGGGCGCACATGCGCGTGGGCCACATGCTAGGCTAAGCCTTATACTAATCTACACTACTGGTATATATATTCCTAGTCTGAGGTGGTAGGAGGGGGCTGCCAGGGCTTGTGGTCAACGTGGATGACCGCCCCCCTCCAGTATACCGGCTTCCCCCTTGCGCTCTGCCGGAGCTGAAGGTAGGTCGGCCATAGCTCGCGTCGCCGTTGTTGCTGGGCCAGGGTCAAGTCGTCGTCCAGCGTGAAGCGAGTCTCCGAGAGCTTCTTGCGGCATTTAAGGAACGCCAGCTTGTCCGCCATGTACTTAAAGGTGAGGAGCACGGGTGCCGGGCCAGCCTTCCCCCGCGCGCGGGGGAGGCGGACAGCCGACATGTCTAGCTCACCAGTGAGTAACATGGGGGCAAGAATGGCGCGCTTAAATGCCTCAAGAAGGCTCGTGGAGGTCTCACCTGCCTGCTGGTCGAAGTGCTTGACGATGACATTGTGGCTGCGCTTCTCGAGCTCAGCCGCCTCGCGAAGGTCGAGGGCTTGTTGCTTGAGTTGTGCCGAGATGGTGGAGGTGGTGGAGGTGGTGTGCTGCAAGTCCGCCCAGGTGGAGGGAGCATCGCCGGCCGGGCCAGCAGGAGCCGGCTGGGCGGCGATGTCCTTCACCGCCTGGGCGGCGAGGCCGGCGGTGTCATGCAAGCTCTCAAGGGCGTTGGCGGTGGCTTGAAGGCGTTGGTCGAGGTCGAGGAGCTGGGCTTTGATGTCGGCAGTGGAGGCGGAAATGGCAGTGGAGGTGGAGGCGGCGGCGGTGGAAATGTGAGGAAGTTCAGCAGTCAGCGTGCCGCCGATTGCTGCTATGTCGGCAGCAAGGGGGGTCACGTGCTGCTGAAAGGCTTCCGTGAGGATGGAACGGAATGCGGGGGCGGAGATGGATGGAGCCCAGATCTCGCCGTCAGACTTCTGGAGAAGAGAGTTGAGGACGGCGTGTTGGAGTTGGGGGCGGGGACACCCGAACATCTGGCTGATGTTGTGCCAGCGTCGGCCGTCGGGGACGAGGAGGCGTCCAGTGGCGTGGAGATGGAGGCACAGGTCGTAAAGCGAGGCGTAGTCCCCGAAGAAGATGTGATGCATAGCATCACTCGGAGAAATGGTGGTCCAGTCGTAATCATCGACCTGGAAAGGTTGGGGCCGAAAGCGCGGTTCCGAGAAGCGTGTTTCCGCCCAGCGTGGCCCTCCAGTTTTGTCGGCGGGGCGGGCGCGTTTAGGGTCAGGCGATGCCGATGGCGAGGCGTTGAGGCCGGGAGGTTGCTGGGTGACCACCAGTGCACGACTAGTGTCACCGCTGCCTGCCGGATCTGGCGAAGCGGCAGCCTCAGCTGCCGCATTGTCGAAGGCGAGCGCATCCGCCAAACTGCGTTGCGTCGACGGGCGTTTGCTCGTCATATATTGCGTTTTAGATTCGGAAAATTATCTCAGCATGTGCGTCTTATTAGAAAGACGAAGCGATAGTGATATTCACGACTAAATTCGGTGCTCAAACGTGAAAGTTATGAGCTCCGACAGCCATGGCTACCTCGTGGCTCGCGACAACCATCTGCCTCCATATTACAGACAAACCAGGAGGCTGCCCGGGGGTGTCACCCCCGGCTCAGAGCCCGTCACGTCTAGTGTAGCACATGTCCATGCCGAGTCTATCACGAAAAGTCCACGGGTGGCGGCCCTGCCGCGCGCGGCCGGGGGCACGCCAGGTGAGGACATATCGCCCAGGCTGGGCGGGCTTGGTGCCAGCTAGTCTATCTGATGTATCTACCTGATCTGTGCGGGCCAGGTGCCCGGCTACATAGGCCCAGGCGCCTGTGCCTAATAATGTGGGAAACATAGGGCAAATCAGCGTACAAATCCTCATTACTAATGTGCAAACCAAAGGGGATGTTAAGGGCCTTGCGCAGCATCTTGGTGACGGCGCCGTCGAGTCGTTGCTCCAGCTCCTGCGTCAGTGTCCACGTCTCGGCGCCGTAGGTCAGGATCGCCTTAAGTTGGGTTTTTACTAGTACAGCCATCAGCCTTAAGTTGGGTTCGCCATGCAGCCAACTGCGACCCAACTTAAGGCGTGAACCCAACTTAAGCTAACCCAACTTAAGGCGTGAATGCATGTAGTGGATCTAGCCCTGACATCTTGATTAATTAATTAATTAATTAATAGACATCTTGATACCCTAGGCTTAGCAGGGATTAACTATTGGATATATTTGGAATAAACGTACACCTATTTATCTGGAATAGTGGATCGAGCCCTTCATTCTAGCAAGGTTCATTCTAGCAAGGCTCCGTTTTAGCCACTGACATCTTGATACCCTAGGCTTAAAATTAAATTAAATTAAATTATAACATGTCTCCGTTGGGAGATCATGTAGCACATATTCCAGGTTGGATGGGTGGTGTGGAGGAAGCCGCGTAATCGAACTAACCTAACTCTAAGCTATATCTAGTCTAGAAAAGCCTATCTACGCTACTCATCAAAACGGCTCCTCCGTTTGGGGGGAGGCGGCTTGCCCACAGGGGCTGGCGTGTGCGCCTTGACAATCTTCTTCCACCGCGTCTTGTCCTGCATGGCAGTCCAAAGACGGGAGAGAGAGTGGATGCGGTACTCAAACTGGGCTGGGACCACTAGGTCGTCCAGCAACATCTGGGTATAGGTCATGGCATGTTTCCCTACCTTTTTAGGAATGTTCTTGGGGCCAGGCCAGGTCAAAATGTGCCGCCCCGGTTGGCCGAGCCGCTGGGGACCGGCCAGACCAAGGGCGGTGTCGACCTGGCTGGTGCGAGCAAGATGTCCTACAAATGCTATCCTACGTTGTCTAATCTCGTCCGAAATACGCGGCATACCGTGATACAAAGACTCTAAGGACCTACGCTGAGAAAACCCGACATTCAGGACCTGTCGGAGCATCCGGGTTACCGTGCCGTCTAGCTTGGCTGCCAGTGTTGCCGTGAGTGTCCACGCCTCGGCGCCATACGTGAGCACCGTGAGGACGAGGACCTTGAAGAGCATGCGCTTGCGGTGCTCGTCCAGGCCCTTGGAGCGCCAGTAGGTGTTGAGCGAACGGAGCTTGGCCCAGGAAAGGCCGATGCGGGTGTCCACATCGTCGGCAGTGTCCGGAAGCCAACTCCCCAACAGCTTGAAGCGGTCGCGGAGTGGGACCTCCGTCCCGTCGAGCAGGCGCGGCAGCGGTGGGCGACTGGAGGCCCCAATCACCATCGCCTCAGTTTTGACACTAATCTCCAACCCCACCGCCCTCGCCTCCAGGCCCAGACAGTCCAGCCAGGTCTGAATGTGCTCGGGGCGCGCGATGAGGGTGGTGTCGTCCGCATAAATCAGGTCAGCCAGGCGGTAACCCGTGCTAACCCCGCCGTGCCCACGCTCGTTAAGGATGTCCAAGCCTGGCTCGAACCCCTTAAGAGCAGTAAAGCGCGCACGTGCCTGGCGCATGACGTGGTCCACGACAATAATGAACAGGTATGGAGACAGGACACAACCTTGCCACACCCCGTGGTGAAGGGGGAATGGTGGGGTGGTGCCTTCCGCAGTCCGCACTACTGCCTGTGAGCCCTCATACAGTCGGCGAATGGCAGCAATAAACGCTGGTGGCACGCGGTCCAGAGCTAGGATGGCCCAAAGAGCCTCCCAGAGGACCGTGTCAAAGGCCTTGATATAGTCAACAAAAATGAGGACCAGCGGCAAACTGTCAGGGGGAAGGCGACGCACCTCCTCCATCAACCGGCGCGCGACAAACACAGCCATGACAGTGTTACGACCACTACGGAAACCCATCTGAGACTCACCCAGGTGTGGGTCCAGCGCGGCGCGGAGCCTGTGCAGCATCATGCGCATGAAGACCTTCAGCGCGGCGCTCTGGAGGCAGACACCCCGGTAGTTACCGGGGTCAGCAGCAGAGCCCTTCTTGTACAGCATGACGCGGATGGCCGTCTGCCACTCAGCAGGCGGAGGCTCGTCAGAGAGCAGGACACGGTTGCAGAACGCCAGCAGAAGATCCCTAACCGCCAGATCAGGGGTCTTCAGCAGCTCAGCAGAAAGGTGGTCGGCACCGACCGCCGCATCGTACCGCAGGCGAGCAAGGGCGCCGTCCAATTCCTCCAAAGTGAAGGGGTGGACGACGTCGTTGGTGGCAAGGCAGCCCTCCTTCAAGGCGGGGACTTGGTAGTCCGCGGCCGAGGAGGGGGGCGCTGGCGGCGGCGGGGGTCCGGCGACCCCGAGGCGGGCGGCCGTCTCGGGGTGAAGCGGCGGGGGGGGGCGCGAGCCCCACCGGTCAAGGAAACATTGTGGGCCAACCAGCGGTCAAGGCTTACCGGCGCCGTGCCGTCCCCCGTGTGCTCCACCGGGGTGCGCTGCCGCCGGCCGCCGAGCCGGTCGAGGTGGTACCACATGTCCTTGCCCTGGTTGCGAGCCTGGCAGGCCTTGGCATCCGCGATGCACTGGGCCGCCTCCGCGTCCTGAGCGTGCTCGTAGGCCTCCACAAGGGCGGCCTTGAGCAATGGTTTCTGCAGCGGGTCCCGGTTACGCTTGAGGCGGTGCCGGGCGGCCAAGACCTTGGGGTCCTGGCGGTAGAGCGGGCCGGGGCGGCGGCGGGGCATGACCGGCAGGTGCCGGGCCGCCAGCAACGGGGCACGGGCCGCAAAGCCCGCAAAAATGGCTGCGTTGGGGGCACCATTGTCCAGCTCGTCGACGTCCGCCCGGGCGTCCAGTGCCGACAGGTACTTCCGTCGGCACCAGTTCCGCTCGTGCTCGGCGTCCGTCCAGTCCTCAGGATCTCCCTTGACCGGACGTAGAGCAGACCAGTCAGGGCGGACCACTGGGGCGCGGCGCGCGGGGACGTGGAACCGGAGCCGAAGGGTCGCGCGCACCAACCGGTGGTCAGAGCACACCGTGGGCGTGTCAAACACTCGGGTGTCCAGAACCGAGGTACACCTGGGCTGCCGTACCACCACGTAGTCCAGACAGGCCTGACGGCCGTTAGGGCCACGAAAAGTGACCAAGTCCTGGGAGGGACGTTGGAAGTGGCAGTTGACAGCAACCATCCCGCTATCCCGCAAAAAGGCAGAAAACAGGGGGGTGTTGTCATTAGCAGCAGTGTCAGCAGGCGCAAAGCGACTGCCAGCAGTACCCACGGGGAGCGTGGCATTGGCGTCTAGCAGCATAACCAAAAAGTGGCGGGCCGGGGTGGCCCCCTCAAGGCTATGCAAGTCCTCGAAGAACTTCTGGCGTTCCAACGCAGGTAGACCACTATGGGGTGCGTAGCCCACCCCCACCGTGAGGTGGTGTTTAGACCGCCCCTCGACGGAGGTGAAGTGTGCTACCATAAGGCGTGGCGTTAGAAACTTAAGCGTGCTGAGGCTAGCAACTGCCAGCGGCGAACACAAAAGACCAACACCACCTTGGCCAGACGTACCGCTGCCAGCAAAGTAAAACCTCCAGCCACCCGCCAAGCGAGCAGTGCTCACCATGCCAAGTGGCACCGTGCGGCGGTGTTCCTGGACGCCTAATATAGATACACGATGCTCAATGCAGAATGCGACTAGCTCCTCTACCCGGCAGCTATGGTCGTCATCTAGCAGTGTGCGGGTGTTAAAAGTGGCAAGGGCCAAGGATGCCTGCTGGCCCACCAGGGGAGGACGACGATGGATGATGGGGGTGGATGCGGCGGGGGGTGGAGGTGGGGGTGAAACGGAGGGGGGAAGTGAAGCGGTAGAAATAGTGCTTTTCATCGCATTTATTTTGTCCTGCAAGCGTAGGATGCGAGCCTGCCGCTTGCTCGGGGTATTCGGGGTTGGGGCTGATTGCACAACGCCGAGGCGTAGGTAATCGAGCAAACGCTGGATTTTACGAATCTGACATTTGACAGATGAGGTTGTGGCCCGAAATACCGGCACCACCATGGCTTTCACCCGACGGTTAGGTCGAGGCATGGTAGTGGAACGGGACTGTTTAGAGGCTGTCTCCGAAGCCTGTTAGCCGCGAGCCGACGAGGAAGGTTGTCTACCTACTGGTCACCACCAGGGGCAGCACGCTTCTCACCACGAGACTTCTCACTACGAGACTCTGCACCCGTGGTGTTAATCTCAACACCTTCAAAGTAGGCAACCCAGCGACCATCCGTCTTCAAACGCATCTGCACACGCTTCCCCCCTGTACGTACCCATCCCGGATGGCCACGACCTTCGCGTGATTCCAGACCTTGCTCCTTGCCGCCAGCTGTGCAGGGGTGTAGTCCTCGTCCATGCTGATGGGGCTGCCCTTGAGCAGGCGACGGGCGCCCATGACCCGTTTCTGGTCGTTCACGTGGGCCATGGTGACCAAAACCAGGCCAGCTGGGCCTGGCAGGCGAATGGCCCTTTCAATGGTCACGTGATCCTGCAGCTGCAGCAACCCCAGGAACGCGGGTCCCCGCAAGGCCTCGGTAAGTGCGCGTGCGGTGTCATGCTTGCCCCTCTCAAAATCCTTGAGAATGATATTGCGTTGGCGGAGCTGAGCCACATTCTGTGACGCGACTGCGGTGGCAGCCGACTTAGCCGCCTGGGCGACTATGGCATCCAGGTTCTTCCCCGCCGCATCCGCGAACGTGACCCGCTTGGGGGGGGAGGTGGCCATGGCCGCCTTTAATTCCAGCAATGTGGCTTGGGTGACAGCAGAGTTAGCAGCCAAAGACTTGAGCGCACCTTGCACAGACTTGAGCTCAGAGGTGAGCGCCTGCAGCTCAGTGGAGTCGGCTGCGCCGGCAGGGGTGTCGGCATCGGCCGAGGTGTCGGATGCGGCCGCGATGGTCGCCAGCGGTTTGCAGAGTTCAGGGCAGCATGTAAAGAGGCAGGAGGTGCGTAGCTGATCGTCTTCCCATTTCAGCCACTCCGCGGAGGGGTCATCCGCAACTGCGCCGGTCTTGGGGTGGCGGATGCTGTCTGATCCTAGGCTTAGCAGGGACTAATTAATTAATTAATTAATTAGAAACATAACTCCGTTGGGAGTCAGTACATGTAGCACATATCCCTGAGAAGGGGCATATGGCTTTTAACCCATGGTCCGCCGATGCGGTCCATTTGGACCACAACTCACGTAACGTAAATGTAACGCGTAATTCCGTGACCTCCGACGTAAGTGACGTAACGTAAATATGTCCGGCCGGTCGGGGCAGACCCAACGTGAATGAAAATGCTTAGGTTGGGTAGGTAATTGCTCCATAGCCCAGTAAATACCACCACTTTCTTGCAGGCAGTCACGTGACTTTTGCTAACATTTTTTACCGTTGCGCGCGCGCATAGCGAGATATGGCTGTCAGTGTGCCATTTTGTGGCAATTTAGGGTTCCGCGGCGTGAAATTGGTCAGATGATGACCCCTGAACGATGATGCATTATTTTGGTACGTCAAGAATGATCAGATGTATGCTGTTGAGGAAACACGCAGTGGCTATTACCTCTATCTTGGTAGTCACTGTCAGACGAGACTTCCCGTTTGGTATCGCCGGTTTCCTTTGGTTCTTGGGAGTTTCCGTCTGCCTGGGCCTCCCGCGTCTTTACGAAAGTCCGCTGCGCCATTTGCTGGGAACGTGGAAGCGTTAGACGTCATCTTTGCACATATCTTCAACATGGTAATGATGACGGATGCATGGATAGAGCGGCTATGGCCGCATCTCCCACTAGTAGCTGCATACGTGACGTATGAGCATGCCGGCCAGCGGAACCCGGCCAGGTCATGATCGAGGCAGGTACGGCAGTGCGTTTGCACGTTGTTTGCAGGGAAACTCGTACGTTCTTACATGTCTTTTGATGAGTAGGATAGTGGTTATTGCAACAGCTTTCCATGCCTGCTCTAGGAGGGGTATTAGCCATTATGGTGCACAATTTGTGGCACCTCTTGGGGGGATATCGTTCAGTGATGGCAAGTTGGCGTCATGTTTGGATTCCAGCAGGTTTGGCACTCTATTGTGGTCATTTATATTGCATAATTGTGTAGCATGGCATAGTTGGCTGTTTGCGCGCGCGTAAGCCACACATGTACACGCGAGCATTATACATGTCAATTGGGGTGTCCGGGTGGTTTGACCAAAGGAAAGCACCATTGGACTATCCAACTAAATTGTCCAATGTTGGTATTGAGGTTTCTGACCCCCCCTGAGAAAAATGGGGGGTGTACTTTTTCTTGCACGGAAACGATCGTCTTTTGGCCAACTTTGGTTGGAGCTATTATCCAAATGCCTTGATATACCAATGGTATTATTGCATATTCTGAAAGCCCTTGAAGTGTAGATATTCCTAGTACCGGGGTTGAGGGTATTTGGAGTTGTGGTCTAGGAGTTATGATTTTTTTCATTTTCAGGGGTCAAAAAACCAAAAAAAGTGCTGGCGGACCATGGGTTAATACATTCTGGGCTACTTCCTGCAAGGGTGGGAATGTAAGCTACCCTTGCTCTAGGTGCACCATGCAGGGCACATGCACCCTCATGATCTTCACACTATGCCCAGCTAAGGGGGAGTATGTCATGTGGGGAAAGATCATCATGGCTATACAAGAGCTAGGGCATGGCTTCTCGACAGAGAGCATCTCTCTGCATGGCATTAATTAATTAATTAATTAGGAACATAACTCCGTTGGGAGTATATGTAGCACATAGCCCTGAGAAGGGGCATATGAGCCTATAATACATTCTAAGCTACTTCCTGCAAGGGTGGGAATGTAAACAACACTTGCTCTAGGTGCACCAAGGCACCTGCACCCTCATGCATGATGTATCGCGCTATGCCCAGCGGTTAAGGGGGAGCGTGGCATGTGGGGGAAGATCATCATGGCTATACAAGAGCTATGGCATGGCTTCTCAGCAGAGAGTGACTCCCTGCATGGGCACAACATTACTAAATAAGGCTAGGCATCGTCTGGAGTGTGGCTCATCATAGGCACACATGTACATGATTAAATAAAGCGCGTGGCTTAGCTGGGATAGGGCCTCTAGGAGGCGTACATGTACATGGCCACGGTCTATCTATTCTACACTACTATTGCTGTATTCCCCTAAGCTGGGGCGTCTGGAGTCGCTGGGGCCGCGGGGGTCGCCTGCCAGGGCTTGTGGCCGACGTAGATGGCCGCCCCCTTCCAGTACACCGGCTGCCCCGGCCTTGGTCTGCCGGAGCTGGAGGTAGGTCGGCCATAGCTCCCGTCGCCGTTGTTGCTGCGCCAGGGTCAGGTCGTCATCAAGGGTGAAGAGAGTCTTCTCGAGCCGCTTGCGGCGTCTGAGAAAAGAAATCTTGTCCGCCGGGGTCTTAAAGGTGAGAAGGAGCGGGGGCGGCCCTGCCTTACCCCGCGCGCGGGGAAGGCGGTGGGCGGCCAGCTCGATCTCACCAGTAAGGCCCATGCGATCAAGGATTTCTCTCTCAAAAGCACGCGCAAGCTTCTCGGAATTCTCACCTTCCTCCATCTTGAGATTCTTGACAATGACGTTGAGGCTGCGCTTGGCGAGCTCGGCCTCCTCGCGGAGGTCAAGCGTCTGCCGTTGAAGCTGGGCTGCGACGGCGGAGGTGGTGGAGGTGGTGTGTTGCTTAAGCATGTCCGCCCAGGTGGTGATGGGATGAGCATCGCCGGCCAGGCCAGCCGGGGCTGGCTTGGCGGCAATGTCCTTCACCGCCTGGGCGGTGAGGCCTGCGGTGTTCTGCAGAACCTCGATAGCAATGGCGTTGTCCTTAAGACGCTGGTCGATGTCGCGGAGCTGGGCGGTGGTGGAGTCGGTGGAGGCGGAGGGAGGGGGGGGGTGGAGGCGAGGAGGGGCGGCGGTGGCGGTGGGGATGGTGGGGAGCTCAGCAGCCAGCGTGCCGCCAAGTGCCGCCACATCTGCAGCAATGGGCGTCACGTGCTGTGAGAGGGCGGCGTGGAGGTGGTGGACGAAGGTGGATTCGGTAATGGGGGCGGGGTGCAGAAGGTCCTCGGCCGAGCGCTTAGTGAGGGTAAAGAGAGCGGCGAGCTGAAGGCGGGGGCGAGACCAGCCGGCCAGGTTGGTCGACGAGTCTGAGACGCGGTGGGAATACCGGCCGTCAGCTCCGTCTGCATGGCATAGCATGGCTAAATTCTTAATGCGACATCCATGGGGGTCCCATTATTATAGGCAGGGCGCCCGTGGCTAAATTCTGAAGGCATCATCCATGGGGGCCATTATGGGCGCACATGCGCTGGGGCCGCGTGGTAGGCTAAGCCTGACTAATCTACACTACTGGTATATATTCCCTAGTCTGAGGTGGCAGGGGGGGCCTGCCAGGGCTTGTGGTCAACGTGGATGACCGGCGCCCCCCTCCAGTATACCGGCTTCCCCCTTGCGCTCTGCCGGAGCTGAAGGTAGGTCGGCCATAGCTCGCGTCGCCGCTGTTGCTGGGCCAGGGTCAAGTCGTCGTCCAGCATGAAGCGAGTCTCCGAGAGCTTCTTGCGGCATTTAATTAAGGAACGACAGCTACTGAGCTTGTCCGCCATGTACTTAAAGGTGAGGAGCACGGGTGCCGGGCCAGCCTAATTCCCCCGCGCGCGGGGGAGGCGGACAGCCGACATGTCCAGCTCACCAGTGAGTAACATGGGGGCAAAAATGTCGCGCTTAAGGGGACTCGGCGCGGCGAATATTTTCCGCGCCAAAAAAATTCCGCGGTACCCTCCGTACCGTGAAAAGTGGGTGCACGGTGCGCGCACCCCTTGCGGAAGTGGCCATGGCGACTGCTTTTAGACGAAACGTGACAAATCTGGCTCGCGGAAAGCAGAAAAAATGCTCGATTCTTGGAGAAAATTAGTTACTGATTCTAATTTATGGTGGGATAGTTGCGATCTATAATGTCGCGGGCTCTTTTTCTTTACCATCGGCAGGGGGGGTCCGGCCTGAATTCTGTCGGGATGAATAAAGTATAATGGATGCCTGCAGGTGTGATTGTCGATTGTCGCCAGTTTTGATGGTCCTAATGGAAGCTAGTTTAATGATGTTTCTAAAGCCGTAAAAATTCCCGCTGCTATCTTTACCTTTCCCGTCATTTTGCGGTAAGATAACATTCGGCCTGCACGATGCGCGCCCGACCTCTCCATGAAAGGGTGGCCTTTCTTGTGCGCCTGGGCACGAATAAATGCCCGTTATGGTACGTTCTTGTATTAAACGTCCTAAGAGAGCGCTTTCCTGCTTTCTTAGCTCGTTGAGCGTAAGCTTTTTGCCTTCTTTCCGGCCAGATGCAGCCATGAAGTTGCGGGTCCTGGCGCTGCATCGCTGGATTCCTGGATGTTTTTTAGCAAGTTCGTCTGTGACGTGGCTGGCTTGCTGCAGCGCGTGGCCCACAACCTGTCGGGAAGGTGTAATGCTTTTATTTCCATGCTTCTCTGAAATTTCTTTTGCTTTATATAGACAGTTGTGTTCGAGGAAATTCACGCGGTCTTCCTATTAAAGCAGCGGCATCATGATTTTCCCCAGACACTGACGAGCTGGCACCTGTCTCGACTAAAGAAAGTGGCTCGTGCTTGTTAGAAAGGAGGCAGTGTGCATATTGCGGGACACAATGCTTTGGTGGCACATGCGTCAGGTAGGTTGTTCTAATGGTCTCTTCACCTTTCCCACTGAGTAAATGATAGCCTTTGTCATGCTAGCCAGAGCAGCTACCCACAGGTTGGCTGGATAAAAAGTCAGCTTATTTTCTCTTTATATACAGTCTGCGTGTGTGGTCCTCCACATGTCCGGCTTGTTGGGCATTTTGGAAGAGGGTTTTTAATGTGTTGTTGGGTGGAACAACTTGGTTGTTGGCACAAAATCACACATTATTAGCCTGAGATACACTAGGAGCCGGGTGTTGACAAAGTGTGACAATGCTTGACATGTCAGGTTGATAAAGTGTGACAAAGTGCACGACAAAGTGTGACATGTGGTGTGACAAAGTGTGACAAAAGCTATACAAATGTTGACAAAACCATGACATATCAGGTCGATTTTACAAGACAATTCTTGACAAATTATCAAGGTGAAAGTGTCAAAAAATGTCACACATTGTCAACGTCACGCATTGTCAACATGAGAGTGAGATTTTATCACATTTTATCACACCACAATTAGTGACATTTGTGCACATTTATCACAACACAAACGTTGATATATCACAGACAATCCTGAAAATTTATCAGGACTATAAAACAGACAAAAAGTGACAAAAAGTGACAAAAAGTGACAAAAAGTGACAAAAAGTGACAAAAAGTGACAAAAAGTGACAAAAAGTGACAAAAACCAGTGAAATTTTTCTTTTTATTACAAAATAAGCATTACTTCATGCTGACAGCAACAACGATTGTCTCGTAGGCAAAGTTCGGACGGCAGCCCATTGCGTTGCGTGCAGCCCGTTGTGAGCATGACTTCCACGGAAAGCTCTAAATGCTTGCAAAGAATTTGCAGGCAGCCGCCCGTTGGGTATATTGTGTGCAGCCGTCATTTGCGGATGTCATTTTGATTAAAAGCTCTCGACTCTCCTGTAAAACACAGAAAAAAGATGCAGAGGTGGAAATAACATCAATGTATACATGGTTGTTGTCAGTTGTGCAACATTAAAGAGGCAGATTACGTTAAAAAACCTGTACAAAAACTTCCCTCTCTTGCTGCAAATGCAAAGAAGAAAGCACTGATCTATTTGGAACAAAAAAGGTAGCTGCAGGCAAACATACACTGCGCAAAGAAAACACCTCATCACACAGATTCAAAGACAAACCTGAGCAACCCGTGCATGGACCCTAGACGAGTCCGCCGGCTACGTCGATGACGACGATGGTGAGGATGCATATGGCACCAGAACAGCCGAGACTTCCTGCAGAAGAAAAACAAAAATTATGAATGTTTATTCGTAGTCAATAACAAATTTATTACGGTATCCATTGTGTACGAAATTTGGAGCATATGTTATGTTAATCGATTAGCTGCGCAAGCACACTTCCTTAAGAGGGCATAACGATTGCAAGGTGCTTAAAACCCACCACAAGGAATTATAAAGCTGCCCCACCTGCCCCCCATGACAAGGAAAAACTAACCCATTTGCCTACCCCCATGACGCGGAATAATCTCCCCCCCATACCTGTCCCCCATGACAAGGAACAAGCCCCCCTGCCTGCCCCCCATGACAAGGATTAAACCCCCCTGCCTGCCCCCCATGACAACGATTAACGCCCCCCGCCTGGCCCCCAATACAAGGAATAATTACGCCCCCTACCTGCCCCGGGCATGACAAGGAATCATTGACCCCCCCTGCCTGCCCCCCACGACAAGGAACAACTAACCCCCGCTACCTGCCCCCCACGACAAGGAATCATTGCCCCCCCCTGTCTGCCCCCCGTGACAAGGAATAATTAACACTCCCTGCCTGCCCCCCACGACAAGAATCATCCCCTCCCCTGCCTGCCCCCCACGACAAGAATCATCCCCCCCCTGCCTGCCCCACATAACAAGGAACACTTGACGCCCCCTACATGCCCCCCACGACAAGGAATCATTGCCCCCCCCTGCATGTCCCCCATGACAAGGATCAACTACCCCCCCTGCCTGCCCCTAATTACAAGGAAAAATTACCCACGCAGCCTGCCCCCCATGTGACAAGGATTAGCCCCCTCTGCCTGAACCCCCATGACAAGGGATAATTACCCCCCCCCCGCCTGCCCCCCATGACAAGGAGTTACCCCCCCCCTGCCTGCCCCCCATGACAATGAATCATTACCCCCCCTGCCTGCACCACATTACAAGGAATAATTAAGCCCCGGCCCCTGCCTGCCCCCCATGAAAAGGCAATCAACCCCCCTGCCTGCCCCCCATGACAAGGAGTAACCCCCACCCCTGCCTGCCCCCCATGAAAAGGCAATCAACCCTCCCTGTCCGCAACAAGACAAATGTAAAAGAAAAACAAAAATGATGAATGTTTGAAAGTAGTCGCCAACAGAAATATAACGCGGTCCATTGCTACAAGATTTAGAGCATATGCTCTGTTAATCATGTAGCTACAAAATCGCCATTTCGTAAGGGAGGACAACTGACTGTGAGGTGCTTTCAATCCCATGACAAGAAATTTTTAAGCTTTTCTGCATGCCCCCATGACAAGGAATAATTAACCTGTCCTGCCTGCCCCCATGGCAAGGAAAAATTATTACCCCCGCCTTCTCCCACCCCACGACAGGAAATCATTTACCTCCCCTGCCTTCCCCTCATGACAAGGAATAAGAAACCCGTCCTGCCTGCCCCCCATGGACACAAGGAATCGTTAACCCCCCCTGCCTTCCCCCACCCCATGACAGGGAATCATTAACCCCCCCTGCCTTCGCCCACCCCACTACAGGGTATCATGAGCCCCCCCTGCCGTCCCCTCATGACAAGAACAATTAACCCGTCCTGCCTGCCCCCCATGACAAGGAATAAATGTATATGCAATGCGCCTGCCCCCCATGACAAGGAATAAGTAACCCGTCCTGCCTGCCTCCCATGACAAGGAGTGATTAACCCGTTCTGCCTGTCACCATAAAAAGGAATAATTCACCCGCCCTGCCTGCCCCCAAGACAAGGAATTACTAACCCGTCCCGCCTGCCCCCATGACAAGGAATAATTAACAGGTCCAGCCTGCCCCCATGACACGGAATAATTGACCCGTCCTGCCTGCCCCCATGACAAGGAATAAGTGACCCGTCCTGCCTGCCCCCATGACAAGGAATTATTAACCCGTCCTGCCTGCCCCTAATGACAAGGAATAATTAACCCGCCCTGCCTGCCCCCATGAAAAGGAACAATTAACCCGTCCTGCCTGCCCCCCATGACAAGGAATAATTAACTTGTCCTGCCTGCCCCCATGACAAGGAATAAGTAACCCGTCCTGTATGCCCCCATGACAAGGAATAATCCTCACCCCTCGGCAAAAATGCCAGGTAAAGGGAGTTAAAAACAACAGGAGGCACTGCATGCGATTCCACCTACAGCACGGTGATATCCTTAGTATAGACCCTATGTATGGGATCGTAACCACTACTCACCACAAGTCTCAAGCAGGAGCCAGTCTCAGCCATTCGCGGGTAGGCCGCATGCCCGTCCGACGGTGTCAGTCACCCGCAAGTACACGCGCAAAATGGAAGAGGAAACGGCAACACAAATGTATACATATGATGACGAGCACGGAAAGCACCATGGTAATGAAAGCATTCAGAGAATACACATTAAAATCTCTGAAATACGTGGCAAGCTTTACCCGCAACGAAACGGCCCTACACATTCGAGCACGGGATGCTAACTATATTCGTGTTGTTAGTTAAACCGTACGACAAAAATTCGCTGACCGTGGTGCCGTTGAAGGAGCTTGGCGCGCTCCAGACGTCCTGTTCGAGCTGCGTTACAGCGTAAAGAGCTGCTTGGCTCAGGACTGCACACGTTTCTCCCTCAATGGCTACCACCATGTCCTAGCTCAGCATACATACATCGACAGTGCACCTACATCGTTACTGATAGCGGTTGCTGAAGAAATCACATCACTTCGAGGGCCTGCAACATCTCTTATTGCACAATCTTGGATGGCGCTCACTGCTTACATAGAACTTCGGTGAGTGGCCCCGTTGCTCGAGCCCTCTCTGCCCGGCGGCCGGCGCTAGCCCCAAGCACTAACCGTAGACATGGTTTTTCCTGCGCGCAACACCTATGCCTTCGTTGAACGCTGGCCTTTGGCGCAAACTTTGAATTTTGGGAAAGGATGCTGACGGGCAACTGTTGCGCAATGCAGTTTTTCCGGGTACGGCCGCTCCCTGAATGGTACGGCGATCAAGGACGCGATTACGCCAGCAGCAAGCGATCCCAACCAAGCGATACTGTAGAGTGACGACTGTTTCTCTACCACTGGTAAATACTCGTCATAAGTACTTTTACTTAATTTACTGGACGTCATCTGATGGCTGTCGGATGACTGGCATGGCCAGGGCATGGCCACAAACTTACGGACCGCCGATAAGAGTCAGCAGACTGACAGACGGCCGCAAATGCGTGGACAATACTAATAGACGACGCCAACTATCGTCTTGCGCAAAGTCTTGCAAGCTTGTGCAAGTGATTCCCGTGGTGGCGACTTGCGACTTGCGCGGGTGTTCCCGTTGAAGCTAAACGATGACAAACGAAAGACGTGCTTGTGCTCCAAGGAAAAGCTTGTGGCCGGGGAAGGTGGAAGACGGAAGCTACGCCAAGGCTCGCAGCCAAGGTGGGAATTACATGCTGTGACTTTTTCAGCAATGGCGGTATGGTAGGAACGAATAACTACATATAAGGAATAGGATCATAGACTCACTGATGACCGTCATGATTTTCTTAGCAATTAAATCGCCGTCCTTGATGAAATTTATCTAGCTAGCTCGGAGGGCCAGAAGAAGCCATCGGGGGAGAAACACAGCCAGGATCTAGAATTAAGTTGTCATCGATCTGTTCGCTGGTAGGCACAGCGCCATTCGGACATCCAGAAGCTAACCCACTCTTAACCGTTTGAGGTGAGTAAGTAATTCTTCGTCCGAAATACTGACAGTCTTGCATCGACTTGAACACGCCGTACGCACGTGACATTCTCGTGCATTGCCCTAGGGCCCACCGCCCATGATGCTACATGGGCCGCCCAGAGTTTCCCGCCAAGTTAGCCATGCTCGCAGTACATTCATTTTCTCCTAGATACACAAGGTCAATTGTACTATTCAAACCAAATCTGGTTCAATTCTTATGAAAGGCATCGATATCAAGGAGACAACCAGCGCATGGGAGAATCCGGACCATGGTAACTCGAGCCTGCCGATGTGTACAGGTTGCGTCACGTGCTTATGAATTAGGTATTTAAATAATGTACAGGTTGAGCGTATCATGTATGCCACGGTCTGCTATTGCGTCACTTTCCTTCTTTTCACAAACTTCCGTTGTTTAAGCTAACGGTTCTCCATACATTCGTATGTTGCATCTGTGCTGCCATTTCGATGTCAATTTCGCGCGTGTACTTGTGATGCCTGATACCGTTGGACTTGCACGTGGCCCCATCGCATGTGGCAGCGGCGTGGTCGGCTGTCCAGCGCGGCCAATTTTTTTATGGTGAGCAACTGTCATCATTCTTCATCTAGTGTCCATTCACGAAGCTGTAAACATGCTGTGCGTTGCAGCCACCATTGGATGTCCGCATTGTAATTCAGTCCAGGGGCACCCAAAGGCCTTCGGGACTTGATAATGATGTTTTATCGGTTGCAATTCCCTCATGGGAACGCCTTCTTTATTTGAATATTCAACTCCGGTTTGTTTGTTTGTTCGTTTGTTTAGTACTTTACAACGGTTCTACTGACTGTGCCGTTTAATAGTTCTTTGTGTTCTGGTATAGCCCAGCCGGCAGCACTGTTGTTACCGCCAATGAAGCACAATTGTGAGCCGAAGAATTGTATTTCTTTGTTTTTAACGCTAAAGAGGCACATTGGAGAGCCAAAGAATGTACACTTTCTTTGTTTGTTTGGTAGCTAGAAAGCAGGCAGGAGAGCACACACGGGAATAATTTGTTTTCTGCATTCTTGTTTTATTGAGCGTTTGTAGGTGGTGATCCCTCCAGCATTAATAATTGGAATTAAATGTAGCAGTTTGGAAAGTGTATTTTGTGCTTCCAGCTTCTATGCATATTTTTGGAGCCCTGCTTTTAGCTACAAATCATACGAACTCCTTTGCCGTTGGGAGACTCTTCTGTGAAATCCAGAAGCCTTGGTTGACATGCGTGGCATGGATAGATTTTTTCTTTCTTTCTTGCCTTAGTAGCGTCTTTTTGCTGATAATCACAGGATTTTTTCACCCACCCCCCACACCCCCCACACCAAACGACTCCTTTCTCTGTCAACTTTAGTTATGATGCCTTCTACCTCGTTAGATTTTATTCGTACCCTGTACGGGGCATATATTCAGTTGATTGGCCTAACTTTTCCTTCGCATGGATCTGGCGTCAATCTTTCTTCTTTCTTTCTCAGAGTGCCGTATTCACCATAGTAGTGAGATTGCAAGAAAGTAGATCGTAAAGCATCCTGGCATCTTGGAGAAACTTTACAGCTCCCACTTGTTTTTTCGGCAGTTTGCAACGCAACGCTCTTCTCTAGGGATTCCTGGGGTTTCGCTGTTCTCCACATCTTGTGAGGTACATGGGGACGAGTTAGGTGAGAATACCCGTCCCATCTCTCTCTCTCTCTCTCTCTCTCTCTCTCTCTCTCTCTCTCTCTCTCTCTCTCTCTCTCTCTCTCTCTCTCTCTCTCTCTCTGCCCGCTATCTCACTTTCTCGGTCCTAAAATCAAGCCATTACTCACAAACAGCCACGCGACTGCTGTGCTCTCACGACGTCTCATTACACACAGCTGATTTCGGGTATTCATCTCACTTAAGATCTTTGTGTGTTCCCTTTGCTGCTTTGCCGGATAACGCATGTATCCCTTGCATGCAGGCGATCTACCTAACACAACCATGGCGGACACATTGGCCAGCATGGCGGGGAGGGCACCTGCGGACACAGATTTTGTAGGCTCTGAGCCCTCGTCACATCGCTGTAGCACTGGACATTGTCATGCGATAAATTTCTAGAGAGTCCATTTTTTTCAGCAATGATCGCTGGGACAGCCCTATGACGGATGTTATACTGCATTTGTGAGATGCTTGCGGTTGTACATCTTGCACGCCACCCTCGGACTGTGATTGAGTGCACTCTTCATTCATGTGTTTTGTCAGTAAAGTTTGTCATGCTAATGTAATGCAGAAAACCGCAATTCAGGCAGCAAGGCAGCAGCCATATTGATTTTAATGAAGTAAGTTTACCTGTGCGTGGTGTTGATTTGTCAGTTTGCTATGCCTTTGTTTATCGTGTTGACATTTTGTCATGTTGACATTTGTTGACATTTTTCTTGCGTTTGGCCTGCGTTTGTAAACGTCTTGACATTTGTTGACAAATCACCTTGGCTTGTCAGTGTTTTGACATTTGTTGACATCAACATAAAGTTGACATGTCAACGATTGTCAACGTTTTGTCAACATTGTCAACATTCTGTCAAGTTTTGTCAAGCTGTTGACATTTTTTTGTCTAGTTTTGTCACACTTTGTCACACTTTGTCACACTTTGTCAACAATTTGTCAACAAGTTGTCACACTTTGTCAACAAGTTGACAATTGTTGACAAAAATTTGTCACACTTTGTCAACACCCGGCTCCTAGTGTAGGCATGACATATGCTGCTCAGGCGTGTCGTCCTACCAGCCTTGTTGTTAAGGGTAGACTCACAAGGCTGGCTGTGCCGATCGATGGAGGGGTGGGGCGTATGACGCTCCGGACATCCTCCTCACACTCCGTGATCAAAGTGGGCATGTTTTTGGGTGTCTAGGGTAGCAAAACAGATGTCATTTTGGCTCAGCACTAGCTCAATTCTCTTTTAGCGTCTACCCAGGTGGCATCACAGGAAAATCAATAACTTGAGCCGGCTACGCTTGTCAGAATGAGCTCAAACTTTGGGGTTGCACATGTTTCCCCCCACTCAGTGAAATATAAAATGTATGGATGACCCATGATCTGATGTGTTAATGATTTGATTTTTTTTTTTTTGCTCAAAAAAGTACCCATTTTGCGGGAAAATTAATAACTCAAACAAATGTGACCATTTTGGCCATGTAAATAGCCCAGCTTTTAAAAAAGTGGGGGAACTTTGCAGAAATGTATGGGCAGGTCATTTGGATAAGTGATTTGTCTTGGGCAAAATATCTCATAAATAGCGTCTTTTTCTATTTTTAGCTCGCCACCGGTGCGTGGTTGGGGGTAGTACCCCCAACAAGTGGTGGCATGAATGTCCAAACATCATATTTATAGTACTCAATCATCACTAGATGGTTCCCGAGTGCATTGGAACTGATATTCATTTAAGTCAGTTTTTCAGGCTTTTGGACGTGCGAGTCCCCTTAAATGCCTCAAGAAGGCTCGTCGAGATCTCACCTGCCGGCTGGTCGAAGTGCTTGACGATGACATTGTGGCTGCGCCGGGCAATGTCGGCTTCCTCGCGAAGGTCGAGGGCTTGTTGCTTGAGTTGTGCCGAGATGGTGGAGGTGGTGCATGGAGGTGGTGTGCTGCTTAAAGCAAGTCCGCCCAGGTGGAGCCGGGGAGCATCGCCGGCCGGGCCAGCAGGCGCCGGCTGGGCGGCGATGTCCTTCACCGCCTGCTGGGCGGTGAGGCCGGCGATGTCATGCAAGCTCTCAAGGGCGGTGGCTGTGGCTTGAAGGCGTTGGTCGAGGTCGAGGAGCTGGGCTTTGATGTCGGCAGTGGAGGCGGAAATGGCAGTGGAGGTGGCGGTGAGGTGAGGAAGTTCAGCAGCCAGCGGGCCACCCATTGCTGCGACGTCAGCAGCAAGGGGGGTCACGTGCTGCTGAAAGGCTTCCATGAGGATGGAACGGAGGGTGGGGGCGGAGATGGATGGAGCCCAGATCTCGCCATCAGAGCGCATGACGGAAGGGAGTTGAGAATGGTGTGCTGGAGTTGGGGGCGGGCGCACCCGAGCAGGGCGTCGGGGTTAAACCATTTGCCGTCTGGGGTGATATGAGGCGATTGATGCTGTCGAGATGGAGGCACAAGTCGTAAAGCGAGGCGTAGTCCCCGAAGAAGAGGCAATGCATGGCAGTTGCCGGGGACATGTTGGTCCAGTCGTGATCATCGACCTTGAAATTAAGGTTCAGGCCGAAAGCGCGGTTCTTTAATTAATTAATTAATTAAACTCGTGCTCCCGTTGGGGAGTCACGGAGCACCGAAGTGCTTTTAATCCCTGTGTGTGCACTACAGGAGAAAGGGCAGAGACCCCCAGTCTCCTTCATGCCAAAGGCATGCCACAGCTGCAATCGGGCGCGGCTAGCTAAAAGGACAGGCTAACGATCCGGCAAACTGTGGGTGCAATAAGACCCATGTGAGCATGTCATAGCAAGGAGCGTGGGCAAGTAATCTGAACATAGCCAGGGCGTAGCATGGCTGTACTAGAACTAGGCTAAGGCTATGGCTGGTTGTGTACCGTGCGTTGGCGGCACGTGACTAGGTTTGTTGGCACAGCTAGGCAAACATTCTAGGCATGGCTGCCTTAGCGACAGTGACTCCAATGGTTACAAGCTAGGGCTATTGCTATTCTAGCCCGCTGGGGGCGTCCACATCTTGTGGTTGATCATCAGGTCCCCGCCCCTCCAGTACACCTTGGGCTTCTGGGGGTCCTGCTTATGGCGGAGGTATTCCGGCCACAGGTCGCGTCGCTGCTGTTGCTGAGCGGGGGTTAGGTCGTCATCCAGCGTCCAGGTGAGGTCGTGCAACCGCTTGCGACGAGAGAGGAACCGCTGCTTATCCTCAGGGGAGATGAAGGTGAGCAGGACTGGTGGGGTGGCCGCCTTGTCCCGTGAGTGGGGAAGGCGGTGGCACCCACGCAGTTCTACCTCACCTACCAGGCCCATGAGGGTAAGAAGCTGTTTCTTGATCTCGTCAGCAAGGGAGGTTGACGTCTCACCTGGTTCTTTGGGGCGTGAAAACCCTCCTGTGTTGTTGGCTGGGCGGCTGCGTTTAGGGTCAGGCGATGCCGATGGCGAGGCATTGAGCCCGGGAGGTTGCTGGGCGACCACCAGTGCAGGACTAGTGTCACCGCTGCCTGCCGGGGAGTCACCTGAGGGCGAAGCTGCAGCCGGAGCTGCAGACGTATTTTCAGTGCCGAGCGCAGCCGCCAGGCTGCGTTGCGTCAAGAGGCGTTTGCTCGCCATATATTGCGTAATAGCGTCGGAAAATTATATCAGCATGTGCGTCTTAGAAAGACGAAGCGATAGTGATATTCACAGCTGAATTCGGTGCTCAAACGTGAAAGTTATGAGCTCCGCCGTCAGCCATGGCTACCTCGTGGCTCGCATGGCTTGGACTCGTTGATCATGCAGGGATTAAACTTACAACAACATTGATCAGGGATTAACTATTGGATATATCTGGAATAAACGTACACCTATTGATCTGGAAAATAGTGGATCGAGCCCTTCATGATCTACTGGGCCGTAACCAGGCGGGTATTCACCATAATGCCCCACGGCGCCGCCGACATGACTCAGGTCCACTGGCTTCCCTCATGGTCACATAACGCGCCCTATTAGCCCTTCACCTGTCACCTTCACACCCGTGTGTGACCACCTTCATTTAGGATTCGCTGATACTCATTTCCCCTCTCACCTCTTTCCACAAGGTCCATAATTGGCTAATACAAGTATACCCATTTCCCCGAATTAAAAGTGGATCCCTGGTGGATCCAACGGCTGGTCCTGCCTACATATGAGTGGCATCCCTACATACCGCGAAGATCTCGGCCAGTTGTTGTTGTTGTTAAGTTGTTGTTGCCCACGCCGCACATGGGCATCTCGGCCAGTACAGAATTCTCTGCTGCTGAAGGAAAAAAAGTTGCAATTAACCACCATTGATTGCACCATATGGTTGCAACAACCAGCCTGAAGCCGGAGCACTGCAGTCGGTACAAAATGTTTAATCATCATTGAACTGCTCCTAATTGGAGACTATGCTAGTATCATGATCGCTTATTAAGAGCTTCTACTAAGAGACTGCTACAAAAAAGTGCCACGTGTCGTACAACCAACGTCGGTAGCTCGTAGCACACTCCCGCATTTGCCGTTTTCGATCCGGCGCAGCCTTTTGGCTAACAGAGCGCACAGTCTCGGCCATTTTTTTCTTTGGCTGGCGGTAGGCCAAACCTGGGAGCGCGCTCAGATTTTAGGGGGGGATGTCCCCCTTCTCTAGGTCCAGCTGCTGCTGACTGCGGTATGGGGGACACAACAACAACAACAACAACAACAACAACAACAACAACAACAACAACAACAACAACAACAACAACAACAACAACAACAACAACAACAACAACAACAACAACAACAACAACAACAACAACAACAACAACAACAACAACAACAACAACAACAACAACAACAACAACAACAACAACAACAACAACAACAACAACAACAACAACAACAACAACAACAACAACAACAACAACAACAACAACAACAACAACAACAACAACAACAACAACAACAACAACAACAACAACAACAACAACAACAACAACAACAACAACAACAACAACAACAACAACAACAACAACAACAACAACAACAACAACAACAACAACAACAACAACAACAACAACAACAACAACAACAACAACAACAACAACAACAACAACAACAACAACAACAACAACAACAACAACAACAACAACAACAACAACAACAACAACAACAACAACAACAACAACAACAACAACAACAACAACAACAACAACAACAACAACAACAACAACAACAACAACAACAACAACAACAACAACAACAACAACAACAACAACAACAACAACAACAACAACAACAACAACAACAACAACAACAACAACAACAACAACAACAACAACAACAACAACAACAACAACAACAACAACAACAACAACAACAACAACAACAACAACAACAACAACAACAACAACAACAACAACAACAACAACAACAACAACAACAACAACAACAACAACAACAACAACAACAACAACAACAACAACAACAACAACAACAACAACAACAACAACAACAACAACAATGTCAATCAAGGTCGTGCTGTCACGTCCGTGATCATTTACGTCCGTGCACTCAAGAAGTTACGCGGTTCGGAATCGTTACCGACGTTTGGTTGGTTCCGATTCAGTAGGCCGCAGGCTTTGTTCCTTGGGCCGGTGTGGAGCGCCGCGCCGGAAAGGCCTGAATTTCTAGAGTGACAGTCTTAGGTGACCTGACTTAGGTTCAGGCGCAAGACTTTGGGGCGCAAAGCCTTGGTGGCTTGCGCAATATTCCGGTGCGTGACATTTGGCAGTTATGAATCTTTTGTATTGTCCAGACGGAATGATGTTCAGTCCATCTGACAAAGCTAGATACGCAGATCGTAGTGTGCGGTGTGCTGGCTCGCACGTGGTTGTCGAACAGACTTGCTCTGCATTTTGCTGGCAGTCTAACTGCACGTCAGGCGGCTTGCTGGCAAATGCGACAGCGCATGGATGCCGGGATTTTTGGAGGTATTTAGGAGCAGCGCAGCGGCCATGGTGGTCGTTGTTCGCTCGTTTCTCTCCCTCACAACTAGTTTGTTGTCTTCATGGGGTTAAACTTCTCGAACAGCCCGGAGCAGCCCCCGTGAGTGGTTGCATGTCGTTGCCATGACGATGGTTGATAAGATTGACAATGGTTTGATCCGGTTGGGATGTTGTTGGCATTGTGGACGAGAAACGTTCTGCTGACCCGGGAACAGTCCCGGGAAAGGGCCGGTTCGTCGTTGGCCAGTGTGCCAGTAACTGGGACATGAGCGCAGAGTCACACAGTTGATATAGATTATGACGTAAGTAAACACTGTTGCGCCACAGTGGCGTCATGGTCGGTCTGTGGTGATTTCGATGGGTCTCAAGGATATGTAGTTACTCTTACAGTTGCGGCAGCACAACTCGGCATTCATTGTAATTTGTCAAATGTTATGGAATGAATGGTTTGGGCATTGCTTTCATCATAAAGCATTATTGCAATCTTCATAATATAAATATCGGCTGGCTGCGCTGCCTGTCATGAAGGTGGTGGTGCCGTCAAGGACCACACCTATCATTTCCACATTATTTAAACGAGCGAACAACCCTTGGCGGGTTCAGTTCGGACAGCCTGAGCCGGAGATATACCCAAGCTGCTTGCAGAATCAAGCACTTGGAAGAGGATTAAGCTTATCCTTTAAAAAGCTATGAAGAGGATTAGGCTATATCCTTGAAAAAGCCATGAAGAGGATTATGCTTATCCTTGAAAAAGCACTGAAGAGGTTATTGCTTAGCCTATTTGAAAAGCATGTGTGGTCCTGTCGTGGGAATTTTTTTTTCCCTATGTGATCCTCTTTTTGACTTTTTGGCTCTTCATTTTTTCGAGCTAAAAAGTGGGGGGGAATATAGTGGATCACACACAAGAGTACTCTATTGCTATGGATATGCCTTCCAAGTGATAGGCTAGGATATAATGGCACGCAAACGCGACAGCTGTCACGTCCGTGATCATTTACGTCCGTGCACTCAAGAAGTTACGCGGTTCGGAATCGTTACCGACGTTTGGTTGGTTCCGATTCAGTAGGCCGCAGGCTTTGTTCCTTGGGCCGGTGTGGAGCGCCGCGCCGGAAAGGCCTGAATTTCTAGAGTGACAGTCTTAGGTGACCTGACTTAGGTTCAGGCGCAAGACTTTGGGGCGCAAAGCCTTGGTGGCTTGCGCAATATTCCGGTGCGTGACATTTGGCAGTTATGAATCTTTTGTATTGTCCAGACGGAATGATGTTCAGTCCATCTGACAAAGCTAGATACGCAGATCGTAGTGTGCGGTGTGCTGGCTCGCACGTGGTTGTCGAACAGACTTGCTCTGCATTTTGCTGGCAGTCTAACTGCACGTCAGGCGGCTTGCTGGCAAATGCGACAGCGCATGGATGCCGGGATTTTTGGAGGTATTTAGGAGCAGCGCAGCGGCCATGGTGGTCGTTGTTCGCTCGTTTCTCTCCCTCACAACTAGTTTGTTGTCTTCATGGGGTTAAACTTCTCGAACAGCCCGGAGCAGCCCCCGTGAGTGGTTGCATGTCGTTGCCATGACGATGGTTGATAAGATTGACAATGGTTTGATCCGGTTGGGATGTTGTTGGCATTGTGGACGAGAAACGTTCTGCTGACCCGGGAACAGTCCCGGGAAAGGGCCGGTTCGTCGTTGGCCAGTGTGCCAGTAACTGGGACATGAGCGCAGAGTCACACAGTTGATATAGATTATGACGTAAGTAAACACTGTTGCGCCACAGTGGCGTCATGGTCGGTCTGTGGTGATTTCGATGGGTCTCAAGGATATGTAGTTACTCTAACAGTTGCGGCAGCACAACTCGGCATTCATTGTAATTTGTCAAATGTTATGGAATGAATGGTTTGGGCATTGCTTTCATCATAAAGCATTATTGCAATCTTCATAATATAAATATCGGCTGGCTGCGCTGCCTGTCATGAAGGTGGTGGTGCCGTCAAGGACCACACCTATCATTTCCACATTATTTATATATAGTGGATCACACACAAGAGTACTCTATTGCTATGGATATGCCTTCCAAGTGATAGGCTAGGATATAATGGCACGCAAACGCGACAGTGCAACCTGTCGTGACGAGAAAGGAATCGCTGCTTGTCCTCAGGGGAGGGGAAGGCGAGTAGGACTGGTGGGGGAGACGCCCTGTCCCGTGAGTGGGGAAGGCGGTGGCACCCGCGCGCAGTTCTACCTCACCTACCAGGCCCATGAGGGTAAGAAGCTGGTCCTTGAGCTCGTCGGCAAGGGTGGTTAATTGCCGTCTCCCCTGGCTTCTGGGGGAAAGGACGCAGCACCACTAAGTCGGCACTCGCGGCGAGCGCGATCGGTGGCCTCCCGTTGTTTTGCCTGGCGGAGGTGACTTCCAGCTCCTGGAGTTTTGTGGCGTCAGTGGTCGAGGCGGTCGCTGACCGCAGCAGGTCCGCGTAGGAGTGCGGCGAGAGGCTACATACCGTCTTCCGGCCGCGGGTGGGCTGGGCTGCGATGGTGGCCGTCTGCGCTGCCGAATCGCCGGGACCCGTGCCAGGGCGTCGGTTTGGGCGGCATGATGATGGCTTCGAGCTTCTTGACGAGCAGGCCGCACTTTCCCTCCACCTGATTTAAGCGAGAAACAAGTGCACAGATATTCGCCTCAGACGCCTGCGCCGCGCGGTCTGCAGCGCCGTGAACTGAGGTTAAAGCTTGTGGGCGACCTTAAAATTAAATTGAACAGATTATAACATGCATACCTCCGTTGGGAGATCATGTAGCACATATTCCTTGCTGGATGCAGGTGGAGGTGGAAGAAGCCGAGTAATCGAACTAACCTAACTCTAAGCTATCTAGTCTAGAAAATCCTAACTACACTACTCAGCAAAGCGCCCCTTCCTCTTGGGGGGGGGGTGGCTTGCCCACCAGGGGCTGGCGTGTGATCAGACATGGCCTGGACAATCTTCTGCCACCTCCGTCGTTGTTCTGCATGGCAGTCCAAATTGAAGGGAGAGGGAGTGGATGCGGTGCATGTGGGCGACCTTGGTTTCCACATATTTGGAGACCCGGGCCTCCACCGTGTTGAGCGTCATGTTCAGCAAGGTCAGCTTCCGCTCGGCCAACGGCCAGGTCACGTGCTCCTCCAGCGGATTATGTACATCCATATTAATTCTCAGCATGTGAGCTGCATCACGTGAAATAAAGGCCATCCATGTGTTGTTTATACCTTGCATGATTGCCCACGCTTGCTTGCCCTCGCTCCTGGCCATGATGTGTCGATCTCCCCCGGCGCCTTGTCGAAGCTCGCCTCAGAGGATCGGACCCGGCAGCGGCGGTGGTCGCGGTCAGCGGTCTTGCAGCGCATGTCTTCCAGCTCCTGTCGTAGCTTCAGTGCATGGTGGTAATGGTGGTGGTGATAGAGGACATTCCTGGCTGGCTCTTGAGCATGCAGGTCCGCTCAGGATGCGCGAGTTGAGAGGACAGACCGGCAGGTTGGGCGGCGATGGTGGCTCAGTGTTCGATCGCTTGGCTATCTCGGGGACCTCAGCGTGGCCATGCAGGGCATCTACCTTGGTAGCAACTGCCTACAGCTTCACCATGTCCAGCTGGCCAACCGTTTGCCTTCCACCTGGTTAAGGCGGGCGATCACAGTGGCAGTGCCGCGCCTCGAAAACCTGGACGGCAATGTGCGCTCTTGTGTGGCGGTAAATTGGGGCTGGAGCTTGTGTGCGACTAGTAACTTGGCTTCAATGTTGTTGACCTTGGCGGTGATGGTGTTGAGCGGGCCGTCAGGCGCACTCAAGGCTGCGAGCTGCCCAGCACTGATCGGCACCCGGTTGCTCCTCCACTACAGTTAGGATGGTGTCCTGGCTGAGGGCCGGGCTGGGCGCTCTTGAATAACTGCGCGATTTCCGTACCTGCCCGTCCGCTGGCGTGCAGGTGGATCTTGCATGAGGCCGCCAGTCCGAGACTCGCCTCACGGATGTCCTGGTGGTCGCAGTACGTGCAGGTAGCTGCATGCATTGTATGGTAGTCCGCAGATCGATACTCTACCGGTTGCTGAAGCAGTGCATTCCCAGTTGGGCCAGTCGATATCTTGTCGCCGCGGATGGGCACATGAATGTTGCGAGAGCTTGCTAAGTGCCTTCAGGAGAACCTCGTCACATTGTTCTTTGGTGAGCACTGATTAATTAATTAATTAATTAATAGACACGTGACTGCGTCACGTGAGCACTGATTAATTAATTAATTAATTATAATAGACACGTGACTGCGTCACGTGAGCATAAGTCCTCATGGTGGACTTCATCAAAGCCTTCGATTCGGTTTTCTGGCCTGCGCTTTGGGACATCCTCGAGTTGTTCCGGATCCCCCGCCCCCTGATTGCTGTCATCCGCAACCTGTATGAAGGGTCCACCACTTCGGTGCGCACTTCTTACGGGACCACGCCCCCATGCCCTTTACAGAAGGGTGTGTGGCAGGGCTGCGTGCTGTCGCCCTACCTGTTCATTATTGTTGTGGAATACGTAATGATTCAGGCGCGCAAGCGATTTGCCCGCATCGTGGGCAGGGAACCAGGAGTGCAGGTTGCTAACAAATTCTGGCATGGCGGTGCGGACACGGAGATTCGGCTAGCAGACATCATTTACGCAGACGACACCACCCTCTTTGAGGACACTGCGCACGTGCAGACATGGCTTGACTGCCTGGCTCTCGAGGCCCGTGCAGTGGGGCTTGAGGTCAGCAAGAAGACAGAGGCCCTGGCGGTTGGGCTCACCACCTCAGCGCCGCCCCTCTATCTCCTAGATGGCTCTCGAGTCCTGTATCGGGACCGCGTTAAGCTGCTGGGCAGCCTGCTCCCTAGCTGCGAGGTGGATGTGGACCACCGCATCTCCCTCGCCTGGCACGCTTTACGCCAGTACCGGGCCCTATGGCGCAAGCCCCTGGGCAAGATCGAGAAACAGGACCTGTTCAAGGTCCTCGTCCTTCCTGTTCTCACGTATGGCGCCGAGACGTGGACCCTCACCGCCGACCTGGCCCGCAAGCTGGACGGCGCGGTCACCAGCATGCTGCGTTCCATTTTTAGAGTAGGATATGCTGCTCATGTCCGCAATGAGGACCTGTACCAGGGCATGCCCTATATCACCAGCACAATTAAGCAACGCCGCCTGCAGCTAGTAGGGCACCTAGCTCGCACCAACCAGGTAGACACCTCACGTGGCCCCCCCGCAGGACTGCGACCAGCCCAGCCTGGCCGGCACCTCCTGACGTGGGCTGGGCCCAGTGATGTTAGACGCCGCAAGGCCCGCACCTTCAAAGAACAGCTCGTCGAGGACATGGGGGGCCTAGGCCTCTCCGTGATTTGGAAGAAGATGATGGACAAGGCCAAGTGGGCCCAGGTCATAGAGGACAACGAGCCCCCCCCAGTGGGGAAGCGCCCACGTGTGCAATCCCACGGGAGGCACGCTAGATAGCTCCCCTAGGGCAGCGTGCTGCTGCCTAGATAGATGTGATAGTTAGAATGTTGTTAGATAGATGTAGTATGTAGCCAATGTAGATAGATTAGACCGGTAGGAATATGTGCACCCATCCATCCATCCATCGGGGTTAATGCTCCGTGACTCCCCAACGGGAGCACGAGTCTAATTAATTAATTAATTAATTAATAAGTCCTCAGTGGGAGGGGAACATGGGATGGAATGGATGGTATAAGCTATCTAGGTCCTAGTTACAGGGGTGTGGGCACCGCGGCCCGAATCGCTATGAATGCCATACTTGGTCACACGCGGAGCCCCCACAGGCTTGGGGGTGGTCTCCTTCATTACTACTTGCCATCTATCCTTGCGCACCATCTGCCTCCATATTACAGACAAACCAGGAGGCTGCCCGGGGGTGAGCCCGTCACGTCTAGTGTAGCACATGTCCATGCCGAGTCTATCACGAAATGTCCACGGGTGGCGGCCCTGCCGCGCGCGGCCGGGGGCACCGGCCAGGTGAGGACATATCGCCCAGGCTGGGCGAGCTTGGTGCCAGCTAGTCTATTGAGGTATCTACATACCTGATCTGTGCGGGCCAGGTGCCCGGCTAGGCCCAGGCGCCTGTACCTAATAATGTGGGAAACATAGGGCAAATCAGCGTACAAATCCTCATTACTAATGTGCAAACCAAAGGGGATGTTAAGGGCCTGGCGCAGCATCTTGGTGACGGCGCCGTCGAGTCGTTGCTCCAGCTCCTGCGTCAGTGCCCACGTCTCGGCGCCGTAGGTCAGGATCGTCAGAATGACGACCTTGAAGAGGTCACGCTTGACGATTCGGGGTAGGGCGGGGTTGCTCCATGCACCAGCGGCGGTGGTCATGGAGGTGCGCCCACGCCATGCCGATCCGTGTCGTCATGTCGTCCTCGCAGTCGGGAAGCCAACTGCCGAGCAGCTTGAAGCGGCCTGAAGGAGGGTAGTTGACCTCGGCATCGTCTAAGAGGCGGAGTGTGGGTGGGGGCCCTGCCATGCTGAGGGCCAGGGCCTCCGTTTTGGGGCTGATTTCTAGACCAACCGCCCGAGCCTCGAGCGCCAGGCAGTCCAGCCAAAGTTGGGCAGACTCCGGCTTCTCGATGAGCGTGATGTCGTCGGCATAAATGAGGTCAGCTAGTAAATTCTGCCCCGCGTTAGTCGGCCCCCCTTCCCCAAGCTCGTTCGTGATCGCTAGCCCCTAAATGGTCTGAGATCCTGCCGATAAATCGGCTGGATCTTCACAATTTTGCAAACCAGATGCCATCCAACCTACCCATATCCAATGGCTGTCCTTGGGGGCCAAGCACGTCCATGAGTTGCCCTTCGGGTTGGTATATCACAACCTCACATATATGCAGGGTAGGCCATATATAACTGCCGTCAAAGTCAGGGGGGTCAAGACGCGCGTTTTCATTTTTGGTAGAATGTGAATTTTGAATTATGTTATAAGAGCTAGGCACCTACCACTTCAGGGATGATAAACAATTAGTTGCTGAACAGTTTGAGCCATTGGGGTCATCATTTGGGTGGGTATACCAGCAGTTACACCCAGTACAGCCCTTAGGGGTACCGTTGGTAAAAAGCAACCAAGGGGGTAGGGGTGGGCATACTACCTACTAATATGGCCACCAACCATGCCAAACAATACATTTCCCTTCCACAATGATGGGGAAACATAACTGCATCATCACACTGCCCTTACATGGCACCTATGTGCAGGTGCTACCTTGTCCATGCACGTAGGTAACGTGGTACGGATACCCTACGCAAGGCATGCATTCTAGGAGGCAGCCACCAACAAACTAGTGATGTTGAGCCTATTTCAGCCTGCCCTAGCAAGGATAAACTAGGCCTAAGCTGCTATAGCTTGCCAGGTGATGGCCAGCACACCTGGTGGCACATGCTGTCAATGGAAAGCTTTTACTCACCAGTTACGTGCTTGATGATGCCACAGAGACCAGCCAACAGCCTCACACTCATGCAATATGTGTATGGGAAATGTATAACAAACATATATGGAGGTATTCAAACCCATACAGCCTCTAAAACTTATCACCATCACCCTGTGGCAGGTCAACTGACTGAGGGAAGCATCTAAGAAGGGTGTTTTAGAAAGGGGCCAGGCCAGGGTCAAGAAAGAGCATGAATAATGCAAAAAGAATGTGCTACACAAGCTAGAACGTACATATAAACGTCAAACATCGATAGGAAAACGATGCTTAAGCTTTACCAGGCATGGATGGCGTTACCTTGGCCCAGGCGGTGGCCGCAAAATGGCGCATTTCGGCACACCAAAGTTGTGCAGCATGGTCGCTGGATTCGGCGATTTCTGGCCACCCTTGCACGTTTACGACTACTATGCATCATAAAAAGTACAAAGAAACCGATATATCCTTTAAAATACGCCGGAAAGGTATTGCTGTCAACGTTTCTATCGTCCGGCCTGATCGCAGTTTTTTCCAGCAAGAACGCTGCCGACACCTATCAAATGGCATTCCCGCGAACCAAAAATTGGCCTGTATCATCTTTAGGACGTATAAAATCAATATCCTAAGTTTGGTCAGAAAATTCGAACGAAAACGTAAATGCCATGCGTGGGCGCAAGCCGCCATGGCCAGGTCGTTGTTTTCCGGAATGCACGTTGTACGTGAAAAAGTACCCTGACCCCTTGTACTTTGACCGGCAAGAACACCTCTATAACTTTGTCAGAAGTATGCAAACCCATATACCATGCTGTGAAGAAACTTATAAACTTTCGATCTTCTCAGCTAAACGTTTCCTAATTCTCAATAGATTTCGCGGCATCTGGTCCCCCGAGAAGGGGCCGATGCATCGGCTGGAACTCGATTTTTGGCGGAAAATCGGCAGCAAGACCATTTAGGGGCTAGGCCAGGGGCACGGCCTGCAATGCTAGCAAAGCGAGCACGTGCCTGGCGAATAACATAATCCACTACAATAATAAACAGGTACTACGGCGACAGGACGCAACCTTGCCAGAGGCCGGTCTGCAGTGGGCATGGCGGGGTAATGCCATGTTGAGTGTGCACCGAAGTGGTCGACCCCTCATACAGCGCGCGGATGACGGTAATCAGGGGAGTGGGGACGCGAGCGCGAGCAAGTACAGCCCATAGAGCGTCTCAGAGGACAGAATCAAAAGCCTTGATGAAGTCGACGAAGATCAGGATGGCGGGAAACTCACCAGGTTGCAGGAGAGCGATTTCCTCGAAGAGGCGACGCGCGACGAAGATGGCCATGACGGTGGTGCGCCCAGGACGGAAGCCCAAATGTTTGACTTTCCCCAAGGTGACAGTCGAGAGCAGAACGGAGGCGGTTGAGGATCATCATGCGCATGAACAACTTGAGTGCGGCGCTCTGGATGCAGACTCCTCTGTAGTTGGCGGGGTCGTCAGGGGAACCTTTGTTTTTGTACAGCATAATACGGTAGCTGTGCTGCCACTCAGGAATCGGCGGCGCGTCGGCAAGCAGGATCCGGTTGCAGACGTCAAGCAGGAACCCCGTGAGCGCCGTCAGCTTAATCACCGGGGCTGGGAGCTGGTCAGGTCCAACGGCGGCATAGAAGCGGAGTTGCTTGGCGGCGGTGCTCAGCTCGAGCTCGGTGAACGGCGGGAGCTGGTTGGGGTCGGCCAGGGGTTCCGTCATGCAGGGCTGGGTACGTGTAGTCCTGGTCAGCGGCGGGCGGCGTGGGCGGCGCAGGGACGTCCGCAGGCGCTACTGCCAGGCGTGCGGCCGCCAGAGGGCCAAGCGGCGGAGGCGGCGGGGGGGCGCCGAGCAGCCGGGACTGGGAGAAATACCACTGGTCGAGCTGCTGCTGCGGTGAGCCAGAGAGCGTCCGCGGCGCCGGCTGCGCGCCGCCGGCGGGCCGTTGGGCGTGACGCAGGCGGGTCCAGGCGTACTTGCCGTGCTGGTCCTTGAGGTGGGCGAAGTACTCGCGGACATGAAGGTCCTCCTGCTCCTGTGAGCACTGATATTGCATTCCAGAATGCAAAAACCCTGGTTGCCAGCGTCAAATCGGCGGGCGTCCCATTGGGTATGGGCAGTGCGCGCTTTCTTTGCTGGCCACTAGCTCGAATGCTCCGTCACATCCTCGGCGTTCGCCCGCTACCAGGAACGCCGCACCCGGTTGGGCCGAGCTCTACTGCGAGCCCCCTCTTGTCACCCATCAACCATCCGACACTGCCGCAGGCCTCCTCTTTGCAGGCCATCTTGGCCGCACATTAATTAATTAATATCCCGCACATATCAGGTGAATACGCAGTCACGTGTCTATTAATTAATTAATTAATCAGGTGAATACACGTGACGCAGTCACGTGTCTATTAATTAATGAATTAATTAATCAGGTGAATACCGATGTGGGCCCTGCGGGCGGGCTTAGTATTATTAATTAATTAATGAATTAATTAATAGACACGTGACTGCGGGCGGGCTTAGGACTGGCCAACCAGACCTGTAGATGTCCACCTCGATCCTCCTATGGCAGGGTCCCCTTGTCGCCGGCGTCGCCGGCAACCCACTGGCAAAGTTGCGCGCACCCCGCACCGACGCGGCGCGACCCGGACCTGTGTGACACAATAATTGCTTGAGGATCACATGGCTTCTGGGACTATCTGTACTCCGCGCCCTCATGAATATAGACAAGCTACGAGAAATGGGCTGCCGTCTGTGATAAGCACCTTCCTGAGGGGCATGCCCCTGTTTTATCCCCACGGGCCCCGCGACCCATTGCAAGAATGCAGGGTAGAAGTCCGCAGGTGGAGGTTATTGCCCCTGAGGATAGCGGCTATACACTACCGTCTCCTCTGCCATTACAGTACGTAGACACGACCCCTAGGGTCGCGGGCACCATGGATATAAAGTATGATTGTTTTGCAGATAGATTAGACCGGTAGGATTGCGTGTACCCACCCACCCATCCATCCATCCATCCATCCATCCATCCATCCATCCATCCATCCATCCACCCACCCACCCACCCACCCACCCACCCACCCACCCACCCACCCACCCACCCACCCACCCACCCACCCACCCACCCACCCACCCACCCACCCACCCACCCACCCACCCACCCACCCACCCACCCACCCACCCACCCACCCACCCACCCACCCACCCACCCACCCACCCACCCATCCATCCATCCATCCATCCATCCATCCATCCATCCATCCATCCATCCATCCATCCATCCATCCATCCATCCATCCAGTCCTCAGTGAGATGGATGTGGGATGGGGTGGATGGATCGATCTAGCTATTGAACTTCTAGACAGAACTTGAGATACCCATGCAGCTTAAGTTTTTGTGGCTGAAAAAGCTTACACATTAGAGATCTACATTCAATCAGATTACCAAGTCGATGCCAATTGTTGCTGAAACATGCTTCAGACAATCTGCACATATCGATAACATCTTGAGGGTTTATGAGGTGTAGGAAACATGCATGTACCTGCAGCCAATCGACTGCACAGCTGGAGTCGAGTACACACAGCTGAGGCTACGATGCCACAACCACGTAGGAGCTATAATACGCTCAGTCAGACATGCAGCCAGTGCTCAGCAAACATCTACGACCCCCCGCAAGCCCCGACAGGGTTGCACATGTATTGTACTGATCAATCAACCACGTGTCACTGATCAACCCCACCACAACGCTTTGCAAGGGCAGCCCCGGGGGATGCGGTTCACTTAGCAAAAAAAAATTAGAACTCAAAACTGATTCCACTTAGCGCAAGTTAACTTCATGCGGCTTCCACATTAGTACTCCACTGCATGCGCTACGTTTCACGAGGGTGATGGGGTCAGCTTGCTTGGGCGTAGCGGCTGTCCTGGGTGTCACCCTCGCAAAGCGTTGAAGTATCGAAGCTTCCTTAATATAATCGTCATGACGCAGCTTCCTAATACTCCTCCTGATGAAGCAACTTCCTCATACTCCTCTTCAAGCAGCGTCCTCGTTCTCCTCCTGCTTCGTCGTGACCGACTCGGCGTTCTTCTTCAGCATCGTGTCCAGCAGTGAGGAGCAGATGCGCGTGAGCGACGGGATGACGTGTGACGGTCCCTCGAGCATGTTGCCCCAGGGGACGCGGTAGCGGTTGCCCAGCTTGCTCCCCGTGGGCTCCTCCCAGTGCACCGATGCCCGGGACGGCTGCGACACGGGTCCAAACAGGCTCATGTAGGAGCTAGCCGGGGGGCCTGTTGATGAGGAAAAGGGGAAGGTAACAAGCAAAACCGGACCCCACAGGTATAGAGGCAACACGGTAGGCTGATTAAATAGGCTAGATATGCTAGTTCATGCTACACATGCTGGAGTTGGCACTGGGCGCCGGATGGAGGCAGCCAAAGAAAGGCGGGCCTGATTGGAGAGTTATCACACGGATGTGAGGGGGGGGGGGTTGCGCCGGTCTTACGCACTCAGACGGAGCAAAACATGGACTACATACCTTTACTACCATATTAGTAGGTAAGAGAATATATAGCAATGAGACAATAAATACCTTCAATGTATGAGGAATTATATTTACCGATGGATACTCATCTATGGAGGAGTACCCCGTTCAGTACCCATCGATGTCTCCACAAATGGGGAAGGGCCGATGACAAACTGTACCGGTCCTGAAAAACACTACAAGACCATCTCATAGCATTGTCATGAGTTAATTGTTACAAGACTTGTGTATCGATCTATCAATAGCGTACGTACATAAGTCTGTAGAATGATGCATCTATCGATAATGTAGTACATGGGAGTACCTGTGACTGGCAACGGCAATCTCAAGCACGCAAGCACGCTGTGACCTAGCACACAGACAACGAACATCATCCTACCAAACAAAGAGCACCACCACAAGCGCTACAACAAAGCAACATCCTACCCATCGATCGTACGACGTATCCACCAAGATGATCAACGATTGGTGGACCCATCACTCCAAGAGCAGCTCCCTTCCTGATTGTCACAGGTATTCCAAGCACATACCCCCCCCC
>RPFO01000050.1:838348-953450 GCA_009746045.1 Mesostigma viride
CATGTTGTCGTTAAAACGAAACTCCAAGTGCCCCTGCTCACAATGCCATAAGACCTGCCGGCTGCCTTTTGAATGACCGCCTCCAGCCCTTGCTCAAGTTCAGTGGTTTCTGCCCCATGCCATGCCGTGCTATGCAAGTCACAGGAACTTGGCGGTGCAAATGAGCCATCTACAAGGCATATAAGCTACACGCATGTTTATATTGATAGCCCCCCCTAGCCGCCCCCTACGGCTATGCAAGGCAAACCCCTCACGGTTGGGTTGTGACAACGTTGCCCCTCCTTCCCTTCCGCTCCTGGGGCGCGTAATCCATCAGATGAACTTGATTACTAATTATCACCTTTTCATGGTCATTTCTGATCCTTTTTATTTTGAGTATCTCTGTGTGCATGGGGTAACTACGGCCACAGCCTCTTCATCAGTTCCCCCTCGCATGGCGCTTGTGCGGACGCCAGTCACAGCGTCCCCCCCCACCTTGAAGAGGCCGTCCAGCGACGACGTCACTGCGATGTGCTCCTGCGGGTGGTAGCTGAGGCCTGTCACGGGCGCCCTGGGGACAAGAACATTAAAGAAAAGAGGTGGTGGTGGTGGTGGTGGGGGTCAGGGGGTTCAGAGGGCAGGATACAGAAGACCACGAATACTAGGGAAAACAAAAGTAATGATACTACTAGATCAGAGGAAAGATAAAATTGATGATAGTTATTAAGTGATGGTACAACTAGATATAGTAATACACTACTAAATGATTAGATATGAAATATATAAATAATAATAAATGGTAAGCACTCCGCGTTCCCTAATACCTTGTCCTGCTGCGGGAGGACAGTAGCAGCCCGCTGGAACGTGCAAGCTATAGTATTTCTACTAGCAGTGAAATAGTTAGGTAAATACTACTACTATAATATTTCTACTAGCAGTGAAATAGTTAGGTTAATACTACTACTATCATATTTCCACTAGCAGTGAAATAGTTTGGTAAATACTACTACTATAATATTTCTACCAGCAGTGAAATAGTTTGGCAAATAATACTACTATAATATTTCTACTAACAGTAATAAAATTCAGTGTACACGGGCAGGTGTCGCCACCAGTGGTGATACACAATACACACCAACCTGTGCCGCAGCAAACAGTCACGGGAGGTGGCTTCCCCAAATACCATCACCCCCGCTCCCCCCCCCCCTCGTCAACGCCGAGATCGGGCAGGGGCCACTTGAAGTGTAGACGCTACTGGCTAGTGGCTACTATCACTCGCCACCTGCAATCGTCACGCGCGCTCACTTGTTGATACACGTATAGGTCTATACGTCTACAGGTATATAGGTATATAGGTATGTAGGTCTACAGGTATATAGGTATATAGGTCTACAGGTCTACAGGATACATACTTGTGCGGCCCATCCACGCGCGTGTTTAGCTCAAAGTCCACCACGTTCGGCGCGCTGCGGCCCCAGAACTTGAGACACGCCAGCTCCGACACAACCTGACCCGCGCCCTTGACAGCCGCACCGCCGTTGCCGGCTGGTGCGCTGGCGTAACTGTTGCCTGCTGCGGCTGCGGCGACGGCATTAGGCTCCTCCATGGGCCTAACGTCAACGGTGACAAGGGCGTCCCCGTCGGCGCTGAAGGCGACCAGCGCGATGTGGGCCTGTGGGTGGCGGGTGGCGGGTGGCGGGTGGTGGGTGGGAGGTGGAAAGTAATATAAACATAATAAACAAAACTAATAAATTAAAAAAGGGTGGGACTTCAAGAGTTTAGACGCAAATTGCACCCAAAGCTTAGACCCACCAGAGAGGTGGCAAGTGCTGTAAAATAACGACGACAAACAAGGGTGAGACTTCAATAGTTTAGCCGCAAGTTGAGTGGGGGATGGCAGTGACTGGGTGCACAGTGTTGGGTGGCGGGTAATGGTAATTGTAGGCAGGAAGGATGGGGGCCTGTGGGCGACAGGTAGATGTGTCATAGGTACAGAATGTGATCAAAAGCACAGCAGCAAGTGCTAGGTGCACAGGAAAATCACAGCTCACAGAAAGATTTATCAATCCACCACCAGTGCACACTATATCAGGAGGTACATTTAAAACTCGATACATGAAAATTGAAGGCGCAAAGCGCGAATGCTCACCTGGCTGCGCGGCACCGAGGAGTCTGCGGTCAGAGCAGCAGTCGCGTTGGCCCCGTTGGCCCCCATTCGACCCGTCAGCCCCTCGGTGGTGAGGGAGACCAAGTTGCGGGGGGCCACCTCCACCTGCCGAGGGTTCAGCATGCAGCCCATGCGTGACATCGCAAGGGATGGAGAGTGAATTTTCCACCAAGCGGGAGATGCAGGTCGCGTTGCATGTACATGCGATGGTGGCATGGCATCATGGCAGAATGGCGATCGGGAGTGCAAGCAGAAGGGAAATGTGCCATTGCTTTTATCGAAAACATATTCGTAGAAGTTGAAGGACTACCATCAGTTGAGCGTAGACTTTGCACGCTTAATCCCATGAATGCCAACTACCCCCAAGCACGAATACTGAAGTCTGTGAAGGCCAACTACCCGCAAGCAGTAATACAAAGGGCAGCCCGAGTAAGTAGGGGATGCCCAAGTTTCCGTGCAGCATCCCTATGGCTACCGTGCCTATGGCTGAGTCTGAACACTTCGTCTCCGTATCACCTATGGCTTAGTGTCCGTGAGGGGATGCCCACGTTTGTGCCCAAGTTCCATGCCCAAGCTTGTGCCCAAGTTGTGTACAGCGCAGCTGCAAGACCCGCGGACACGGGGAAAAGTATCCTCTGCTCGTCGAGTCTTTACGGGATGCCTCCTACACGGGCCCCACGAATAAATGGAGCCCGGTGACAGAATTAGGTAGTCCACATTGCACCAGGTACGGCATTGCCACTGCAAAAACCATAGCACTGCATTGATAGCCCACAAGAAGTAACCTCCTAACACGCCAGAGGTGGCATGGATGACGCAGTAGGTCTCATTGCCGTGATAACCCAGGAAAATTAGTATCCTTATAGTGTCCTCATAGTGACCTAGGAACCTGCATCCCTCCCTCCCTCCCAGAGGCCTCACTTCTGATCGATTAGTGTTGCTTTCGATTGTGACCAATGCAGGCACAAACGCAAGACCACATAGCGGTCACACGCGCCTCACCTCCCACTCGTGGCTACGCAAACCGCATGGCTACGGAAACATAGCAACAATACCGAGGAGCGTGGCATCGCTACAGTCACCCTCCATCAAGCCGATCACCCCATCCTCATCACTCGCCCTCCATCAACCCCCCTTATGGTAGTAGCCCTCACGTGGCTACTAACACATAACCACCCCAGCATCAATGCCACCCAGCCGCCCCACCTCGCATGTGAGGAGCCCTCACGCGGGTACTGACACACAACGACGATGTAAAGTGACCAGAGAACACAGCATCAACCCCACACAGACGCCTGACCTCGCCCACGTGGCTACCAGCTTAGAACCACCTTAGTATGGGCAGAGAACCCTGCGCCGACCAGAGAACCAAGCAGTGACCCAAAACCCGGCCCGCCTCACCTCGCACACGTGGCTATTAAAATATAAGCATCAAAATATAACCAGAGAACCCTGCGCCGACCAGAGAACCAAGAAGCATCATGCCGCCCGGCCTCCTCACCTCCCACACGTGGCGGTCGGCGCCGGCATCGTAGAACTGGATCGTGTTGGCAGAGGTGGCCAACGCAAGAAGCTGACTGCGCGGCTCCACCAGCAGCATGTCCCTAGCGAGAGGCAGTGAGGGGTGCTGCCACGCGGGCTGCGCAGGGGCCAGGGGCCATGGTGGTGGTCCAGACAGTCCAATGACATCGTCAGCATACCATCTTGAAATATCCAGTTCAGCATCGCCAGTGCTCAACGATCATTCATTCTCAAAACGAATCATGAACAGAGTCCAGAGGTTTGGAAATCCTGCTTCCCTCATCGTACGTGGATAGTTGGGTGTGGGTTTTAGGCAGGCATGCACCCACTGACTGACGGGTCACGTACCACACAGGCATGGACTAATTTGATGATGTTTCGACGTTTGGATGATCACGCACTGTAATGTGACGCATTGTAATGTGACCAATCATGCACGAACTGCGTTGATCCGTTTGAGGAACAGACACCATCGTGTTCGTGCCTTCTATCAAACCTCGCCACGTTCGTGTCTTTTACCAAACTTCATCATGTTCGTGTCTTTAATCACACTTCTTGCAACAGCAATCTAAGTAGAATGTATTTCGGCAACTCTAGCACGCTGGCGCTATGGGATGCGATGATGGAGCAATCGAATGCGATGATATGAGTACTACATACGTGGAAGTACTACTTTCTCATACTGCTGACATACATATCAATACTGCTCTCGCGTGGTAATCATTTCCTTGACCACACGGCCCACTCACCATGATGCCGTGGATGGCACGGTGCACGCCCATGGTCGCGATGTTCACCAGCAGCAGGCGGTTTTCGTCCAGCGCCAGAATAAACTCGGACGGATCGCGCGTGGCAGAAATCGCCAGGATGGGCGCGCCCAGACGCGGCAGGAAGTTCTTGGCGTTGCTCTGCAGCTGCCAGATGACGAGCACTGCCTCCTCGCCACCTGACAGGCGGTGGAGGGGAGGCCGAGAGCCAAGTCAGGCAAGAAGGCAACACAAGGGGGGAGGGGAGGGAACGATGCAGGCAAGCAGGCGAGAAAGGCAAAGGGTTTAGGCAGGCAATGGCAATGCAGGCGATCGTGTGGGGAAGGCGAGGAGGCAGGCGGGGCAATTAGGGCGGCAGCAAGAACCCTAGGCAGGCGAGAAGGCGGTGAGTGAACGTGTTTGCCACGAAAAAGATTTCCACGATCGCTGAGCTATAGAGAACTTCAAGAAAAAATGCAACCAAACTAAACCTCCCGCAACGTGGAACCCTGACCTGCCACACCGCACTGTTTCCATCCACACCAGCACGAGGGATAAGAAAACCCAACATCAACCAAACAACAGGAAAACATCCTTACAAGGCACAAACACCACATGGCAATGCTTCTTCCCCATCACAGAAGCAAAAACAGCAAAACGACAATCTCCTCCACAAACAAACCCAAGTGAGGGGGGAAATCAACAAATGTGTAAGCACCCACCCCTACCCACCCCTACCCACCCCTACCCACCCCTACCCACCCCTACCCACCCCTACCCACCCCTACCCACCCCTACCCACCCCTACCCACCCCTACCCACCCCTACCCACCCCTACCCACCCCTACCCACCCCTACCCACCCCTACCCACCCCTACCCACCCCTACCCACCCCTACCCACCCCTACCCACCCCTACCCACCCCTACCCACCCCTACCAACACATGCACACGCAAACTCAACAGGGCAAATTCAGTCAACAGCTCTGGTAGCACATTCACCACTCTCAAGAGCACACTCACCGGACAGCAGGTACTCCCCGTCCGCGCTAAACACCACCGCGTTGACCCGCTGCGCGTGCCAGTGCAAGACCGTGAACACCTTCCCCCGCGCGCTAGCCGACGTCACGCCCGCGTCCCCCCCTGAGGCCGCCGTGGGCCCCACCCCGCCATCCGCTTGCCTCGCCGACCTTCCACCCCCACCATCCTCATCCGAGTCATCCTCATCGTCGTCATCATCATCATCATGGTCGCTGACGTCATCCATGTCATCACCCACATGGCCATCCGCGCCGCGCCAGCCCTCAGTAGCGCGTGCGCCAGTAGCCAGCAGGCCCGTGGGCACGTGAGCATCGGCGGCCGCGCCCCCCCCCTTACGGGCGGCGTGCGACGGCTGTCGGGGGACCATGTTGGCGGCAAAGTCGCGCCAGAGCACGATGCGGCCGGTCACGTCACCGATGGCCGCGTAGCGCTCGTTGGGGTCGATCGCCATGCACGTGTACGGCTGGAGGGATGAAGGCAATGAAGTGAAAAGAAGGAGAATCAGAACATACATGGAGTGAAAAGGAAGAGAATCAGAACATACATGGGGTGAAAAGGAAGAGAATCAGAACATACATGGGGTGAAAAGGAGGAGAATCAGAACATACATGGAGTGAAAAGGAAGAGAATCAGAACATATATGGAGTGAAAAGGAGGAGAATCAGAACATGTATGGAGTGAAAAGGAAGAGAATCAGAACATACATGGGGTGAAAAGGAAGAGAATCAGAACATACATGGAGTGAAAAGGAAGAGAATCAGAACATGTATGAAGGGAAAAGGAAGAGAATCAGAACATGTATGGAGTGAAAAGGAGGAGAATCAGAACATGTATGGAGTGAAAAGGAAGAGAATCAGAACATATATGAAGTGAAAAGGAAGAGAATCAGAACATACATGGAGTGAAAAGGAGGAGAATCAGAACATGTATGGAGTGAAAAGGAAGAGAATCAGAACATGTATGGAGTGAAAAGGAGGAGAATCAGAACATACATGGAGTGAAAAGGAAGAGAATCAGAACATGTATGGAGTGAAAAGCAAGAGAATCAGAACATACATGGGGTGAAAAGGAGGAGAATCAGAACATATATGGAGTGAAAAGGAAGAGAATCAGAACATACATGGAGTGAAAAGGAGGAGAATCAGAACATGTATGGAGTGAAAAGGAAGAGAATCAGAACATACATGGAGTGAAAAGGAGGAGTATCAGAACACATATGGAGGGAAAAGGAAGAGAATCAGAACATATATGGAGTGAAAAGGAGGAGAATCAGAACATATTGAAGGGAAAAGGAAGAGAATCAGAACATATATGGAGTGAAAAGGAGGAGTATCAGAACATATATGGAGGGAAAAGGAGGAGAATCAGAACATGTATGGAGTGAAAAGGAAGAGAATCAGAACATATATGGGGTGAAAAGGAGGAGAATCAGAACATGTATGGAGTGAAAAGGAGGAGAATCAGAACATACATGGAGTGAAAAGGAGGAGAATCAGAACATACATGGAGTGAAAAGGAAGAGAATCAGAACATATATGGAGCGAAAAGGAAGAGAATCAGAACATACATGGAGTGAAAAGGAAGAGAATCAGAACATACATGGAGTGAAAAGGAAGAGAATCAGAACATACATGGAGTGAAAAGGAAGAGAATCAGAACATATATGGAGTGAAAAGGAGGAGAATCAGAACATATATGGAGTGAAAAGGAAGAGAATCAGAACATATATGGAGTGAAAAGGAGGAGTATCAGAACATATATGAAGTGAAAAGGAAGAGAATCAGAACATACATGGAGCGAAAAGGAAGAGAATCAGAACATATATGGCTGGCAGGAGGGCTGGCAGGAGGGCTGGCAGGAGGGCTGGCAGGAGGGCTGGCAGGAGGGCTGGCAGGAGGACAATTTAGGGGGATTAAGCGAGAGAATGAGCACTTGATCAGGTGTATGGCTGCCAGAATAAAGCACCTTAGGCACAAGAGAGAGAAAAAAGAGCAGGGTACAGGAAACGAGGCGCAAAGTGAGGGTCCGAGCCGGTGTGTGGTGCCCAGGGAAAATGTCAAAGCAAAAGAAAAGCACAGTAGCCGGTGTCTGCCGCCAGGAGAGAAACAAAGGCAAAAAGAGAGGGAGCGACTTGTACTGCTGCAAAGAGGCCTTAGACAATATGGGCCCGAAAAATCAGGAGGAGTAAGACAAAGGGCTGAAAGGAGATTTAAAAAAACGACAAGTTACAAAAAAGTTCCTGTATTGGACAACAGGGGGAGCCAGCAGGTGCCCACCAATGCGCAGCCAACCAAACCCCAACTTGCTTGGGCCTTGGCTGCCGCTCGTTTGCACATATAAGACAATACTTCTATTCGTCTAAGACACAACAACAGAACATGTTGACACCCCGCATCATGCACCGATTCGTGTCCATCCCATTGTGTGCACTCTCTGTGTCATGGCCACTTTCACATGGCTCAACTCGACATCTACCTCCATGCCTGCCCCAAGCTCTCCGTGTGTACGAGGGTCAATGGCACACGCCATCCTCTGCCATCCTCTGTGTCAATGTCACACGCCTCTTGTGCCTGCCCGTGCATTGCCCCTCATCTTGTGCACCTTGTCATCTAGTTGCCTCTGTCACTGCCCCCTCACCTTGTGCACTTTAACACTTCCTGCCTGGCACCCGCATTGGTGCGTGCGACTGTTCCTCTCACCTTGTGCGGCAGCGAGGCTTCCCGCTGGCCGTCCAGCGAGTAGATCGAGGCCACACGGTGGTGGAACGTGCCGATGTAATGCCGGCTGCCGGCACCCAGCTGCAACGGGCAGTTCCTCTGCTTCACCAGCGCGTGAAGAACACGGGCACAAAACAAGCCATGTGAGAAGCACGGCAAAGCAGGGGCAGAACGATGTCAGAGATGTGGGCGTGAACTACTGCGGGCAACTCCTCTGCGTGGGTTGTGGCAAAGTGGGCATGTTTGAACGCCCTCACCATGACTACCGACAACTTGGCCGCACGAGGTCAGGCTGAGCGACGCCGTACACGGCGGTGACACATACCATATAGGACACACATACAGGACATACATACACACCACATACAGGACATACATACACAACACATACAGGACATACATACACACCACATACAGGACATACATACACAACACATACAGGACATACATACACAACACATACAGGACATACATACACAACACATACAGGAAATACATACACAACACATACAGGAAATACATACACAACACATACAGGACACCCACCCACAACACGATGAGTGAAACCACGCACCTTGGACACCAGCGCTTTGGCCGCGCGCGTCGTCAGGTTGAGCGACAGCACAGTGGCGGTGCCAAACTCGCCGCGCGCGAGAAGCAGCAGGGAGCCCTGCTGGGGGCCCTCTGACGGCACGTGCTGCGAGGAGGCGAGCGTCCCAAGGACAGGCGCGTGTGTGCGTGGACGCAGACTTGATCAATATACTTGGAAAAATCCCGTTATTTACGTACACATTTCTAGGCTACCTCTTTTGCACAAAGGCTGCACTGGCAAGCCAGATCGGGAAAGCAGGCAAATGGGTATCCTGCTTGGCACTAGTTGCCGCCTTGGACAAAACAAAGCAGAGCAGAACCATACTTGGGGCCAGTATTATAGTCGTTGGACACTATAGTCGTTGGACACTACAGTCACTGGACACCATAGTCATCTGACACATATCTCCCCAGGCCACTGCAAGTGCTGCAACACGTTAACCATGTGCTAATGTGTAATGTGCTGCAACACATTCGCAGTCCACCGCACACACCTGAAAAAGGTGCCTTGCAAAAGCGCCGCTCCTCACCCCTACCTCCCTCCCCCTACCCTTTCCGTTTGCAACGGCAAGCATTGCCACCTGCCCAAGGCACAGGTGCCTCTACCCGCTACCGCCAACCGTCGCATCCTGGACCCCCAGAAAATTGTTGAACTTTGTAAAACGGTCGGGCAATTTTCAAGTCCAGGGTGATGTGCGGCAGGAAGCAGAAACAATACAAACCAGATCCTGGTAGCGCCGTAGTGCACCTCTTGACTCGCAAATTCCTAGTAGCGCATTCGTGCGGCTCTACCCTCTCGCGTGAAATAGACTGGTAGATAGTCCATTACACTTCTCACACGAGAAAGGCCATCCTGCAACCACGGCAGCAAGACCTAGGTGTTACACACTTCAACAGTAGCCCCCCAAATTCTTGTTTATTTCTTTCCGGGGTCACTGCGAATTCTGCTCTATCAACCACACAGGCAAATACATTATCCTTCCATCAGTCTTCCTTGCCCTCTCCACCTACTGCCGTCCTGCAGTCCAAGAACTGCCTTTTGCCTATATCCCCCCAGGAAACCATCAACGCTGCACCTCCGCATCTCAAATCCGCCCTCCCGCCATGCCCGCCCTCACATCTTTCCAACCCAACGCCTTCACAATGAACCCCCCCCCTTCTCCTTCCCCCCCTCCCCTCACCATGCCCTCGAGTGCCCCCCCCTGGTAGAGCGTCTCCAGATGCACCCCACTGGCCACGTCCCACGCGCGCACGCTGCCGTCCAACGAGCAGGAGAAGAGCTGGGGGGGGTTGGGGGGTGGGGAAATGGGGTGGGTTAATGAGGTGGGGAGGTGGACGCAGACGTGGAGGTGTGGGTGTGGGTGTGGGTGGGTGTGGGTCGGGGTGTGGGTGGAGGTGGAGGTGTAGGGGGGGAAGGCAAGAACACGTCAACCACAGCACCTCCGATTGTTGGGGTGTAGTTATGGGTGCGGTGTGTGTGTGTGTGTGTGTGTGTGTGTGTGTGTGTGTGTGCGTGTGTGTGTGTGTGCGTGTGGGGGGGGAGAGGGGGGGGGGCGCGGGGGGGGGGCTGGCGTCGTGGGGGTGGGGGTGGGAGGGGAGGAAGCAAATAACATGGAATGACTATGATACTGCATGCGGAAGGATATGCATGAGTGGTGTTGGTGCCAAGGGCACGCCACGTGGGAAGCCGGGCAAAAAGTTACAGGCAAACTGCACAGGATCACCAAAACCTGTGTGTGGTAGTAAAGCAAAATTGTGATACTAGTATCAATAATGGTAAAGTATATCAACAACAAGTTTAAAAGTAATATAGTCACCCACATACAGCCAAGTACTTCTGCATTGCTGCTTGTATGAACAGAACGAAGTCGTCAGCGGAGCACCTTTGCTTAGGATTTAAGGTTTAGGGTTTATCTCTCCTTTACAGGCATCAGGAAGGCAAAACAGCTGTAGAGAAAGTAACGTGAATAGCAGAGGGAACAGGGGGGGAACAGGGGGGGAACAGGGGGGGAACAGAAGGGGAATGGGGACAAGCTAGCAAGGTTGATTAGGAGTGGGGGGGGCGGGGTCGCCAGGGGGGATGGAGAACGCATGCATAGGTCTCCACAGGAAAAGGCAGAGGAAACGACCACTGCGGCTTCACAAGGCGCCCCATCGCGTTGCAAAGGAGACATTCACCGATGAACCAGATACCATCACGGCATTACATTGGCACCATCATGAATAACCTATTAATGCGCGTCACGTGGGCATAAGTCCTAAGTGGGATGGGAACCCCATGATGCGGTGGATATCCAGAAAAAGGACAGGAGCATGAGTAGCACGTGAAATAGCTCCCACGACAGAAGAGAGCAAACCACGCTGGCCAAGCAACTTTATTTTTCCCTTTTTGCCCATTTTGTCAGCAATACCCTTTGGTAGCAACCTACCTGAGTGGCATTCAGCGGGTTCAATGCGATGCCTGTCACGCGTCCTGTGTGGCCCTCCAGCTGGCACACCTGTTCGACACGTGGACATGACGAGGCATGAGTCAGTGACCGGGTCACCCACGCGACGGACGGTAGGGCAAGCATAGGTGTTGTCTCATTGACACGTGCACAAGTAGGTGTGCCACCACTTTGCGTCCACCACTAAACCCAAGTGGCGGCCTGGTCGGTGCAGGCACAGCGAGCCCAAGAGGGCTGACGCGCAATTACAAAGCACGGCCGCTCTAGAGAGCATAGACGGAACGCGTCTCGCATATCATGTATGAACTTTCTAACGTCATCGACCGCATTGAACGTACAAGCTCGCCGGTAGCGAGGCTCAAAATCCTCACGCTGCTCCCCGAGCATGTGCATAGCAACTTTCCGTCGGGGGTGCCGATGGGAGCTATGCTCGAGCTAATCTGCCCCCCCGCCACCACCACCCCGGGTGTCTCAACATCTGCCGCATCCTCTCCCTCTTCACGCCCACCCTGTACAGCCGCATCATCATCTCTAGCTTCCACCATTGTAGCCCCGCGTTGCTTAACTTTCCGGGATGACTTACGGACAGTCGGGGGAGCCTCTACCAGCTCCGTTTCTACATTTTCTATGGCCTCGGCTGCCGACGCCGACTTGGTATTGGCAGCACGGGAGGGTTTATGTCGCGTTTCCACCATTTGAGGCGTGCACGCTGCAAATACCCCTGAACGGCCACTGCCTACGGTGTCACCCAGGAATCGCTAGGCTGCTTAGGACACAGGAGCCCGTAATTGGCCATTAGAACGGGCCATTAGAACCTGTGCAAAAGCCGTCATAGCTGAGTTTTTGATGTTTCTCAATATCACGTCGGCACTTGGCTGCGTTGTGCGCGGAGCTGCACAGTGCAGCCGCTTCGGCGGACGTTACTATGCTGATTCTAGCACATGCACGCCCCTGGACAATAGCCATTTGGCAAATACCAATTGTCTTGCTAATATTCATTTCTACTAACTGTGTCGTACTAGCTGGCACTTGGCAGCTAATTTCGCGGGAATGCCAGCAAACGTCTGCTCTGGCAAGTGGCAAAGGCCATCGGCCACCATGGGGAATTTTTGCCCTGAAATATTGCCACCGTCGACCGGGTAATGGCGAGCACCTGCTTTTCATTGCTTGGACGATTTTAATTTCTAGAGAGGGCAGGACATCGATACCAGCAAAAATGCGAAAGACGGCAGCTGTTTGCCGAAAAATAATTGCCACCGACGCTCTTGGATCGACATTGCTGCAGGAATGGAAAGTCAGGTTGCTGCCGGTTTCAACATGCGGGTCTGGGGTTACTAGCTACGCCGTGAACGCAGCGGTTACGATGCAGCGAAGAGATTCCCCCATGCCAGACGCAAGGTTTTTCTCTTCTGGTCCGGCACCTGTAGGGCCCGAGACCGATGCATCCGCGTCAGAGGAGACTACGAGCTTCGGTACTGTACCCTGCGCTTTCCGAAGCATGCACACTGTTGCTCCCCGTTGTTAGGATCACCAGGACGTTTCATTACTAAACACGTTGTTCTTTGCTGCCTCTTTGCGGTGTGTGTGTAATACTACGCAGGATTTAAGACGGTGCCTAAGGAAGAAAAGAGTGGACTGGTCGCTGGAGTATTTCAGCGAGTGGCGCCCACGTACGATCTAATGAACGACCTCATGAGTCTTGGCCTGCATCGGCTATGGAAGGATAGGTAAGATTTTGCAGCCAGCACTGCTATTGCGTAAATTATGTTACTTTATTTACGACAAGCAGGGCGGCGCTGCTGTCTTTGTTTGTGGGGTGGCCGGCGCATAACAGTTTCGAGTCCCACAAAATGTAATTCATTCGCTGTCCGCCAACATCAATTCAGATACCCTACATAAACTTCTGTATTCTTTCCCCCCTCCCTCCCCCAACCTCCTCCCCCCATAGTTTTTTGTCCCAATGCCTCCCCAGGTGCCCATCTCCTTGTACTCAGGCGCCCTCACTGATCACTGGACTAAGGGGCGAAGCACACGTGGGGCAGCCATGATGTCGACATGCTGGCATTTTCTGATGCTGACATTCTGGCGTGCTGGCCTCGCTTCCTTATAATTTGCCTCGGCCTTGGCCCTTGCCCGGCCAAACCTGTGCCTGTTCCTCGCCCTTGGATGCCCACTGCCTGGCACCACACGGCCACGCCTACTGTATGCAATGCAGGCTTGTTGAAACGCTGCGGCCGTTCCCAGGAATGAGCCATCTGGATGTGGCGGGGGGGACAGGTGAGCGATGCCAAACGTAGGAGGTTTACTATCAACAGTGCTATGTAGTACTTTTAGTAGTATTCCGAGAAATAACAACGTAGAACGGAACGTAGAATAGAAAACGTAGAATAGAAATTGGATATCTGTATGCTGGCTCACTCCTTTAGTATGAAACGCCTTTTTAGAAAGTGTAAATTACATCATATGTCACCATTCGTTTGTGAAGTTAAGTGGCACGTGTGGATCAGTTGACCGCTGCGATCGTGCGTGGGGTATGAGCTGGACCTGCGTGTAAAGGGGTATCGTGGCCAACCCATTGCCCCGTTTTTTTTTTTTTTTTTCTTGCAAAGCGATAAGCTTTTTTAAGTACGCGTATAGCACCTAGTGTAAAAACAATTTCATGGACATGATGTTCATGCTTTCCGGAAAGCCCATGATTCACAGTTTTTTTTTAGCTAGCCAGACCTGCCAGATACTGATTCCATGGGGAGATACAGTGGTTTGAGCTCAGGGGGGTCTGGTCATGACCTCGATTTCATGACCCTAGGTGATAACTCATGCCTCTGTTCACAAATGGTTCCGTAACAAGATCTGGCCTTTGGCGTTGGCTATGGGCAACATATGTAGACTCTGTGGCGCAAAACTCAGGGCCCTGTGGCCACTGGAGCTATTTTTCATATGAATCAGAAGTACCATGCAGTACAACACAGTGAGCAGTAATGGCGGCCCCTCACAACATGACACAACGCCACACGCCCCGTACATGGGGCCATCATGAGATCATGAGCTACGAGGGTCAAATTGTCGAAAATAGGTTGTTTACATGTTATACAACATCTAACATGGATCATATATCATACTTTCATGCGGTACACGACAAAAGCAGGCAGCCAGAGCCAAAGCATCATCCATTCTAACAACCTGATGCGTCCGTGCCTCACAGAGAGGGAGGTGCTGGGTTTTAAACGCGTTTTCTCTTACATCGCGATGTATACAACCCGAGGCTTGACAACGTGATACATCGCGGTGCAAGATGACACGTGGCACACCCAGAAACCATGAGGCATCCATGCCACCTCCTTCACCCGCGCTGACACCAAAGTTCAGTGGCACATTCTTGTGTTCGGCCATCACACAAAAAAAATCGCAAAAATGCACCAAATTTTTTCTGAGATTCTCTGGGATGTATGTGACCTCCGGACAGACTTGCAGACCAAAAATCTCTTGTCTACTGGGTCTGCCACGTGTCAGGTTACAGCGCGATCCATCGCGTTCGAACCCTACAACGCGATGTATCGCGATGGGACAAAAACACGGGTTAACCAATTAAATGCACGAAAATGCGTCACGTGGCTACCAATGAAGGAGCCTTCGGCCCCTGTACACAACGAGGAGGGAGGGCGCCTTAGCTTCTCTCACTGCCTCAAGCGGGCAGGCGACAGAGGCCAACCCATAATGTTGCTATGGTGTTTCGGTCTATATATGGCATGCACGAGTTTTATCATGGTATGATGAGTAAAAATTACTATTTATGCGAGTAACGGGCTGGCGTGGGACCGGGCATGGGGTGTTTCATGGGGTGGGGTATTCTCACTGATGGGGATTTGGGCATGGATGGGTTATCATCATGGGTGGGTTATTGTCATGGGTGGGTTATTGTCATGGGTGGGGTGTGGTCATGGGTGGGGTGTTGTCATCGGTGGGGTATCGTCATGGGTGGGTTATTGTCATGGATGATGGGGTGTGGAGGCAGGCGACGTTGCGTTCCGGGTCGCAAGGGCCATCCTGCAGCAGAGCCCCGACGTGCGCTTCGGGGTGCCCCCCGAGTACACCCCCAGTACAGCTGCCAGCATGAGTGCGAGCGCCAGTACCAGCACAGGTGCCAGCAATATCGGCGGCGCAGAAGGGCCCAGTGAGGGCGTCGCTTCGCCGCGCCGCTCTGCGTCCCTACGGCCCTCATCGTCGCTGACCGTTCTGGACATCAACCCGGCCATGTTGGCCGTGGGGGAGGAGCGGGCGATAAAGTCCGGTGAGGGAGCGCACCTCAGAACATCTTCCGTGCATCATGGCTTTTTGTGGTGGTCGTTCTTTGTTAAGTCCGAAGAGGTTGAGCCCCTCATTATGTGGTGCTTTTTCGTGAGCTTTCTATTGAAACTTATTTTTATACTACTATATTTGATTCTATTGAACATTTCAGTGGGGCTCTGGCCTTCAATACATCATGGTCCTATCTCGTGATGATAGGCCATGCCATTGTGTCCTGGTCATACCCATGTTTGTTGGTGTGTTTGCCTGTGGTCTTTGATAGCCTGTGGTGAATATATATAATAGCGTGCGGTCTGCAGCGTGACATGTGTGTTTATGACATGTGGGGATGGTTTATGACACGTGTTTTCTCGGTGCTTAGTTACCCATGACCCATCGCTGGCACGGCCACCTGCTTCTGTCGTACAAGCTGCCAGTTTTACACGCCCATGACCCATCTGACCGCTCACTGGCCAATAATAAATAAATAAATAAAAATAAATCTTGACACTCCACCCGCGCTCCAGCCCACCCATGAGCAGATGATGGCTCGGTATGAGGTACCGCGGGGGTTGCACAGGCCACAGTGCCTCGCTGTGTGGGGGTAGTGTGCGCCCTGTCACGCTCTGCAGCTCCTGTGCGTGTGTCTAACATTAAACTAAAAGAAAACATTTGCATCAGGAGCGCCCGCGTTGCATGGGTGATGCAACTACGGTCATATCATGCACTCTCTCCCATATACTGCTACTGGCCTGACGCTGCAACCTGGTCAATATTTAACCTGCCTATACTATACCTTTCACGCCAGGAGTTGCCACATATACCTCCCCTAGCCTAGTTACACTCCTCCAAGGCTCCATGTACTACCTGCTTGGAGAGCATAGTCGTCGTGCCATGAGTCGCTAGGAGCCAGGTAGGCCTCTCAGCAAGGTATCGCTTGTTCTGCTGCTTGTGACTTGGTCACTCGAGTAGTCCGTCATGTGCTGCTCCGCGCCACCTTTCTATTCAACTCGCCTTCTTGTCAACTTTTCGAACATTCCGGCTCGGCTCCAACGTTCTGCGGTTGTTTGCCCACCCTTTTCTGCTGCTGCACCGTTAAGCGGTGCTGATTGTTTACTAATCACGTGTCCCGCCGCACATATCTTATACATCATATCGCCACACATATCGTTTTCGGCAATGTGCCTGCCCTTGTTGGCCACCACACAACGTGCGTCGCACCTCCTTTACTATTACTTTTGTGAAGGTACCGATTCGGTCCAGCGTCGCAGTTCTTTCCCTTGGGCCACACATTCCTCATTCTGGTGACGCATTCTTTCCTTGTGCTGCGTTGCCCGATGCTTTTTCCTACCGCCCATTCTTTGTCTTTACCGCCTATTTTTTGTCCTTACCACACTGTTCTTTGTCTTTTCCACCCATTCTGTGCCGCAACCCCCCAGGCCTGCTGGAGGAGGTGCGTGGCCGCGTCGACCTCACGTTTGTGCAGGGGGATGCGGAGAAGCTCCCCGTGCCGGACGCCAGCATGGACAGTTACACGATCGCGTTCGGCATACGCAATGTCACGCGCATCGACGCCGCGCTCAGGGAGGCCTTCAGGTGGGCGTGGCATGTACTCGTGCGCTCTGCCTCGTGCTCTTGCCATTCTACCTCATGTCACCGCCGCGGTTTCTACCACTAGTGCCCTGGAGCCTTTGCGCCTCCTATTCCCCTGGTACCTTTGCGCCTCCTATTCTAGTAAAGTATATGTGCATCCTGTCTTAAAATAGATGTGTCATGGGCCGGTACAAGGTAACCATGGACATCCATTGTGGGAGTTGCGCTGGGACAAGATTTTGTTTTGTTCCTTCGGAGAGCTGCTACGCGTATGGTTTTCTTTGGCTTGATTTCCTTTCTGTCTGTTCTTGGTCGGCCGTGCTTGGACGTTCCGCAGGGTGCTAAAGAAGGGCGGGCGGTTCCTTTGCCTCGAGTTCAGCAAAGTGGAGCCTGCGGCACTGCGGCAGATGTAAGCGAGCGTCCTTACAAGCGAGCGTCCTTACAAGCCAGCGCCCTTCCAAGCGAGCGTCCTTCCAAGCTAGCGTCCTTACAAGCGAGCGTCGTTACAAGCGAGCGTCGTTTCATTTCATGCTTTCGTGTGCATGTTCCGGGCGCGTTTCACGCGCTGTTGCCGTTAGTTGCTGTTGGAGTCTTGTTGCATTTCGTGGCAACAAAACCGGGGATTTAGCTGCTGGCATCTGCTCTTATGTTCGGCTACTGGCATCTGCTCTTATGTTTGGCTGCTGGGCATCTGCTCTTATGTTTGGCTGCTGGGCATCTGCTCTTATGTTTGGCTGCTGGGCATCTGCTCTTATGTTTGGCTGCTGGCATCTGCTCTTATGTTTGGCTACTGGCATCTGCTCTTATGTTTGGCTGCTGGGCATCTGCTCTTATGTGCGGCTGCTGGCATCTGCTCTTATGTTTGGCTGCTGGGCATCTGCTCTTATGTTCGGCTGCTGGGCATCTGCTCTGATGTTTGGGTGCTGGCATCTGCTCTTTTGTCTGGGTGCTGGCATCTGCTCTTATGTTCGGGTACTGGCATCTGCTCTTATGTTTGGGTACTGGCATCTGCTCGCAGAATACGACGGTGTTGTGCTCAAATTCTGAATCGCGCGTGCGCATGCCTGCGCACACCCGCACTACACCCCCCCCACGCCATTTACAAACTCTGCACAATCTACGCCCTCTACAAACTCTACACCCTCTACATAATCTACACCCTCTGCACACTCTACACACTCTACACACTCTGCACCCTCTACACCCTCTACACCCTCTGCACACTCTACACACTCTACACACTCTACACCCTCTACACCCTCTACACCCTCTACACCCTCTTCACACTCTGCACACTCTACACACTCTGCACACTCCACACAAATGACACACCTTACACAGGACATGACACTACACACACTACACACACAAAACAGCGCAATACATCGCACACACCCACGCACCCACAACTCACACACAAACATTGTGGTTGTCGATTGCCACCGCATGGACCATGCACCCCACGCATGTGCACCCCTAGCTATGACGCCTACTCCTTCCAGGGCATCCCGGCGATGGGCCGGCTGGTGGCGGGCGACCGTGAGTCGTACGCGTACCTGGTGGAGAGCATCCGGCAGTTTCCGGACCAGGTAGGGGGGCTATTCGACAGCAGTTTCCGAACCAGGGGTTCGACAATAGTTTCCGGACCAGGTAGGGGGGGTGTTCGACAATAGTTTCCAGACCAGGTAGGGGAATTGTTCGACAATAGTTTCCGGACCAGGCAGGGGGGCTATTCGACAGCTTCCCAACCAGGTAGGTCGAGGCTCTTTCGGCAGCGTCCCGACCAGGTAGTTATATTTATTTGACCACCAGGTGGGTATGTACCCCGAGCTACCTTGGTCCGGATTTTCCAGATTTCCGGCCTGCGCTGGTTGTCTCTTTGAAATATGTTTTACCACCAGGTAGATCTATTTTATTTGACCACCACAGTTTCTAACCAGGTAAACGCGGTATTCGACACTTCCCGACAATGTAGGTTTATTATTTTAGCACATACCCTGGACCGGGTAGGGGGACTATTTCGACATTTTCCTACCAGGTGGTTAGCACGTTCTAAAATTTCTTACCTGACAAGACGAGCACATGGGCATGTGTAGGCAGGCGGGCAGGCAGACACACAGGCAGGCAGGCAGGCGGCGAAGCTGGTAAGGGAGCTGCAAGGCAAGCAGGCAGGCAGGCAGGCGGGCGGGCGGACGGGCGGGCGGGCGGGCGGGCGGGCGGGCGGGCGGGCGGGCGGGCGGGTGGGTGGGCAGGCAGGGTGGTGGGCACCTGGGCATCGTTCATGGTGTTCGTTTTTGAATGCAGCGGACCGAGGAAAGTACTGTCCCGATGGTGATGTGCAGCTGTCGTTGTCAGCTCTTTTCTCTGTGATATTGGAAGTCGGTAGGGCAGTAAGGCATGGCCTTGACGTGACATGGGTGTTACCGTGGTGTTCATACCGTTATAACTGACTGGTTTGCATACTATTAATTAATAATAGCACGTGACTGTGTCACATGGATGTCAATACAAAGTAAAGGAACCTCCGACCCCTATACACGACGAGGAGGAAGGGCGCCCTCGACTAGCATGCACTAGCTTCTCTCACTGCCACAAGTGGGCATGCCACAGAGCACGCTTTCCGCATCATGGTGCGGGCGCAACTGAAGGTGCAATACAACAATAGGTAGGCTGACGCATAGAAGATGCTTTGAAGGTGAGGCGGGCTCAAGATGTAGTAGGCTAATCTGCAAGCTTATGGCCGCAATGAACCAGGGCTGATCGAAGTTACTATAATGCTGAGCGAATGCCATTCCTGGGAAGTGCTATAAGTAATGCTATTGCATCCCACATTGCCTGCATATGCTACCGCTAGCATGCCCAACAGTTGATCACAGATAAATTGGCAGAGGTAGTAAAGAAGCAGAGGCAACAAAGAACCGTCGTGGTTACCTCGGTAGGCCCTCCCAATTATGCCCTCAGCCCCCCCCCCGCCTCCCCCGGCCCGCCCTAGCCTCCGAGCCTGGTTTTCCCCTCTTTCTGCCCTCTCATTTCTTCGTTCTTGACCTGAGCTCCTGACAATTTTGAACACATGCACCCCACGTTCTGCAGACTACCTTTGCGGGCATGGTGGAGGCGGCCGGTTTTAAGAGAGTGAGCTACGAGAACCTGCATATGGGCGTGGTTGCCATCCACTCTGGATTCAAGCTGTGATGAGTACATGGCCTCCAGATTATTTTCCAGTTTTCTGGCCTGCGCTGTTTGTCTCATTGATTTATGCATGGGTGGCAATTAAACTTTTGGCTGCATGCAGCATGAGTAACCTGCACCCTGCAACTCTAACAGCTTGCAACAGCACACAGCCTGCCTCCAAGGTCGTGACCAATCCAGCTATAAGAGCTACTCCTACACACAGATCTCGAGTGATTTATCTAGTACCAAATCCGAAAGGCTTGCATCACTCCCCGGACAGGAGAACTTTTGCGGATGACTGTAGGTGTAAGTTGGCGATGCCATGGTAACCGGAGACGTCCGTCCTATAGTCAGCAAAATTGGTGCGAGAGGTCCCCAGTTCGATTCCGGTCGGATTCATTTGCAGATCGCGTTTTCCGCGTTTTCCGCGGCCCGGCACTGAACGCAAAGGTTTTCACCTTTGCGGAGTGTCTGATCAGAATAAGAGCTGCAGCGATTGGGCTTTCTCATGCTGCTTATGAAAAGGCATTTGCCTGGGTACCTTCCATTTCTAGGGTAGGGCCGGGGTATGTCCAGTCAGCCACCAACCCTTGGAGACAGCTAGGTAATCAGGGATGCAGGTTTGCCAGAGCTAGCATGAGGAGTACTCAGCGCGTGCCTCGCTTGTGATCCTCCACGCAGAGTGTGCCTTGTGGATCACATTTGGCCGCATGACTGCATGCGTATGACTTTCATGTCATTACGAACAAGAATTATGCAAGCGCCTCATGTTACAAACAAGACCCAGGGCGTCTGAGTTCAAAAGTTTGTATATCCCGTGACTCTCCCAGCGGAGGCGCGTGCACAGTGATATTGAAATGCATCGAATGAATCTTGGTTCAGTGTAGCTGCGCTGGAATCTCACAGGCGTGGACCAACGAGCTGGCCTGCAAAGTGCATGCCTTTTGATCTGCGTGGATAAATTAATTATTGCAATGCTGCACCACGACAGGCAAGCCCAACATGTATTAATTAACGTAACTGCGTCACGTGCATGCCCTGCCTTCGCACTACTGCGCTCGATCGCGGTTTGGGTGGAACTCAAATTAATGAAGTATTGGAAGGGGGGCATTAGTTAATTAATTAAATTAAGAACATACTTCCGTGGGGAGGTTGTCTCCTTAATACTTCCGTGGGGAGGATGAATTAATTAATTAGTTAAGAACATACTGATACCGGCCTCGATCCGTGGGTCGAGGATATATGTAACACATATCCCTGAGAAGGGGCACATGGTATTTAATACATTCTGAGATATGAAGTGAGACAACTATGCATGCCTAGACGCATGGTGATGGTAGCGATCGCAACCTGTGCAGAGGTGGTGGGTGTAAACTGCCACCTACTCTGGTCACCACGGGTTCACCATTAAAATTTAATTGATTTATAACATGACTCCGTTGGGAGATCATGTAGCACGTATTCCCTTGCTGGATGGATGGAGGTGGGCGAAGCCGCGAAACCAAACTAAGCTAACTCTAAGCTAATCTAGAAAACCCTAACTGCTCTACTCAGCAAAGCGCCCCTTCCTCCTGCATGGGGGGAGGGGGCTTTCCCACAGGGGCCGGCGTGTGAGCCTGGACAATCGTCTTCCACATACCTCTTCTTGTTCTGCATATAGTCCAAGCAAGAGTGAGGGAGTGAATGCGGTGTTCGAAATTAGCTGGGACCACTAGTTCGGCCAGCAACTGCTGTGTGTAGTTCATGGCAGGTTTACCCAGCTTTCTAGGAATGTCCTTGGGGCCAGGCCAGGTCATGCAGCCTATGCCGCCCTGGTTGGCCAAGCCACTGAGGACCGGCCAGACCGAGGGCGGTGTGTACCTGACTGGTGCGAGCAAGATGTCCTACGAATGCTATCCTACGCTGTCTCTCGTCCGAAATGCGAGGCATACCCCGCCTGATACAAAGACTCTAATGACCTACGTGTGGAAAGCCCTACATTCAAGACCTGTCGAAGCATCCTGTAAACCGTGCCGTCCAGCCGTGCGGCCATTGTGTCCGTGAGCGTCCATGCCTCGGCGCCATACGTCGTGAGCACCGTGAGGACTAGGACCTTGAAGAGCACGTGCTTGCGGTGCTCGGCCAGGTCCTTCGAGCGCCAGTAGGAGTTGAGCGAGCGGAGCCTGGCCCAGGCCTGGCTGATGCGGATGTCCACATCGTCGGCGGTGTCCCGTCGGTGATGCACCACCATTGCCGGTGTATATCATACCAAAACTGAGGCCTGACATGCCCAGGGTGGAAGATGATCATTGATGGCTCAGCAATGGCTAGGGCATGGCGTCTCAGAGGAGGATAAGCGACGGTTCCTCTCTCGCCGTAGAAACTTGCATGACCTCCAGTCCCCTGGACGCTGCCGGATGACGACGATGACCTGACGCCCGCTCAGCAGCAGCAGCGACGCGACCTGTGGCCGGCCGGAGTACCTCCGCCACCGGCACAAGCAACTGAAGACCCCCAGAAGCTCAAGATGTTCTGGAGGGGAGGGGACCTGATCGTCAATAACCAGCTGTGGAGGCCGGCCCCCACGGGCTATCGGCTACCGACTAGCCATAGTCGTCACACCGGCCTATTGATGCCTGGGTGATGCAACCTGGACGCGCCTAGCCATCAGTCATTGCACGTACATGCCAATGCAGGCCGCCGGTAGATCGCGGTAGTCATGCATGCCCCTACTAGCCCAACCGATAGCCAACTGAATGATATCCGCCAGCCTCATAGCCATGCACTGATGTGCCTCGCCTAGCACTGGCCATGTCGGTTTGCTCACGCCGGCCAATAGTATATAGTAATGAAATGTTCAGTTCACCGCACGGGTCATGATTCGCCGCCTCCTCTTTGCCGGCCATCATGATCATCTTGCCGGCGGCCCGCACTGACGGCCGAGACCAGGACAGATTGCAAAGGAACGACGATTGACTCGATTAACACCGACCGAAAATCAAAGACGGTTGCTACTTACCAGCGCCGGTCGCTAGCAAACTGGTCACGTGCAGCATCGTTGTTCCGAGTTCTCGTTGCGAGGTGAATGAAGGCATGTGCATATGTTAGCATTATTTCCTGACGTTCTTTTCTGCAACCTGCCGCGCGGCGCTGGCGATGACATGAAACTTGACTCTTGAGGCGCGTCATGACTCATGATGAACAACGCAAAGAAGCGTTCTGCGCCCTGCAGGCTCCTGCAGGCTGGCTGATCCTGGCTGACACAATCATGCATGGGCCTGGCGCGCACGCGGCGCCCAATGCCCATCTCCTTGACTGTACGGCACACTACAATTGTAACGTCAATGCCGACGTGACAATGCCCGCATCTACAAACGGCAGAATTCGCGCGATAAAAGCAAGTTCTATCTTACCGTGGCCTTCCGTGTTTACCGTGGGAAAAAGCCGTAATTCACGTCGCCATCTTCTCTTCCTGTGAAAGGGAGATAAATTAGTGATCACATTTTCGCAGCACAGGTTCAAATCGCGTAATCCGTCTTCATCACCCTGAATTTTAAAGCTTAAGGAGCAAGTATGGCAACCTCCGTGTGTCAACAGTTGTGGGTGGCATCCTCCAATGTAGCTCCCATTATCCCGAGCAAGCTGCCAACAACCGCCGCAGGAGTCCCTCGCTCCCGTTGCACAAGGGCCTTCCTTCGGGGCACTCCCGTCGCATGGAGAAGGACAGCTGGCTGCAACATCGTTTCTTATACGGCAACTTCAACACATTGCCCAGCAAGGTATGCCTGCAGTTTCCTCGCATGGCTATCACGAGAAACTTTCTATGTGTAATGGTCTCCTTGCCGAAAGGTCGACACCTTTTGGAACCGCGTGTGCATGCCAGTTGCTGAACACGAGCTTTCGTGTTTGTGACCATGGACAACCTGATGCGCAGTGCAGGGTTTTTGCTCATTGAAGCTGGTCTGGTCACTCGTTATCAGCAATGCTCTGTCAAGGGTTTTGCTGGCTGACAGTTTGCCAGTATAAATCAGGCATGTTGAATAAGATCATCCCATAGAGTGTTGAAAATTGCATAGCAACACCCTGAGTTTACCCCTGGCTGCATGCTAGGTACGAGCGATAAATGATGGGTTTCTGACAACTCACGTCTGGTGATGCGACATTCTTACATGCGACCTGCACTCTACACAGGCCCAGGACGGTCCAGGCTACGGCTACTCCCTCCACTGAGACTCCGGTGAGCATGCTCTGCAATTTCTACCCTGGGATTCTCCCACCAGAGTCGCACGGAGGAATGAATGCACTCCTGCAGCCGAACCACTGATTGAGGCGTCCACATAGGAGATGCTCGAAACCACGAAGATGTCGTTCTGTGGTTCTCAATCAGGTGGATGCCATGCCGGTAGCAATATCTGTGTCAGCTTGGTTAGCACCTTGTAGCGTTTTCGTGTGCCTCTTTGACCCCCCCCCCTTCCTCCATTTCGACCATCCCCTTAAGATAAACTACTGTACTAGCATTGCTCCTTACCTCTGGTTCTTCGCTCTTGTTGTTAGCTTTGGTTTTTAGCGAAGGTTCTTAGTTCTTCTTAGCATAGTTCGGTTTCGCTGAGTATCCGCCCTGCATTCCTAATTTGTTTTGATCCCCCCTGCATTTCTTATTTGTCACTATCCCCCAAGACCCCCCTGCATTCCTTATCTTTTACAATAGCCTTAATTGCATCTATCCCCCTTGCATTCCTACTCTGTTATTATTCCCGTCACACTTCCCCATTGCCCGCCCTGCTCCCACCCCTTCCCGCCTCCTCCAACATAGTCCCTTCCCCCTTCCTCTTCCCTCCCTCCCCCTTCCCTTCTGCGCTCACCTCTCGCACCCCTTCCCTTGTCTCCTCTCCCCTTCCCCATTGTTGCCCGTTTTCCCCTAACCCTCTTCCCCCCTCCTTCCTGCGCCCCCCTCCCCCCCCCCTCCTGCCTTTGTGGGCATGCCCCCCCAACTCCCCCCCCTCCCTCCTCTACCAGACGTCGGTGCAGGTGAAGGTGACCAACGACACCGACCGCTCGGCGACCATCGTGGAGGTCTCCTTCCCCGACAAAGTGGGGGGGATGCTGCAGATGGTGCGTGGCTGATGGCCGTGGACATGGGGTGGGTAGTCGTCGAGGTGTGCTGGTCTGACCAAGTTGGGGGGATGCTCCTGGTGGTTTGCCGTGGTACGACAAGGCAAGCCATGTTTCGTTGTCATACTGAGGGAGGGAAGCTAAGGGGACGCCTCGGCATGTTGGGACCATTGTTATCTTGTCTAGCAGTATCAATTTACATTATGCTGGGACCGCAGTGGGGACATGTGGGAGCGTACATCCTATCTCTTATCGCCTATGAAAAGAATAGGTAGAAACTACTTGACAGGTTAGCCTTTTGTGCTCGGTCACCTCCCAGCCGAGGCGCAGGACTCAATAGGTACTTAGTTCCATGACCTCTGCCCCCCCCCCCCCGGGCCCCCCACACCCCACCCCACGACCACCAAGAACATTGATCATCACTTATGGCGCATCCTCGCCACGCCCGCTGCTCGCGCATTCGTGCTTGGCCCAGTTGCTTGTGCATTCATGTTCGGCCCAGTTGCTTGTGCATTCATGTTCGGCCCAGTTGCTTGTGCATTCATGTTCGGCCCAGTTGCTTGTGCATTCATCCACCTGCTGCTGCTCGCGCAGCCGTGCACGGCCTACTGCTGGCACCCCTCGCGTTCGTTTCCCTCGTTCCACCCAAGATGCCTTTCTGCATCCTGTACTGCTTTCTTGCTAACCATCCTTTTCCACCCCACCATCACCATCACCATCACCGGTTCTGCCCCTCATGCCCGACTGCTGGCGAGCGCCCATGCACGCCCTCGTGTGCGTGTGTGGTTTCACCATCCCTTTCCCCCCCAACCCCGAATCCGCCATTGCTGGTGCGCCCATGCCTGCGTGTGGATGCATCCATGGCCTTCGTGCTTGTGAGTTACCCATCCCTTTTCTTGTCCACCCGCCATGCCCTACTGCTGCCCTGCTGCGCACCCGCGTATGCCCTTCCTGCTGGCAGCTGCGCGCGGTCAAGGCGCTACTCCTCAACATCATCCGCGCGTCCGTTGTCACCGTCGGCAACGTGGCCGTGGTGCGGCTGCACGTCGTCACGCTGTACGTGTGGCTTATGGGGGAGGTGATTGATCTATTACTTTATTAATAGATGTGGCTGGGTATTTAATAGCGTTGCAGTTGCGGCTTTATGTCATCATGCTGTTCGTATGCGGCGTTCGTGGTAGCTGATTATAGCTGATTATAGCTGCGGCTTGGTATCATTCAAATGCATGTAGTGTCCAAACGCACTCGTTCATTTATTCACTTGCGGCCGCACGTCGACACGCTGTACGCGCACTCCTTGTTTCTAGCGGTGGACACGCACTTCCGCAAGGCTGATTCTAGCGGGCGGTCATGTATGGCTGTGGCCATGCGCATGCGCGGAGTAGCCACATGGTATGGTTGTGGTCGTGAGTGGTGGTGGCCGTGCACGGTGCTGTGTAGTAGGGACTTTGGTGCTTGTGATGGGTCAGGGATGATGGCGTATCACCCTATATGGGTCAGGGAAGATGGCGTATCACCCTATATGGGTCAGGGATGATGGCGTAGCACCCTATATGGGTCAGGGATGATGGCGTATCACCCTATATGGGTCAGGGAAGATGGCGTATCACCCTATATGGGTCAGGGATGATGGCGTAGCACCCTATATGGGTCAGGGAAGATGGCGTATCACCCTATATGGGTCAGGGATGATGGCGTAGCATCCTATATGGGCCAGGGATGATGGCGTAGCACCCTATATGGGTCAGGGATGATGGTGTATCACCCTATATGGGTCAGGGATGATGGCGTATCAGCCTATATGGGTCAGGGATGATGGCGTATCACCCTATATGGGTCAGGGATGATGGCGTAGCACCCTGTATGGGTAAGGGATGATGGCGTATCACCCTATATGGGTCAGGGATGATGGCGTATCACCCTATATGGGTCAGGGATGATGGCGTAGCACCCTATATGGGTCAGGGATGATGGCGTATCACCCTATATGGGTCAGGGATGATGGCGTAGCACCCTATATGGGTCAGGTATGATGGCGTAGCATCCTATATGGGTCAGGGATGATGGCGTAGCACCCTAAATGGGTCAGGGATGATGGCGTAGCACCCTATATGGGTCAGGGATGATGGCGTATCACCCTATATGGGTCAGGGATGATGGCGTATCACCCTATATGGGTCAGGGATGATGGCGTAGCACCCTAAAGTATCCCCTCGGATTTTATGATCAAAGATTTCAAAGGATTTGAACAGCGGCGGGGGCAAACAGCGGCGCCAAGAAGGTGACGCAGCCATGCTGTTGCGGAAATGACGGCGCCCTGGTCTGCACCATACTGTCATGTTTGTTTGAATGTACTGTCACACGGCACGGGGAGGGCAAGAATTTGATGCAACAACTGATCTTTATCGACATGAGGATGCCCTGTTCCTCATCCCTGATCTTTGTCTTCACTCTGTGATCTTTGACTTCATTCCTGTGCTCCGTGTCGCTGTCACCCGGCACAGCGAGGGCAAGAAGGTGACAGATTCCGCAATCCTGTCAGCCATCACCCCCGCCATCGTGGGCGAGATGGAGGGCCAGGAAGCGATGGTGGACGCGGCGCTGGACGCCGTGGAGGCCGTGGCTGATGGGGAGGCGCGTGACCTGATGCTGGAGCGCTACAACGAGCGGCGCGACAGGGTGGGCGCAGTCACTATAAATAGAAATATTCTGCTAGTTGTATAGTATTGTATCCGACCACTCTATAGCCTCGATAACCGTGCTATGGTCACACTAGTAACCGTGCTATGGTCAATCTAGTGTACGGTTGGAAAATTGGTGGCCTTGAATTGAAGCACAAGACATATTGGCATTTTTCAAAAAATATTGATATACTCATTTTCACTTTTCAACACAAAGGTTCGATACGAAGGAGGTGAAGTAGTCATGGTCACTGCAGCCATGGTGCCCATTGGCGTGATGGTATCACCGCGGTCACTATAGCCCATGGTCCCCATGGCCATTTTTTGCTCCGGCGGCGGTCACTATTGCATGGCCACTGCTGCCCTGGTCACTGTATCTGCGGTTCTAGAAACGACGTGGCCGGCACCTGTTCCTTTTCACACATGTTTGCACTGTCACAGAGGCACGGTCGCTGTACGCAGCGTGATTTCTGGCATCACAGTATTATCATTTTCAAGCCTGCATTTTGAGATCCATAGTCCCATCCCCTTTCCCCACCTTTCGCTTGACTGCAGCCTTTGGCTTGTGGCCTGAGCCTCCGGCGGTGCCCCTACCCATTTTCATGCATACCTCCTCCCTTGTCACTCAAACCTGTTGCCTGGGTTTTACCATAGCATAAACCTCATGTGACCCCTCCCCCCTTTCTCCCCCCCCTTTCGCTCAATCGTGTGCTCGTCATTGCTCTCCACCTCGTGCTTGTCCATGGGCAACGGGGACAGGCATTCACCAAGAACAAGGTGGTGACCACCGTGCGCGTGTACCCAGACGCGGCGCACCGCAACAGGTGGGCCACGTCCATCAGTGCATGAGGAGGCGGTGGGTTGGGGCATGCTGAATACAGGTGTCGCAATACGTGCACGAGGGGGTTGGTAGGGGCATGCACCAGTGTTGAGAAAGGCCGCATCAGGTGGGTACGGGCGTGGGCTAGTGTGGGGGGGTGTCCTTGTAGGCGGGTCGTGGACGAGATGGGCATGCTTGTGTGAGGAGGCGGCGTGTGTGTGTGTGGGGGGGGAGCCCTAGGTGTGATCAGTCCAGCCATGTCGCACTCCCGCTCCTCCTCCAGTCCAGCGTATGCGCGCACCCCCTGTGGTACAATGCCCAACCGTGATTGCCCCCCCGCTTTCTTCCTTCACCCCCTCCCCCCCCTCCACAACTTGTCCCCACCCCTACCGGCATGGTGACGGTCCAGAACCTGTGCCCCCGTGTCCATTGCTCTAATCACACACACACACACACACACACACACACACACACACACACACACACACACACACACACACACACACACCTATCTAAGGGCGATGTGACATGTGATGGCACTAGGGCTTTGCAAGGCACCCCCCTCAAGAAAGGATTGGTTTCCATGCTTGTTGAAGGGCACCCGCCTCGCCCATCGCTGTTGGCCTGGCTTCATGCTCTCCCATATGGCTTCCGTCCCCCACCTTCCACCAGCGTGATGTCCGTCCAGACGCACGACCACGTGTGCTTTGATTCGCTTCCCCAACCTGTCTAACCGCGGTTGGCCTGGCTGCACGTCCTCCCATATCCTGGCCCTTCCCTCTCGCCCCCACCAGCGTGATGATGGTGGAGACCCCATGCAACCCTTCCTAGTGGCGGTTGGCCTGACCTCCCTCCCCCCCCTTTTCCTTGTCTCCCCACCCACCAGTGTGATGACGGTGCAGACGCGTGACCGCCCGGGCATCCTGGTGGACATCGCAAAGACGCTCACCGACCTGGGCATCAACATCGTCAATGCCGAGGTGGAGACGGAGGTGGGTGGTTCCTTGCCGTGTTCCTACGACAGTCGTGACAGGTGATGGCACAGGTGGAGGCGGAGGTGGGTGGTTCCTTGCCGTGTGCCTACGACAGTCGTGACAGGTGATGGCACAGGTGGAGGCGGAGGTGGGTGGTTCCTTGCCGTGTTCCTACGACAGTCGTGACAGGTGATGGCACAGGTGGAGGCGGAGGTGGGTGGTTCCTTGCCAGGCTGACAAATGCCGCTTGTTGCAGAGGAGGGCAGAGGGTGTGCGAAGGTGAGGAGGGAGCCGTTGCAATTTTCATACTGTAGCAGTAACAGGTGATGGCAGAGGGGGAGATGGAGGTGGGTTGATTGTCTGTTAGGATTGGTGAGACCATAGAGCAGAGGGGGAGATGGAGGTGGGTGGATTGTCTGTTAGGATTGGTGAGACCATAGAGCAGAGGGGGGGATGGAGGTGGGTTGATTGTCTGTTAGGATTGGTGAGACCATAGAGCAGAGGGGGAGATGGAGGTGGGTGGATTGTCTGTTAGGATTGGTGAGACCATAGAGCAGAGGGGGAGATGAAGGTGGGTGGATTGTCTGTTAGGATTGGTGAGACCATAGAGCAGAGGGGGAGATGAAGGTGGGTGGATTGTCTGTTAGGATTGGTGAGACCATAGAGCAGAGGGGGAGATGGAGGTGGGTGGATTGTCTGTTAGGATTGGTGAGACCATAGAGCAGAGGGGGAGATGGAGGTGGGTTGATTGTCTGTTAGGATTGGTGAGACCATAGAGCAGAGGGGGGGGTGGAGGTGATTGGATTGTCTGTTAGGATTGGTGAGACCATAGAGCAGAGGGGGAGATGGAGGTGGGTGGATTGTCTGTTAGGATTGGTGAGACCATAGAGCAGAGGGGGAGATGGAGGTGGGTGGATTGTCTGTTAGGATTGGTGAGACCATAGAGCAGAGGGGGAGATGGAGGTGGGTGGATTGTCTGTTAGGATTGGTGAGACCATAGAGCAGAGGGGGAGATGGAGGTGGGTGGATTGTCTGTTAGGATTGGTGAGACCATAGAGCAGAGGGGGAGATGGAGGTGGGTTGATTGTCTGTTAGGATTGGTGAGACCATAGAGCAGAGGGGGAGATGGAGGTGGGTGGATTGTCTGTTAGGATTGGTGAGACCATAGAGCAGAGGGGGAGATGGAGGTGGGTGGATTGTCTGTTAGGATTGGTGAGACCATAGAGCAGAGGGGGAGATGGAGGTGGGTGGATTGTCTGTTAGGATTGGTGAGACCATAGAGCAGAGGGGGAGATGGAGGTGGGTGGATTGTCTGTTAGGATTGGTGAGACCATAGAGCAGAGGGGGAGATGGAGGTGGGTGGATTGTCTGTTAGGATTGGTGAGACCATAGAGCAGAGGGGGAGATGGAGGTGGGTGGATTGTCTGTTAGGATTGGTGAGACCATAGAGCAGAGGGGGAGATGGAGGTGGGTGGATTGTCTGTTAGGATTGGTGAGACCATAGAGCAGAGGGGGAGATGGAGGTGGGTTGATTGTCTGTTAGGATTGGTGAGACCATAGAGCAGAGGGGGAGATGGAGGTGGGTTGATTGTCTGTTAGGATTGGTGAGACCATAGAGCGGAGGGGGGGATGGAGGTGAGCTAATGTTTTGCTGGGGTCGATGGGGGTAGAGGTTGAGACGGAGGTGAGTCTACCGGAATCTTATTGTCGGAGGTGAGGAGGGAGTTATTGCAATGGTCATACTATAGTAAAAGATTATGGCAGAGGTGGAGGTGGAGGTGGGCCGATGCCCCGCGTTGGTTGATGGGGGCAGAGGTGGAAACAGAGGTGGGTCGGGTGCATGGTCATAAAAGGGTGGTACTCATGATTGGCTATTGGGACTTGGTTTCATGCATTTGTGTAATCTGGGCAGCATGCGTGGGCAGCCCTAGGTCAGCGTCAACCGACCCCTGCTTAGCCTTTTGGATTGCTCAAGCTCGCATAACTCTCTGGCGCGTTTCACACAAGCTCGACTGCCATCCCGCTCGTGCGGTTGATGGCGACCAAGCAAGGGTGATGGCAAGCTTGCAGGTGCATTTATGCCCCCCATGTGATGGATCAAACAGCCAGTACAGGCCTGTACATGTATCCTGCTAATCTGCCAACACATCATGGCTACTAATACAGGGTGATTTCTTGCACTATATAGCAGGGATGTAAACTGTTCCGGCAGCATTACTTTCTGTATGCGCACCTTGCTCATTTCTATGTCGTTGTTCACCCTGCCTGCCACCTGGCGATGGATGGCCATGCACTCTGGCCGCGCCCATGGATGTGCCAACGGTCTGGTCTGGCAGGACTTCATGGTGCGCAACATTTTTTTCCTCTCGCAAGGCGGCAAGCCGCTCAGCCATCAGATGGAGACGGTGAGTGAAAGTAGCCAACATCTCAAGTAGCAAAGATCCAGGATTTGCGTGACTGACCGCTCCGTGGTGCCTTATCGTGGTCGTCATTGGCAACGTTTTGTTTGTGCATGTTCGCTCTTAGCGTTAGTAAGCCATGATGTCAACGAACAAGGCCACACGTTTCCATCTCCATTCATATCCATCATGGTGAACGGCTCGAAAACGCGGATAAGATAACGGCAGGCTCGAGCTACCATGGTCCGGGCCCTCCAGATTTCTGGCCTGCGCTGGTTGTCTAATTGATGCTAGACAGCCTCCAAGGCAGCTTGCATATTCTTGATGGCACATAGGCAATATTGTTACCTACCATGCCCCTTTGGTGGCTTGTTGTCCCAGCAATTTTCATATCCAGTTTCCATTCCTTCTATTGGCGTGATTCGGCAACGTGGGCCAGGTAAGGCGGTGAGCACTGTGACGAACGCCCAGGACTGTGCAACGCCTGGTATTTTGTGGTTGTCTCATTAGCTGGGATGCTGTCTGTGCGTCGGGTTCCAGACTGGATGCAAGTGTACTTGCAAAACCGTGCATCATGCTGACCCATGGCCTGTGGGCTCTACTTTTTTGGGTGGTTTTGCAATAGATAGCCCAGGGGCTCACCACGAAAGAAATGCTTATACTATGTGTTGGTGTTTAGCTTAGTAAAGACCAAGGAAGAACGTGCATATGCCTTCATTTGGGGCACAGAGCTATGAGATCTTTGAGCGTCTTGGTTGGGCAGGGTGAGGATGTTGAATCTTGTTCTGGTGGGTTTATCATGGGATATGGTTTTGATTTGACCCAGGAAGAAGGGGCGCTTTGCTGAGTAGAGTAGCTAGGATTTTGGTGGATTAGATGATAGTTAGCTTAGTTTTTCGCGGCTCCATTCACCCCCACCCACCAGCAATGGAGTACGTGCTATATGATCTCTCAACGGAGTAATGTTATAATTTAGTTTTAATTTTTAATGGTTTCGATTAGTAAATTCGATAGCTTTTGCACTTTCTGCCTTTTCGATAACTTTTGCCATGTGACAGCTCGTCACCAACGCGCTTAACTTCTATCTGCGCACCGGGGTGGAGGACGAGTCATACTGAGGAGGCAGCAGCACGTTGCCTGTATCGAGTGTATCTGCCAGTAGAATGCCGGCACCAAATGTCTTGTTGACGACTATGTAGAATGCCCAAGTTCGTTGGATGACTGCTGCTGGCCCACGTGTTGATGGGAATGTCTGGCCATGGATGAGCAACCTAAGTAACATCAGTGGGCCGGTCTCTGCACCCCCCTGATGGCGGGCTGTGGAGTACACGGCTAAATTAGCCAGTATTTTTGCCATTACATTCATGTGATTATATTCATGTGAAAAGCTTGTCTCTTTGATATTCACGTGAAAATCTTATATACTTGCATACTTTTGCTTTTTTTTCTGCATGCTATATACACTAGGCTTGCGAATGTATGCTCACGTGACGCGGTCTCCGTGTTTATTAATAATAAGATCATTAACCCGTGTTTTTTTACAACGCGATGTATCGCGTTGTAGGGTTAGAACGCGATGTATCGCGTTGTAATCTGACACGTGGCAGGCACAGTAGATACGAGATTTTCGGTCTGAAACTCGGTGGACGGCCTCCTTACATCCCGTAGAACTCAAGAAAAAATCCTGGTATTTTTTGGATTTTTTTTGTGACAGCTGCAAACAAATATGTACCACTGAAATCAGGCATTTTCGCGGGACGAAGGTGAAGACGACGGCGATGGCGGCAGGTAGATCTCGCCAGTTTTCGCGCGAATTTCAGTGGCTGTTGGGTGGCACGACCATGATGATGCGTTCAAAGGTTGATAATTAGGTTTCTACGAGTTTGTTGAGGTACTGGGGCAAAGGAAACGTAGATTTTTCCAGTTTCTCGCCCAACTTTCATGCGGAAACCCTGGAAACCGGCATACATATTATTACGGCAAGACTCGGGTCTGCTGCGGCACCATGCTTGGTATTTCCATGGTGTTTCGACTTCTTAACACATGTTTATGTATTCCGAACGCCAGGACTCTCGGCTAGACCGAGATTTGTGCAGACTTTTATTGGGTAGCTCCGGGCATGATGGTGCCTGCAAATAGCTATCGCTAGCGTAAGGCGTGACCGTGGCTATTGCTACGGTATGCTGTATTTTCCTGGAAATGGCCTCTGCCACCGGCTCAATAGTGCTTGCAGGCGTAAGTATATCGTGTTTCTACCTAGTTTCTGCCAGTTTTCCACTTATTTCTACCGACCTCTGCCCAGCCTCTCTAAGACCGCCATCCTACTCGACGTTGCTTGCATGTCAGCCATAGCAGGCTGCAGTTGTGCAGTATTTAGGTGCTGTATACGTCGTCAAGCCGTGCATATATCGTGAGGATTGGACATTGATGGTTTATACTGCGTTGATTGTGCAAGAAGATCAGCTAGGTGCCCATAATCATGGTGTATAATCATGCGTTGTTAGCATCTTGCCACCATTTGCTAGCATGCATTCCAGCGTCATCTTTGCCTGCATGTAAGCTCACGGATTACTCAACCTATCCAAGCCTTGCATTACACATGCCTCTTTCTTTCAGTATTGCACACTTTATGGAATGAAAACCCAGTGCCTCCCTTCCCACGAGGCATGTGCTCAACACGTTGTGAGAGTGGATGATGCTTTGGCTATGGCTGCCTGATTCAGTCATATTATGTCATCCAGTCATGATGTTTGATGCATGTTTGATGCTGTATAACTTATACAACACCTATTTTCAACGTTTTGACCCTCCTAGCTCATGATATCCCCGTTTATGGGGCTAGTGTCGTTGGGTCATGTTGTGAAGGGCTCTCATTTTTCCCACTGCGTTGTACTGCGTTGTAATTGTAATGCTAATAAAAAATAGCTCCAGTGGCCCAATGGGCCTGAGTTTTGTTTCACAGAGCCTGCATATGTTGCCCATTGCTCGTGCAAGAAGCCAGATTTTTTTCATGAACCATTTGTGAATAAGCACATGACTTGTGACCTAGGGTCAACAAATCGCGGTCATGGCCAGACCCCCCTGTATTCAAACCAGTGTATCTCTCTAATGAATTAGCATTTTGTAGGTCTGAGTAGCTCAAAAAATTCTTTGATTTATGGGCTTTCAGGAAAGTATACACATGACTATGAAAAAAAATTTTCCCTAGATGTTATGACGTGTTCTATAAATAGCTTACAACGCAGTATATCGCGTTCTAAAAAAAAAAACACGGGTTAATATACACTAGGTAGGTACTAGACTCACATTTTACCCCGACTAGGTCGTCCCCAGTTAGCAAATTATCAAATTAACAAAATTGTCACTTTAGTCACGCCGGCGGACTACCTGCGGACTGCTTGACGCGGAGTCGCCGGGCCCAGAACTTGAAGCCGGCTCCAAGTTCTGTAACATACCAAGCTCTCGCCACCAGTTGCCGCCGCGCCACTTTCTACTTCTTTTCGTACATGGCTTGCGTTGGGTTCATCGACGAGCATCGACGCGCCCTATCACACGGCCTACCCACAATTAGCCTTAGGTCAGCCCTGAATTAATGAGTCCTGTGCATGAGCATTTATTAACAAACCGATTATTCAAGCCACCCCGCCTTTGGGATCGAGCTATCGGAGTATGTACGTTTGTAGGTTCATTTGCGTACTAGAAACAACTTGTGGATTCATGCTCTGTGACCCACCCAATGGGGTCACGTGTTTACGTTACTTTTCCTTTATCAGAGTATCTCACTTCGTGAGATACGTTCTATTTAGAATACAGAACAAGGATTGAGGGAAAACGCCCCGCCCTCTCTCCATTCCACACATCGGCAGGATACCGGCACCTAAACTCGCTCTGCACCTAGAGGTAACCTTGCCCGTGGGCTGGTGGTGCAACCTGCACCTAACTCCCAATCAGAAACAGGACTTTTTTCAAGGTTGTCATTCTGACCGTCTCCGTCAACCTGCAGTGCTCTCACTTGGACACTGATTTTTGACCTTGAGGAGACTCTGGACGAGCAGTGACCAAGATGCTGAAACATATGCACTCAGAGGTCCCCAGTTCGATTCCTGGGAGAGGTCCCCAGTTCGATTCCGGGCTGGATTCATTTGCAGATCGCGTTTTTCCGCATTTTCCGCGGACCGGCACTGAACGCAAATGGTTTTCACCTTCGCGGCGTGCCAAATCAGAATATGCACTCTGCTATCGCTATGCCACCCATGTGAGCAAGGAGACCTCGCGTATGATAACCTGCATTTGGTTTCCGGCCACACTGTCAAGCACCGTCAGCTTGGACTTGCCGGCCACCTTGCCTGCACAGATCGCGTTGATACCAGCAAGCAGGCTGGGCCTGGATGCAACGCCAAGCCAGTTCAAGCCAGTCGCTTCGTTCTGACCTGGCCCGCCCCAGGTGGCCGCCGCTGTGACCAGCCAGCCTGGACAATCCACAGGCACCTCTGTGCAGACCTGAGCTGCAAGACTGCTACGTACTGGGCAAGTGTGTGGACCACTGCCCTACATTGTATGGCAGCGCATGACTGGCAAGGTGATTTGGCACCGGGTAATGCAGGATTAAGAGCCCCAGTTTGTCGGGGCCCCTTGGGAGACTCGCTATGGTAAACACAGTATAGGGCACTGGCTCGCGGGCCAAGCAACGGAGAGGCTAGCCAGTTCGTAGGAGTCTATTGCATAATTTGCATTTTCGTAAGTAGTAGATTGTAGGTTAATTCGCGTACTAGAAACAGATTGTAGATTTATGCTCCGTGACCCACCCAACGGGGGCACGTGTTTAATTTAGGTCACAAACAGCCAGATTTTATCCAAGCACAGTAGCCCTTATTGACCAGCCAAGGGTCCGGCCAGTAATACTAACCATGACCCTAAGGCAGTGTCCTGCCTATGTAAGGGCAGGCACATAAATACAGGACAGCACCTGGCAGAATCAAGGCCTCAGCCTAAACTGGGCGAAAAGCAGTACAAAGCGCAAGTCGCAGGGAACACCCACATTCCTGCAATATTCCATCCTGCACAGGGGTTTGCCTGTGTAATCCATCAATCTCTTTACTACATCACCAGGTCTTGCCACCCAGTGGCGGGGGATGTGCCCCTCATGGCGCCACCAGAAGTGGGCACTACCCGTTGCCATCCCTGGAACTCATATACATAAATATTGCTAATGCATGTATATCTGTTCCTAGTATGTCCCTGGTGGCATGATAGTACTACTAGGGACTGGGGCAGAACCGGGCTGCGGTGGGTGTGCTCCTGCCTGCGTCAGCTGCGACAGCAGCGCGGCCCAGCGAGCCTCCATGTCAGCCATCGAGCGGCTCCAGAGAGAGTCCATCTCCACCAGCTGCGCCTGCAACTCCCCCACCATCTGCGCAACCTGCACCGTCGGGTTCTCAGGCAAGGCGGGCTCCATGACGGGGGCATTTATACTGGCATCCCCGATGACTGCTGACCCTGTCACCGCCGCGCCGGATACTGCATCGCCATGCGCTTTGGTCGTCCCGAACCGCCAGATGGCGTGGCTGGAGATGTCGCAGGCCAAACGGTGGCACGCGGCCATGCCGCCGCCGCCCCCCCCCCTCGTCCCAGGGTCCCTGCCACCACGGGGAGATGACGCCGAGCCGGCCACGTCGACCACGCCATCATGATGGCTGCTCTCCAGGTCGATGTCATCGTCCTCGTTGCCCTTATCGCCTGCCGCGTAGCCGGCCCCACAAAACTTCCCACTCAATGCCTGCCTCCGGCTAGCTTGCCCCTTCACAATGGCATGATCTCCGTCCTTGTCCGCTGATTGCCCTGCTGATTGCAACGCGCCTTTGCCCTCGATTGCCCCCCCCACCTTGCAGCCAAAGAGAACCTTGCATGCCTTGGCTCGTGCGCTCTCTGCTGCCAGGTCGCCGCCAATCGCCCCATGGCCACTGCCCCTTGACCCCTCCCCCCGGAGCCATGCCCCGGCCTCTGCCAGGGTCTCCGCCTGCATTCCAGCCTGCAACAGCTTGGTTATCTCGTCCTCGGTGAAGGCCCAGCCATCAATGATCACGTGACGCTCCCTCTTATGCTGCCGCCCTTTGGCATCCTCGTCCTTATGCCGCAGGCCTTTGGCCTCAGGCCAGAACCCGGTGGGCATGAACAGGGAAAGCAGGCGCGACATTCGCGAGCCGAGGCGGATGCCAGAAGAAGAGGCAGAATCGGAGGAGTTTGTACCCACAGCCGTGTGCCCGTCTTTCTGGCCCCCAACATCCCAGCAACGGCACCCACCCTCAACTCCATGGGCCCCCGCACTCCTCTCCACTTGATCCCCAACATAGGGCAGGTCCACGGGGAGGGTCACTCCTATCCCGCCCTCGGAGTTGTCCAAGGTGCTGCGGCTGTCAACGTTTTCGTCATCCATATCAAACATAAACTTGACGTACTTCTTGCCAGGATCGCGCATCTCTTGTGAGCCGTTCTCGGCTGCGTAATTCTCGCCCTTGCCCCCTTCTCCACCACCCCGCACGTTGGCATCGAGTGAGGGGTGGGGGTCTGTAACATCGTGCGCAGCCTTGGCTGTGCCAGTGCTGGTGCGGGCAGCCGCACATGCACCCGCTGTCAACGTGGCGAGTGCGTCCAGCTTGGCGGCCACGCTGGCGTCATCGCGGGCGGTGCCCCCCCGGCAGGTGAGCCGCGCCCAGCCCTGCCTGGCTGCGTCGCGGAAGACGTCGTGCATGTCTTGCGCCACCGTGGTTGATGAGCGCGCGCCCGATCTCATGTGCTCCGAGAAGGAGTCGATGATGAAAGCGATGAAGAAGTTGATGAGGATGAAGTACTGCAGAGGAGAGTGATCAGGGAAGCCAACGCGAGTGGGGCATATAGAAAAATGGTTTTATAATGATGTTAGTTAACTACCTATGTTTAATTTAGGTTACGATTTTAGAGACAGCGTAATGTCCACAATCATTGTACTCCTGAAAAGGTATTTTTACTGGTCTTTGCCCTCCTTCAACCCCCCACCCTCCCGCCCCCCTCGGGCACTGCTTCTTCCTTCCTCCACTCATCCCTTTCCACCCTTCCCTCCCCTTGCATGTGTCACACTGTGCACCAGAGACCGGACACCCTCAAGACTGGCGAGGATGTTTTCGAGGCACAGAAGTAGTTTTCAACCCTTGGACCCTTTCCCCCCCCCCTCCCCCCCTCCCCCCCTCCCCCCCCTCCCCCTCCCCCCTCCCCCTCCCCCCCTCCCCCCCCCCCCCTCCCCCCTCCCCCCCCTCCCCCTCCCCCCCCCCCCTCCCCCCTCCCCCTCCCCCCCCCCCCTCCCCCCTCCCCCCCTTCCCCCCCTCCCCCAGTTACGTTAAATAGTGTCAGAACCTTTTGCCGCCTGAGGCAAATCGGTCCGTAACACTATTTTGCCCGGAATAACCACTTCCGGGCACCCAAGTTCATTCGGCCGAATGAACTTGGGTGCCCGGAAGTGGTTATTCCGGGCAAAATAGTGTTACGGACCGATTTGCCTCAGGCGGCAAAAGGTTCTGACACTATTTAACGTAACTAAAACCTGGCCTCGTGGAGGGGGGACGAAGAGCCCGAGACATCCGCCTAGGCCGCTGAGCACGCACCACTAAATGCGCCGGAGCTGCCTCAGTGAGGATTCGAACCCCTGACCTCCAAGGTGCACAGGAGATGTTTTCGAGGCACAGAAGTAGTTTTCAACCCTTGGACCCTTTCCCCCCCCCCCTCCCCCCTCCCCCCCTCCCCCCCTCCCCCCCCCTCCCCCCTCCCCCCTCCCCCCTCCCCCCCTTCCCCCCTCCCCCTCTCGCCCCCCTCTTCCCCCCTCCCCCCTCCCCTCCCCTCCCCCCCCTCTCCCCCCTCCCCTCCCCTCCCCTCCCCATCCCCTCTCCCCCCTCTTCCCCCCTCCCCCCTCCCCCCCTCCCCCCTCTCCCCCCTCTCCCCCCCCCCCTCCCCTCCCATCCCCCTCTCCCCCCTCTTCCCCCCTCCCCCTCCCCCTCCCCCCCTCCCCCCCCCCCTCCCCTCCCCCCCCTCTCCCCCCTCTCCCCCCCCTCCCCCCCCCCCTCCTCCCCCACCTTGCGCCTTCGCCACTCTTCCTTCCTGAACCCTCCTGCGTGCGTGGTGGCGGTCCTGCAAGGCAACAGTACTCCTTGCACCTGGCATCCGGCACGCCCTCCTAGGCCTTACCATCACTCTCATATACAGCCGGCTCCTTTTAAGGTCAACCCCCCTGACCAAAAAGCCGCCTATTTCCCCCCTGACCAAAAAAGCGGGCCTTACCATGACAATCACGTAGAGCCTGCATGGTTGGGGCAGGGTGTTGCCGTAGCGGCGTCCAGGTTTATAGCCAATGGGACAGTGCGTCGGTCCATCCAGCACGAGTTGACGCATACATGAGAGGCGAGCAATCAGTAATGTCCGTCACAAGGAAGAGTGGTCCATATGAGAAACGGGTATGTATTTGAGGGCATTCACGCAAGGCCTTGCACAGTCACGAGAGGGAGCGGATTTTTCCAGTCAAACAGAGACCAGTTGGGAAACCAGCAGGCAGAGCGTAGCAGCTGACAACAAACTGTATCAGAGTTTGTGCATGGAAAAAAAGACCAATTCAGTTGACCACGAGAAATGTCATGGTGAATGTGGTACGCACAAATTATACGCACAATGAACCCAGAGAGTAATTAACTCGCCGTTCCCCCCAACCAACTTCTCTTGAAAACGTTACAAAGCTGCCTGAAGATGACACGGGTTAGCATGCAGACATGGCCCAAAAGAGAGCAAGGCACGGACATATCTTCCAAGAACCAATAATAGCGAGCAGCGGCCACAAGCCCAGAGAGCTCCCCGAATGCAAATGCGACCACGATCACGGCTTGCCCTTTCGTTGATGCACGCCGACTTACACAATGAGGTCAAGCAGAACAGTTGGTATTTTAACAAAAATGGTGATCTATAAGAGTTACTAATAAATGTGGGCCGTGGCGTCATCCCTATTAGTTGGTAACAAACAACATTGCGGTAAACCATAGTAGTCAGTTACAATCAGACTTAGGATAAACCATAATAGCGGTAACAAACAACAGCGGGGTAAATGATAATAGTCAGTTACAAATGGACGTGGGATCAATCATACTGGTCGGTAACAAAAAATATGGGGTAAACCCTACTAGTCAGTTTCTATAGGATGTGAAAGATGGGGTAAACCCTACTAGTCAGTTTCTATAGGATGTGAAATATCGGTTTTCTCTGAATATAGTTTAATTAACGCATGCGGGAAAGATAGGGCCTCTATGCCTTGGCCTGGATGTGGAAGGCTGTCTGCGACATGGGCTGACTAATTCGATCTGTACAAAGGGTTTCCTGTTCGCCCGAATTTCCCTTGGATGACCCGGTTGTTTATAAGGGTCGGTGGCTATTAATTAGTGGTCCGAGAAAATTAATTGTAGGTTTTATACGACTTGCTTGCAAAGATTCGTGTTTGGTTGCACCAGCTGAGCTTAGGTGGGGACCTCTAGGGTCGGCTGATTGCTTAACGAATCTTTGGCTGATTTGGGTTCTTTAGTGAGTCGTGATTAATTATTGTATAGTGGATTCGGACTGGCCCAAGGGGTCGATGGGCGAGTTTTATGTTTGTCAGTCTTGGGAAGCTTGTACAACTACCTGTACGGTTAACGCACTAGCCTGGGGGTGCGTGGCCACGTTGTTTGTAGTGGCGTTTTCAGCACTGTTCAGGCCGGCGTGTGACGCATGCCGGTGTTACTTAATTTAGGATGATGTCAGCTTGTGTGTCGGCGGGCCATGCCTTAAGCAAGCTAGGCAGGCAATGATCCGCAATTGTTTCTTTCACAATGGCGGCAATGGCCGCCTGTGCAAAATTGCACATTCTAGCGCGGGTTGCATCTGTCTTGTAGCCGAGGCAGATGGTGGCACAACCGCTAAGTTGTCCGACCAAGCATAGTATAGTTGGTCGTGCAACGGAAAGAAAATTTAAATTTACCCCCATGTCGTTTTTCCCCGGCTGCGGGTCTTTTTGACATGGGCGAAGGATGGGGCGCTACTTCGGCGGTTTGACCAGCTTCAGCGGAGCTGTTCATAAGTTTCTAAAACAGCTCTAGTGTCACATCGCAGGCTTGCCACCTTGCGATGGTGCGTGGGACGTGACCTGGACTCAAAAGGTCCTGAACCAGGTTCCTGTCAGCAACGGCCTGTTTTTTTCATAAATTATTTTTTGTGGCGGCAGGTCAGTTGTCCAGCTGCCCCTGCCGAGGAGGGGTAGTTGGGGACAATAGGAGCCGCGCGAGAGTTGCGCTCCGAAGCTAGAAATTTCCCTATTGCGAGACTCGAGTTGGGGAGGGCGTCTTAGGGAGGCGAGGCTACGCCAGACCTTTGTCGTTCCTTTTCGTCTCAGCACCTGCTGCGCGGCTCAGTCTATTATGGTGTCGTAAAACCTCTTTCCTTTTTGGACGGTTCCGGAATTGCGAAATGCTGGCTCTTTTTGGGGCTTGCTTTTGGGGTGGTCACCGGCTTGTGTCGCATTGAACCAGCGGGCCCCTGCGGGGGTTAATATAGCCTAGCGCGGGCTGAGTCGCCATTTAAGATGTTGCGACACGCTCTTTCGCGCACGGTGGTCATGAGTTTAATCGGCGCAATGGGGTTGGCGCCAGGGGGGGTAATTGGGTGGAGGCTTCTTGCTTCCGCGTGCGGATTGAGAAACCTTAAGGCCACTGTTAACTGCTGCATTTGTGGCAGGGCTCCACTTATTGTATTCAATCAAATGCTGGTCTTCTTGGGAGCTCAGTGATCTTAATCGGTTTTCTCTGAATATAGTTTAATTAACGCATGCGGGAAAGATAGGCCCTATGCCTTGGCCTGGATGTGGAAGGCTGTCTGCGACATGGGCTGACTAATTCGATCTGTACAAAGGGTTTCCTGTTCGCCCGAATTTTCCTTGGATGACCCGGTTGTTTATAAGGGTCGGTGGCTATTAATTAGTGGTCCGAGAAAATTAATTGTAGGTTTTATACGACTTGCTTGCAAAGATTCGTGTTTGGTTGCACCAGCTGAGCTTAGGTGGGGACCTCTAGGGTCGGCTGATTGCTTAACGAATCTTTGGCTGATTTGGGTACTTTAGTGAGTCGTGATTAATTATTGTATAGTGGATTCGGACCGGCCTAAGGGGTCGATGGGCGAGTTTTATGTTTGTCAGTCTTGGGAAGCTTGTACAACTACCTGTACGGTTAACGCACTAGCCTGGGGGTGCGTGGCCACGTTGTTTGTAGTGGCGTTTTCAGCACTGTTCAGGCCGGCGTGTGACGCATGCCGGTGTTACTTAATTTAGGATGATGTCAGCTTGTGTGTCGGCGGGCCATGCCTTAAGCAAGCTAGGCAGGCAATGATCCGCAATTCTTTCCCCTCCCTCCCACCCTGGAGGCTTCTTGCTTCCGCGTGCGGATTGAGAAACCTTAAGGCCACTGTTAACTGCTGCATTTGTGGCAGGGCTCCACTTACTGTATTCAATCAAATGCTGGTCTTCTTGGGAGCTCAGTGATCTTACTTAATGGGGTAAACCCTACTAGTCAGTTTCTATAGGATGTGAAATATGGGGTAAACCCTACTAGTCAGTTTCTACAGGATGTGAAAGATGGGGTAAACCCTACTAGTCAGTTTCTATAGGATGTGAAATATGGGGTAAACCCTAATAATCAGTTTCTATAGGATGTGAAATATGGGGTAAACCCTACTAGTCAGTTTCTATAGGATGTGAAATATGGGGTAAACCCTACTAGTCAGTTTCTATAGGATGTGAAATATGGGGTAAACCCTACTAGTCAGTTTCTATAGGATGTGAAATATGGGGTAAACCCTACTAGTCAGTTTCTATAGCATGTGAAATATGGGGTAAACCCTACTAGTCAGTTTCTATAGGATGTGAAATATGGGGTAAACCCTACTAGTCAGTTTCTATAGGATGTGAAATATGGGGTAAACCCTACTAGTCAGTTTCCATAGGATGAAATATGGGGTAAACCCTACTAGTCAGTTTCTATAGGATGTGAAATATGGGGTAAACCCTAATAGTCAGTTCCTATAGGATGGGAGGGCAGCCATAGTACGTTCTGGCTCCAAATAGGGCTGCGTCCTGCAGGAGCCGCCTGGATGCACATCATTCATTGTTGCCAGTTCATGCGACAAGGTACTCTGACGGTGGCCGCGTAACACAATCACTCTGGCAAGAGCAACATTCTGTGTAAGCCGCCGTAGTGCACCTCTGGTTCGTGGCTCACTATCCTGCGCGACAGGTGTCCTCATAACTCACGCAGACTTCTGTGTGGCAAATTTTATGCTTGCGGCAAAATCCACCCGGGTGCCCAACGTGTCAATTGGTCGCTGGCCATGATTCGCCGCAAGGCCTTTCAAGAAGAAGAAAAAGAAGAGAGAGAGAGAGAGAGAGAGAGAGAGAGAGAGAGAGAGAGAGAGAGAGAGAGAGAGAGAGAGAGAGAGAGAGAGAGAGAGAGAGATTAATTCGTTCACTGCTCAGGAGTGCACCAAACCCAGACCATCCAGGCCATGGCCATCTAGTACAGGATTTCACAACACGGCCCTGTAGAGTACCGAAGGGGATTCAAGCATGTGCATCCAATATGGCCCAGCCCACAGCAAGCTGGGCAGAAAAAATTAGCAGGATGGTGCCGGCTTTCACAGCTCCAGACTAATTGGCCGTCCTCAGACATCGGGAAAGATCAGCGTTCAGGCCATGGCCAGCTGAGAAAGACCTGCTGTTATTGTTGTAAGTCAATGAGTTTTGTCAATTAGGCCATGACACGTTACCCTTACAGGCACTATCCTTACAGACATCATCATACTGGGCATTTTCCCAATAAGCACCCTGCTGACAGAGGGTATCCTAAACAGTTAAAAAAAACTTAGTCAGCTTCCTGACAAGCATGCTCCTTACAGTCATCATACTGGTGGGGGCGGACAAATCAGAAGATCAGTTATGCAGGCTGCGGCGCACGGCCCTAGTGCTGCTGATAGCATCAAGGAGAGCAAAAGAAAGGTAAGGGAAAGAAAGGGAAGTGAAGAAGTGGAAAGGAAAAAGTTGCACGCACCAGAAGAAGATCCAGGCCATCACCAGCTGCAGGCCCTGCAAGACCATCAGCTTCTGGTTGATGCCGACCTCCCCAATGACCATCAGGAAGCACGTGTTGAACGCATCGAGAAGGGTGGAGAACTCGACCAGGGTGGTGCCAAAGGAGCTGCCAAAAGCAGCTCGGGGGTGGTGGTGCCAAAATCATCAGAGAGGTAAGCTAGGAGAGCGCAAAAAAAACTGAAAGGAAAAAAACAGGGGCAAATCAGGGCGGGCAAGTGTCCAAGGCATTAGCAAGCGTAGAGAGCTCGCCAGTATGATGCCACATGAGCCATACAGCTCCAAAATACACAACAGATAGAAAGAGCTAAGGATCTACGACGTAAAAAGAGCGCCAAAGGTACTTAAAACAGGTAAGATCTAGCTCTTTAAGAATACATTGTAGGTAGTTCCCGTAAGAATTTGTTTTCGCAATTTTATGTTACAGCTTTGCTTGATCACTCATCGCCATAAGCCAAGTGGAACAGATTGCTAAATATACATCCAGGTGGCATCCAGGCGCCAGCTGCACAAAATATGGCCATACAAGGCCCATAACAACATAAGCAAACCTCAGCTATTAATGCGCTCTATGACCCACAGGTACACCATGGTCGCAAAACAGTCATGCATCACTCCCGAACAACATAGCCATATGCAAGACCTTCAACAACACATGCTAACCATGGCTATTCCTTGCACCATACACAACCTACAGGTGCGCCATGATCGCGAAGCAGACGAACACAGCACCGGCGACCAGCAAGTAGTGCAAGATGTCGTTCATGGCACGCGCGAGCGTGTGGGTGACGATGCCCAGCCGTGGCTGGAAGTTGGTCAGCTTGAGGAAGCGCAGCATCATGAGCAGCAGGTTGAGCGCAGTGAGGAAACTGTACACCTCCACGGAGCGAGATATGTCTTTGACCTGTATGAGTGCAGGCATGACAATTTGTGCTGGCAAGGAGGTGTTGAAAATTTCGAACTAGGATTCCAAGGCGTACGTGATAGTGGTGTCATGGAATGAAAGATGTCCTTGACCTGTTGCATGGAGTGGCACAAATTACCGGTTGGAGTGCACAAATTACCTACGGGATCGGAACGCATTATGTCAGCACCTTTGGTGTGAAAAGATTTTTACAAAGTTAGGAACTAGAAATTGTTGAAGTCAACGCATGAACATAGCATGAGGTACAAAAAAAAGTTATGTAGGGTCCAGGGTCTGGCATACCTGGTCAATGTAACGGACATGTGGCAAATGAGGCGTGAGAGAAGCGTCTCCTATTGGGACTTGACGTTATAAAATTTAGGGAAGAGAATCGTGGTTCTCATTTGTAATGAGAAGGGGGCCACTATTGCTGGTTACAGAGCTTGGTTAAGCGGTCATTTTGAGGCCACTTGGAAACTGTTGAGTATAGTGAAAGAGTTAGCCACTTTTGTGGAATGGTTTGTGAGTGACACAAAGATGCGTGAGGCCTGGGCACGGCCAAGGTGTAAGTGTCCAGTCGGAGTAGGAAAGCTGGATACTTCTCACATGCAATATCTAAACTATTCAACACGGTTGAGTAATTTTTTGTGTCAAATTATCGCGTCATCAGACGTTGGCAAAGAACTAGCTGTTGGGAAGAACCATGGACCTTGAGACGCCACAAAAACATGCATGTCTAGCTAATGGCAGTTTCTTTGTTTTCAAGCCATGCAGCAGAAATATGCTACATTTAATACTACTACTACCAAGATATGTGTTCTCCCACGCTATCTATTGGTTATCATAGGTCTGGAACCTTGAATGGGGCTATAGCAGGCGGCTTACTGTGAGACCACCAGATTGTGGCAGGGCAGGGCATTCATATCAAAAGCCCCCTGCTCAATCGACCCATCGAGAGTTATTCAAGAAAGTGCAAAGGAACCAGGTGGTTTAACGCCGGTGCCAAAATGTTGCGATGCTGTCAGTGGGCGCTACTGGTGACTGCGATGGCCTTGCTTGCGGGAAAGGAGATGGCCCCAGGAGGAAGCGCTTTTATAGAAAACTTGCCTATATTAGACTCGTACTGGGGTGGGATCAGCTGAGCCCAGGCCATGACACAGAAATAAAGGGTTTAAAGTTTAGGATTGGAATCGTCACCGCTTGTGTAAAAACGACACACTGCTTGTGTGTCTTTTTGGTGCCTTGGCACATGTGGCACAGTGCAACTAGTACCAAGGGCACAGTAAGGTCACACAAAGCAAAAGCCGTGTACCCAAGGTCCCAGAAAAGCAAGAGACGTGTACCTAAGGTCACAACAAGCAAGAGACATGCACTGAACTCTCCCATGGTGAAAACTCGGTTTTGTTAAAACGGACTGAGTGCAACTTTAGTGTTGTTTCAAAGCAGCCGTTCCAGTTTTAGTACCGTGGGATATGGTAAAAGTGTGCAACCGGGAGAACATGTCTCGGAAGAACTACTCCCGCCCTATGTATGGCACCATTAGACAGCTTTCCCCGGCATACAGCATTTCTACCCGCCAGAAGCTCGGTCCATTTTAACGGCTCGAGTGAAACTCGGTCCTTTAAATCGGCGCCAGTACCATCCGATATTTAAAAGTCACAAATAAACAAGGAACATGTACCCAAGGTCACACAAAGCAAGAAACACAACTGCCGAAGCAGCCACCCCATGCGTCATGTATGTAAATTGCCCCATTTGTACGCAGGCCTGCGTAGTTCAAGCGCCATAGTCATGACGAGGTAGGTACTGTGTGGAAGGGACGTGGATGTATGAGCCAAAGAATGGGGTATACTCTGATGGGGTCTGTCGCTTATGCAGACCGGCTGTGAGTCAGGGAATGTGAAGCAGGGGCTTGAGCAGACCGGCTGTGACTGGTCTAGGGGTTCATGAAGCAGGAGCTTGAGCAGACCGGCTGTGACTGGTCTAGGGGTTCATGAAGCAGGAGCTTGAGCAGACCGGCTGTGACTGGTCTAGGGGTTCATGAAGCAGGAGCTTGAGCAGACCGGCTGTGACTGGTCTAGGGGTTCATGAAGCAGGAGCTTGAGCAGACCGGCTGTGACTGGTCTAGGGGTTCATGAAGCAGGAGCTTGAGCAGACCGGCTGTGACTGGTCTAGGGGTTCATGAAGCAGGAGCTTGAGCAGACCGGCTGTGACTGGTCTAGGGGTTCATGAAGCAGGAGCTTGAGCAGACCGGCTGTGACTGGTCTAGGGGTTCATGAAGCAGGAGCTTGAGCAGACCGGCTGTGACTGGTCTAGGGGTGAAGCAGGAGCTTGAGCAGACCGGCTGTGACTGGTCTAGGGGTTCATGAAGCAGGAGCTTGAGCAGACCGGCTGTGACTGGTCTAGGGGTTCATGAAGCAGGAGCTTGAGCAGACCGGCTGTGACTGGTCTAGGGGTTCATGAAGCAGGAGCTTGAGCAGACCGGCTGTGACTGGTCTAGGGGTTCATGAAGCAGGAGCTTGAGCAGACCGGCTGTGACTGGTCTAGGGGTTCATGAAGCAGGAGCTTGAGCAGACCGGCTGTGACTGGTCTAGGGGTTCATGAAGCAGGAGCTTGAGCAGACCGGCTGTGACTGGTCTAGGGGTTCATGAAGCAGGGGCTTAAGCAGACCGGCTGTGACTGGTCTAGGGGTTCATGAAGCAGGGGCTTGAGCAGACCGGCTGTGACTGGTCTAGGGGTTCATGAAGCAGGAGCTTGAGCAGACCGGCTGTGACTGGTCTAGGGGTTCATGAAGCAGGGGCTTAAGCAGACCGGCTGTGACTGGTCTAGGGGTTCATGAAGCAGGAGCTTGAGCAGACCGGCTGTGACTGGTCTAGGGGTTCATGAAGCAGGAGCTTGAGCAGACCGGCTGTGACTGGTCTAGGGGTTCATGAAGCAGGAGCTTGAGCAGACCGGCTGTGACTGGTCTAGGGGTTCATGAAGCAGGAGCTTGAGCAGACCGGCTGTGACTGGTCTAGGGGTTCATGAAGCAGGGGCTTAAGCAGACCGGCTGTGACTGGTCTAGGGGTTCATGAAGCAGGAGCTTGAGCAGACCGGCTGTGACTGGTCTAGGGGTTCATGAAGCAGGAGCTTGAGCAGACCGGCTGTGACTGGTCTAGGGGTTCATGAAGCAGGGGCTTAAGCAGACCGGCTGTGACTGGTCTAGGGGTTCATGAAGCAGGGGCTTAAGCAGACCGGCTGTGACTGGTCTAGGGGTTCATGAAGCAGGGGCTTGAGCAGACGGTCGGAACCTTCACGGGGAGGGAACCTGACTGCGAGGTGATCCTTTCCTGAAGCGCAAGCCCGGCCGTTTCAGGCAGCTGCGGGTTACAAGATCCCCTTGTCCTGCATTTCATACCATCCATCGGATGCAGAAATGGAAGAGCACAACAACGACCAGACCTTTACTTGTAGTAGGGGGCTGTAAGGAACAATTACATTACAGCGGTTTCCATGGACAAAATTTAGTACATGGCATGATAACATGGTTCCATGCTTTCTGGCATGGCATTTGGGCATGTATCTGTGCCTCTGGGCATTATTGCCTACCATCTCAAGCGCCCCAGCATTATCACATTAATAACAGAGAAAGCATGGCTTCCATGCAACCCCAAGCAGCGCAATTCATGGTTACACACCTCCTCAAATGCCTCCAGCAGTTCGCGCATGTTCGTGCCGCCGTTCGCATACTCCAGTGCCTTGGCCGTCTGCTCCTCGTCGGTCTCAAAGTCTGTCAACCGATACGGTTGGTAGCTTAGCCAGATGGCAAACGGGCCGTGGTACTTGAGCAGGAAGCGCCCCCAGAGCGCGATGCACGCGTACAAGAGGGAGATGGAGGCCAGGTCGATCAGGTTGGAGAAACTGGAGAGGTAATGGTAAATACCTTTTTTGGAAGTGCACTCCATGACCTGGTGGAACTCGAACAGGGTGCCTGCAGGGTGAGGGGGGCAGCCACAGAAGCGCCGTTATGCCCAGAGGGCATTGCTATAAATGATGTCATGCTTACAGTTTCACCCAAGGTATCATACAGATATTGCTATTGATGATAGTACACCCACGTTGCTGCCCTTGATCTCCGTGTTACATCGTGGCCTGTAAATCTAGACATACTACTGATAATGCTGTATAACTACGTGAGAACGGGTGAGGTGAGAAATGGGGCCATGATAATCATCCCTCAGTGTCCTTGTATAGCAGGGCTCCAAAACAAGTTTGCAGGAAAGCAACAATTTCCATTACGTGAATGTGGTGCTGCTGGCGGGAACGCGGCACCTGGCGGAGTCCATTTTGATTCCCCAAACTTCAAGCCTACGCCTTGCTTCATTCACCCTGGCTCACTCCATCCTCATGAAAGCCATGGCATGTTGTCATTTGAAAAGTCTGCGGCATATGAGCTGGGCCAAACAGGCGTCCGAGGGAAAAAAAGACAAAGCTGCACAATCTGTGAAACTGTGGGCAACGCAAACGGGTAGGTTTTGACAATAAGTGTCGGCAAAAAAGACAGCGTTGCTCGTAAAGACCAGTACAAGCTACTCCAAGCCTGGTAGATGAAGCGATTTGGCACTTACCTGAAATGGCCACGAGCACGATTAACTACTATGAAACAGGTACAAAGGATTCAAGTAATTGTGGGTTCATGCAAGCCTGTTGAGCCAGTCGGTTACTGTACACCCCACGGCTGTGAGGACCATGGGCACAGATACAACTGCATGTTACCTCTTGTCCGTGAAGACATGCAACAGCACCAGCCAGGACCATGAGCACAAGCACTACCACAACGGAATGATTTACTAGGTAAGCAACAGCTACAAGTAGGCATGATGAGCCCCACCTGCGAGAGCCATGAGCACCAGCAGCACCTCCCCCGCAGCGCGCACACGCTCGCCCGGTGTATTGTACATGTCGAGGGAGAAACACTGGATGGTGGAGGTGATGGCAACGACCCCGCCCGGCTGGCGGCGGAAGCGGACCACCATCAGCCCAAAGTACTCGAGGATGCCGTTGTAGGTCACGATCTGCAAACATATATAAGAGGGAGACACAGAATGATTCAATAGCAAAGTTAGTCTATCCCTAAGTACTCGAGGATGCCGTTGTAGGTCACGATCTGCAAACATATATAAGAGGGAGACACAGAATGATTCAATAGCAAAGTTAGTCTAGCAAAGTTAGTCTATCCCTAAGTTCTCGAGGATGCCGTTGTAGGTCACGATCTGCAAACATATATAAGAGGGAGACACAGAATGATTCAATAGCAAAGTTAGTCTAGCAAAGTTAGTCTATCCCTAAGTACTCGAGGATGCCGTTGTAGGTAACGATCTGGCAGGCAAGGACATCATGAAAAGCAGGTAAGCAGGAAGGATGTCTCAATGTTTTTAAATGCCATTGGCGTCATGATTTGCGCATTTATAAAATAAGAGACAGGGATATCGTAGCAATAAGGTACAGCCATTTGAAATGAAGCCAAAATTATTTGGGGAATTACGATTGTACGTCACAATATATCTGTGAATAGATACAAGAGGGTTGCGGCATGGGGCCATGGGAAGGGTGGGGTTGTAGTGTCATGTCCTGCGAATACACTCAAGGAAAGGTGAGGCATGGAGAGAATGTAGCTGTATCTCATAATCTGCAGACAGAAATAAGAGAAGGCCATGTCTTTGAAGAATGGCGTTGAATGTCACAATAACTGATAGCTACAAGGAAAGGACAGGCGTGACATAGGATTCGAGTGTATGCCACTATCTAAACACGGCTGTGAACACGGATAATAATTATTCAATACAAGAAGTACCAAAGGCCTAAAGCACCTCCTTGTATGTCATTACTGGGCATGCAATGGCATGATGACAGCAGGCCAGTGGGATGCGCTAGTGTCCAAAATGCTGTTGTGCATCACGGTCTGCCCTAAATTCATTAGCATGAATGAGAAAAAAAAAAAAGCGAGAAGGACAGAAGAGCAGACAGCATAAAAAGGAAAAAGGAAGAGGGAAAGTTGAATCCATGAATCTGGTTATCAAGGGATTACTCTCCACAATCAGGGTAATCAACCGAACATGTAGGCTGCAATAACCGACAAGAAGCAGAGCCTTTATTGTGGGAATGGGGAAGTTAACATGGGTGCGCATAAAGCCATGGCCTCGCACAAGCTGTTCGCACTTTGTGGTGCGTGTGATGAAATACTACTATAGTGTATATGTACTATAGTGTATGTGTACTATAGTGTACATGTACTATAGGGTATATGTACTATAGTGTACATGTACTATAGTTCGTCCTCTTTATGTGGGGGGGGAATGTTATGTGTCTGCGGGAATGGGGGAGCAGAGCGCTTCGCCTGACTTAAGAAGCTTCACCCCTCTCTCCTTCACTTCCTCCCCCCCACCCCCAGGGCATGGCCAGCAGAAGGTGAGGCATGCCGCCTACATCGTCGAGTGAAATTTAAAAAACTCTTGTCTAGCACCAATAGTCAGCCCACCTCCACCTCCACCTTCTTCACATTCAGGATAAATGCCTTTTTAAGAAACCTACTACTATTACATCATACAAAATACATTAGGTGTGTGTCAGCCCTCAGGCTAAGAGAGGCTTTTCTTTTCTCCCCAGCCCCAGAAAAGGCCGTCATATTCTATCAAACCCCGCCTCCATGAGCGTTGGCTACTAGCCAACAACTCGAGTTCACAATTTTTCTGGAGGCGATGCACTGCTTTCGCCATGTAGCAATGTTACCCTCCCCCTATTTCTGCAGGCCCTGCGAGTTGACCAGAGACATCAGTCTGGGGCCCACTTCTGTGTAGTGGCCAGAGTGGTTGCCTACCCAGCTCCTCTCCTCATTGCTGAGAGCTCAAAAGCATTTCTCAGAATGCTCCGTGATCTCTGACTTCGTGGTCACGTGTTTTTATTCGATTGAAGCAAATCAAAACACGCGTCCCCGAGTACTTAGATCACAATAAAAAGTTTTGCTCACCTCCACCTCCACCTCCTCGGTCGCTGTGTCAAGGAAAAATGCACTCTCGAGGTACTTGAGCAACGCCAACGTCTCGTTCTGGCTCAGGCTCATGTCGATAAAGACGGGGAAGACGTCCCTGCCCCGGTGCGTGACGGGGAAGAACGCTGCACCCAGATTGCAACAGGGACAATAGCCGAGCAATGGCGACAATTAAATTACGATGTTTTGTTTGAACGCTACGGATTCTTTGCAGTATCCTTCTATAGACATCGTTACTGCATGAGGACGGCAGCACAGCCACAAATACAGTAATTTGAAAAAAACGAATGACAACATGCTGCACCGAAGAAGATGACAGCCCAGCCACAACAAAGACCCTAATAACAATATCACTTAGTAGGTATTCAGTATTTATGATCAGAATCATAATACGCTGCGAAGTGCGAAAGTAACCCAACCTCCCAGCCACATTGACGCCTGTCACTAAAAACCATGATATCATGCACCAGGACTCCAGGAGGACAGTGGCCCAGCCACAACATAGTTTACAAACCCAGATCCCTGTGTATGTACGAGGGATCGAAAAAGACTGGAAGAGACCAAAATCCAGGCCTACGCCGACGGGAACCGGCCCCTCGCCGGCACTTTCACCCCTCGCCCTCGTAAGCGAGGGGTTGCCTTCGCGGAGCGTAGTCACAGAGCATGGCACGGAGCAAGATGAAGGCATCCGGTGATGGTTGGGTGACTATACGAGCATGATCTCAGTTTACTTGTGTGAATGAGGACCCTACAGCTTTCGATACAAAGCCTATCATATGTTACCCAAAACTACCATAAAAAGCCAACAACGCACAATGACACATGTTTGGGGCACCCTCGTAGGGCACGAGGATACACTAGACATAGCAATTGCTATGGGATATGGCAGCCATGATTAACATGGTGTTTATGCATCCGAGGCTGTGGGCACCATACATGCTAAGGCATTGGCCACCACCACTTATGATGAGGCAATATGCTACATAACACCATCTACTACTAAATGAAATATTGTAGTATAAAGATGTCTAACTTTATGATCTGACATATAGCACGGAGAGCACGCCATACAGTAACTGGGCCCTGTCTTGTTAGAAGCCAGGCATGTAAGGTTGCCATGGTAGGGACATGGGACATGCAGGTCGAAGACCCGCGAAGGCATAGCCACCACGAGTTTTGCGGGCAACATTCCTCTCCCTTCCATGGACTTCAGGAAAAAAAGATCCCTCTCACTGCATGGGAACGCCGAATGCGGTGCCTGGATACAAGGAATGCCGCTAGAAATACAATATGTATAGTCTATTGTTATCAGGAGAGGAGATGGCACAACTGAAGGCCTGGTGCATTAAATGGCCCCATAAAATGGACTGAAAGTAGCGATTGTCTAGCACCGAATGGACCCAAAGTTACTACGTTAGTGTGTGTAATCGGCTGCATGTATGTCATCTTACACTAACCTCCGTGGATGTCGATTTCTACGAACGTAACACAGATCATTATCCCTAGCCAAGACACACGGCCAACACATGTGCAGGAATCATTCACCTCACCCCGCTTAATTGTGTGGCCCATTACACTCCCACTGGGCGAATTTCCAGCAATTCTCCAAGACCTTCTAGTTATGTGCTATCTGTGGCGCACGCACCCAGCGGCACTTCCTCGTCGGACACCTGCTCACGCGTGAAGAACTCGCGGGTGCGGTTGACAAGCTGAGGATGAAACATGCCCGAGTCCCTCAGGAAGTAGGGGCTGCGCAACCACATGAAAGGATTGCCGGGAACATAATATACAGCAATCAAAGCACAGCCTTGTATTCAACTCTATATAAGCTTCTCTAAGAAGCTATTTTCCTTATGGGAGAATTTCGTCTGATTTTTTCAGAAAGTGGGGGCCGCATCGCACAAAGAGGTCGCCAGGGGTCACTAATACCTCCACCCCAAAAACCCACAGCAAAGCAATCCCTTCCTGTTAGTAAGACATATGGAAATGAGAAGCTGCGGCTGCGTGATGAAAGGGCACCGGCGGGGGTTACATAGGCAAGCACTGTCAGCTAATGGAAACAGCAGCTACAACCAAAGGCCAAAAGCACCAAGTACAGACAGGTACCACCAAAATGGGAACCGCAAACAAAGCTGGGACCAAATGTTAGGCATAATTAGGGTGAGTTCCAACAACACTTGCCAACAACATGCCAACGGGCAGCTGCGAGGCCTGCGGGGCGAAGAATACTTCAAGCAACTGCAAGACTGACTGTAACAGCAGGTCCTCGCTAGACAAAACTGCTGCCCAACCATCATGAGGGGCACGGAAAAGTACTTGGGCGATTCATGCAAATCAGGCGTGCACAAGTTGCATCCATGGCCCATGACTGGTATGCAAAGATCTCCTGAACACTGTTTCGAGCAGCTGCACAAAACAGTATTTTACTATACCTGGGTTTAGCGACACGGCATACTATGCGGGACTTTGGCATCAATAAGACATTTCCAAATCGTCCCTTCCAGGAATGTAAATAATACTACTATACTCCTAGTAAATAAGTTCAAAGTTCCTTTCCCTGCAATCCGTAGATGACGCATGGCTCCCTTTCCACTCAGCTCCGTTACTTGTGTAATCCACGGGAAATCATTCAATCACAAACCCCAAAGCTCACTAACACTCTTTGCCTTTTCCTGATACCCAGCAAAATATCATTACCACTCTAAGCCGTATCCATACCCAGCAAGCTCATGAACGCCGTCCTATTGCATACACGTCACTCACTTTGCACCGAATGGCTTGACGCGGCCTCCTTCCTTGAACCCAAAGTCAAACAGCCACCGGAACCTCTCCCCAAAACGAGCCGGCTCCAGTGGTGTCCGGTACTGCTTGATCACGATGCCCCCGAGAATGCGGTTGGTGACACCCACCATCCGCCACCGATAACTCTCCGTCTTGCTGATGCCTCCCATATCCAACGAACCTCCATTACCACCATTGCTCCCATTGTACGCCAGGCCTACGATGGGTGACTGCTGCAATTCCGGCACCATGAACCCGAATCGGTGCAGCTGGCTCCCGTCCTGAAACGGATGGCTGTCGTTGGAGGGGCAGTGATAGTGCTGGTTGCCTGTGCTGGGGCGACCAGCAGGCGTGCAGGGGGGCAGGCGGGGCGGGCGGGCGGGCGGGCGTCAGGCAGCCAGGCAGCCAGGCAGCCAGGCAGGCAGCATGCCTTTGCCACTGAATTGCAGTCACATTAGGTGTGCGTCAAATGCCTTTCTTGCCCACTGTCACTGCGAACATTGCCGCCATGCAGTTAGTAACGTACCACCTCATCCTAGGCAGCAAAAGCTGCCAACAAGCACACTTAATTAATGTAGTCTGCTGTGTATTTTCTCAAGCGGCAAAGCCCAGCCGAGCATTAATGACTTCACTGAGAAGGATAGCAGCCCGCCAAACGCCGTTCCCTAACAGATTGTTAGAATTTACATTAAGCATGTGCCTGCATTGGGAGCGTCATGGAGCTTGATCTCCGCAATGCTCTGACAGATAAGCGGCAGAGCGTTACAGGACCACAATTGTGCTTACAAAGAACTGGTGATTGCCCGGTTCAAATACATAGAGGACGCACTGCGGCATGAAAGCCTGGCGAGCTGTGCTCCAAATCTACCTGGCCAAAATCAAATCCATCGAAGTCTGATCTCCCTAATCTATCCCTAGGTTGGGTGGCAGGTGAAGAGGAGAGAAGGGCAGAGTGATGGAAATGAAGACACAAGAGGGACAAACACAAGATGGGCGATACATAGGTTTGGTTTGAGACGGCCACTACAAAATGTAGCACTCGAGCCCATCATTCCTTTCATTCTGCCCACTCCAAGGTCACATTGGAGTGGGCAGAATCCACATTGGATCGAATCGGATCTGAATTGGATTTTTTTCTCAGTCCTCTCTGGGTCAGACTGTGCCGCTGAAAGCCATCATTACATGCTAATCTTCACAAACTCGATGGTTCTCGGACTGAGAAACATTCAATCGAGACGCATCGGATCCACGGCAGTGATACGTACACATGGAACGAGGATCCACGGCAGTGATGCGTACACATGGGACGAGGATCCACGGCAGTGATGCGTACACATGGGACGAGGATCCACGGCAGTGATACGTACACATGGGACGAGGATCCACGGCAGTGATACGTACACATGGGACGAGGATCCACGGCAGTGATGCGTACACATGGGACGAGGATCCACGGCAGTGATACGTACACATGGGACGAGGATCCACGGCAGTGATGCGTACACATGGGACGAGGATCCACGGCAGTGATGCGTACACATGGGACGAGGATCCACGGCAGTGATACGTACACATGGGACGAGGATCCACGGCAGTGATACGTACACATGGGACGAGGATCCACGGCAGTGATGCGTACACATGGGACGAGGATCCACGGCAGTGATGCGTACACATGGGACGAGGATCCACGGCAGTGATACGTACACATGGGACGAGGATCCACGGCAGTGATGCGTACACATGGGACGAGGATCCACGGCAGTGATGCGTACACATGGGACGAGGATCCACGGCAGTGATACGTACACATGGGACGAGGATCCACGGCAGTGATGCGTACACATGGGACGAGGATCCACGGCAGTGATGCGTACACATGGGACGAGGATCCACGGCAGTGATGCGTACACATGGGACGAGGATCCACGGCAGTGATGCGTACACATGGGACGAGGATCCACGGCAGTGATGCGTACACATGGGACGAGGATCCACGGCAGTGATGCGTACACATGGGACGAGGATCCACGGCAGTGATGCGTACACATGGGACGAGGATCCACGGCAGTGATACGTACACATGGGACGAGGATCCACGGCAGTGATGCGTACACATGGGACGAGGATCCACGGCAGTGATGCGTACACATGGGACGAGGATCCACATGTTTGCACCGCATGATGACAGATGCAGCAGCTAACGGGATTCATGATGCCATTGGCATCGATGTAAGTCGTCATCATCCATCATCATCAACATCATGCTTGAAATTAGTATTAGTGACGCTATCACAAGTACATACACTACATGATCTCACCGGCCTCAACAGCCACCAAGGCCCGCAGAACGCACCGTCCGCATGCCAGTATTCGCCGCAGCAGTCTGCAAAATCAAACTCGCACTTATCCACAAAGCACGCGGGGTCACATTGAGTGTTGCCGACGACAGAGAGGGGGCAACCGGGGGCGCAGGATATTATCTCGCCAGAAACAGGAGACCACCCAGAATAATCTCGGCAGTGGCGATAAAAGTCCACCAACTTGCTGGCATCCACCTGTTGACCATGACATGGCCGTAGCCAGTGTCGGAGCGCAATGGTAATGGATGGTTGGTAATGGTTGGGGGATTCAGGCGGGAGGGAGGAGGGAAATGAATAAAATAAGAATTTCTGTCAAGGATGCGGACTAGGCACTGGAAGCTCTGGTGGAGAAGGCACCTACTCTTGCACACGACTTGCAACCTGAGTAATCACCATGTTGATCCAAGTGCCACATGCACAAGTACCACATCGACACAAGCACCCAGGTGCGTTGCAAACTCGATGGTCGACAGGTCATGTGAGCAAGCGGTGAGAGAAGGTTCACAAATTTGTGGAGGGGGTGTAGCTCTGCAAGCGAGGAGAGAACAGAACACCAAGTGAGATATCAATAACTGCACAGCAGGAAAAAGTAGAGGACAGGGCTCTAGTTGTGCAAGCAAGGAGACCCATTGGCGGCTTGTCCGTAAACCCACAGGACATGAAAGTTCGTGGAGCAGCCACTGGTCAGACCGACCTTTCTTTAACCCCTATGCATAAATGGGAGGCTGAGCTGCCAATAAAAGTTAATTCCTGAATTTGGTCAGCTAATTCGTCCGCAATAGCAAACTGCATGCATGGACGCACAGTGCCACGTTGGCGATAGGTGGTGCATTTCCGGAACTCGCATAAACTGAGATTACCCTTACCACGGTACCTTGACAGCCCTGAGCATGGTCATACGTTCGCATATGTCAAAAGGTATCAAGGAAAATAGTATCAAGCGATGAGAATTTTCAGAAACTTTCACTCTTTCAGCCAAGAGCTGGACTGATGACCTATCCATCGAATAACCACACAGCTAGTAGGCAAGCCGTATAGGAACATGGCAGCGAGGAATCCCTGGCCCCCGTGTCGCACGGGAAACTTCCCATGTTGACCCCACCTACATAAGGTCGCACAAGGGTGAAAACCAGCAACTGTTGATCCATGAAATGTGGCATGGAAAGACAAGCTTCCCATTTAGCGCCTAGAATACAAGTGCAAGCGTATAAGTGGGCAATGGGGCACCATTGAAGCCATGTTGCCCGATATGCCCTACTTCTTGGTGCCTGTAGATGCTAGAATAAGCGTATAGTAGTTGGTGCACGGCAACGGGGCATCATCCTAGCCATGCCGCAAAAAATAGGATGGGGGCCAAAACTTAGCAGCAGGTTGAACAACATAGTAGTAGCAGAACAAGTTTAGATAAACCTACGGACATACCTGATTCCGGGCACCAGAATAAAATATCCAACGGCAAAACAGGCACATTGAAACTACCACTCAGACTTTATGTTGTGCTTGAAACCTGCCACACCCTTCCTCGTCCCTGCATGCTGCTAGTACCCGTGCCGCTGCTGAGCGCTGACAGCATGCTACCTGGATTGTTGCCGCCACTGCTACTGATGCTAGCACCTCTGCTCGTTTTCCCCCGCTCCCCCTTCCTGCTTTTACCCTAATATCTTGTTAAAGCACTTGATTTATCCACTCAGTGGTGCGAGATGTAATCCAAGCACCCCTCCCAACTTGCAGGCTTGTGTACTTTATGCTGATCCAAGATGCAGAGCTGCTGTCACCCCCCCAAACCATTGAGATTGGCAGTTTGGCACCCCCTTCATTGAATATACTTACAGGAGAGCTCCAGCTGAACGGCCCAATGAGCCATGACGGGCTGGCCGCACATTAGTTGTCACACGAGCCTACGCTATGCTTTGACTAAGATGTCAGCCAGAAGCCGAGGCAGACGGAACCGAAGGCCATCCAAAAAAGTTCGCACTAATGCAGCATCCACTGCATTCAGTGGGATGTCAGATTGTCAGTCACACACAGTAGTTGAGCCTGAGTGACGCGGTACATTCGCGCAGTGACGCAGAACAAAACAGGTACCGACAGACCCGTCAGACAGTGTTATCCTCCAGAGCCCCTTCCCTGAGCGAGCACGCACGTTCCATTTCCAAACCCAAATCTGACGTCCGGGACCTACTCACCCGGCCTCGTCATCATGCACTGTAATACCCCACAGTTAACACACACTCCTTGAGCTCACCTCCGGCACATAAGCTTTGAGGATGCTCAGCGTGCTGGGATCCTGGATGCAAGTAGAACTGGTGCTGTAACCCTGGAACGCCCGCTCTGGCGTCACGTGGCACCCCATCCGCTGCAAGCAGATCTCGTACAGATCCGAGACTTTGAATCGCGACAAGGGGATGTTGTGGGACGCTGCAGAGCGAAGCGCCTGCTCCTCCTGGCACTGGTAGAAGCACGAGCTGAAAGTGAGGCAACCCCGTTCGCAGGCGGAGATCTCTCTGCAACCTCAAGGGTGATACATGTAGTTCAAGAGGGAGGAGGAAGAATAAAGATGAAGGCACCATCCAACCGTCAGTGTGTGGAACATCCTGTGTAGGGACGGTGCGCGGTGGCGAAGCGCGACTTCATTATAACCAGCTCTGACACTTGAAAGTGGGAGCAGTGCTATCTAAACCGTAAGGATGGAAGTCAAGTCAAGCCTGAAAACAGCCAGAAGAGCTGCAAGACCTAACTGACAGACACAGCCCCACCTAACCACCTTCCATTTTGAGCCATGAGCAGATTTGTGGAGCCATATGTCACGAGGCAGACACAATCGTCAGCAATCCAACACCCACACCCGGCCACACACCCTGGAAACAGGCAGCAGCCGATGGCCCCAGAAGGCACCGCAAACCCGCTAGGGCATGCAACCAACCAGTCATAAATTTTTTACTAGGTACCATGAACCCACAAGGGCGAGCAAGCTACGTACCGGTCGTATACCTATTATTAGGTACCATGAACCCACAAGGGCGAGCAAGCTACATACCGGTCGTATACCTATTATTAGGCACCATGAACCCACAAGGGCGAGCAAGCTACATACCGGTCGTATACCTATTATTAGGCACCATGAACCCACAAGGGCGAGCAAGCTACATACCGGTCGTATACCTATTATTAGGCACCATGAACCCACAAGGGCGAGCAAGCTACATACTGGTCGTATACCTATTATTAGGCACCATGAACCCACAAGGGCGAGCAAGCTACATACCGGTCGTATACCTATTATTAGGCACCATGAACCCACAAGGGCGAGCAAGCTACATACCGGTCGTATACCTATTATTAGGCACCATGAACCCACAAGGGCGAGCAAGCTACATACCGGTCGTATACCTATTATTAGGCACCATGAACCCACAAGGGCGAGCAAGCTACATACCGGTCGTATACCTATCATTAGGTACCATGAACCCACAACGGCGAGCAAGCTACATACCGGTCGTATACCTATTATTAGGCACCATGAACCCACAACGGCGAGCTACCTACCGGTCATACATCCACTCCGTAAGCCGCACCGTCCCCGCTACGCTGCCCCCAAACCGCGGAGAGGCCCCCGAAGAAGCCTCCTTGTCCGAAATGACCCAACTGCAGTCATTAATGCTGGCGCTATTACGGGTGGCATGACGGGTACTCGAATCGTGACCATCCCCATTGCTCTTATCGTGCACCTCGTCGCTCTGCCCCACCACCTGGTCATCCACGCTGCCAGGTGGCGTCGCGGCAATTACCAGGTCGCCCGAGCCAGCACCCGATGGCCCAGGAGAAGTTGGGGGCCCAATACTTGACACGTTGTACGTGGAAGGGTCAGAAGCCGTGCCTGTCCCTGGGTAGGACACGAACAACTTCTTCAAAGATATCTCCCATGGGCCCTCCCCTAGGTATCCTTCCCTGTTGGAATCGAGACAGTCTCGATAATCCTGGGAGAGGGGGATCTGGGAGATCGTGCCGGCCACGGGCAGTGGCGGAGAGGGTGACAGGAGGCAGAATTCCCACTCGGTGGCCGCCGGGAGGTAGATTGTGGCACTGATGTTGCTCTGATACTTGACAAAACTGTTGGCATTGAGGTAGTAGCAGGCGGCCTGGTCGGGGTTGGGGCTGCCGGCGGGGTTGATGGTGACGCGGGAGCACATGCCCTTCCTGCATGGGACATGGGCGGGTTGTTTTCGTTGTAGCAGGCATGACATGGGTGCATAGGACAGGGAAAGGCTGCATCAGGCAGGAGTGCAGGAGCGCATGCATGTGGCATTAGATTCTCACCTATGTTTCCACAACTCAAGCCAACACCCTCAATTCAGCTTCACCCACATCCAGTAATTACTTCTGAGTAAAATTACATGAGCCAGTAATAGGCACGATGCAGAGATTCGTGACAGAAAATGACAACTAGGCATGATGATGCAGAGACGTGTGACAGAAACAAGGCATCATGCAAAGAGGTGTAATAGAAGCCATGGGACAGCACATGCCCATCCTGGGGAGTTGCACAGGCCCCCCAAAACGAGGGCGAGGAAAACACAAACAGCAAACCTCAGCAGCAACCGCTTACAGCACGAGGATTAGGTACAGGATGTATTAGGCATGGGGCAGAATGCTCACAGGCACAGTACAAACATGCATGACAGCAAGCAGGCAATCAATCATTGAATGAAGCCAGACAGCTGGTCTGCCCTCCCTCCCTCCCTCCCTCCCTCCCTCCCTCCCTCCCTCCCTCCCTCCCTCCCTCCCTCCCTCCCTCCCTCCCTCCCTCCCTCCCTCCCTCCCTCCCTCCCTCCCTCCCTCCCTCCCTCCCTCCCTCCCTCCCCCTCCCTCCCTCCTCCCTCCCTCCCTCCCTCCCTCCCTCCCTCCCTCCCTCCCTCCCTCCCTCCCTCCCTCCCTCCCTCCCTCCCTCCCTCCCGCCCGCCCGCCTGCCTGCCCGCCTGCCCGCCAGCCAGCCTGCCTGCACACAATCGCACCACCCTACCACAGGCTGCGTTCTGTCCCCACATAGCTGTAGCGGTCCACACGGTTCTTCGCAGGCAAAGCAATACAAGCTAGCAACAAATGGCCTGCACCATCTTGCCTAGACAGCCCGGTCTATGTCATTCGACGATTGAGCACGCCATGTGCCCCTTGGTGCTTGTTTCATACTAATATGACACCGTAGAGCCTTCTCAACCATGATTCCTCAAAACTCTCCGTGACTTACCTGCAAACGTTCCAAAGAAATATATCGTCCTTCATGCTAGCAAAGGGGTAGCTGAGGTCTATAGTGATCTTCTGCAGGTCAACCCGCCAGCCACAGTCCTCCTGGCAGCCAAGGCGGCTGTAGGCTGCCTCCTCCACGGGCACATCACACACGCCGTTGCCACAGATGGGGTCCACCCACACATTCTCCACCAAGCCCTCCAGCCAATCGTAGACAAGCGTAGCATTCCGAAACTCTGACACCACGCCACCATTGCCGTCATTGGGAAGCAGGTACGTCAGGCTCTTGTGGATGTCATAGGCCAGAAAGGCGCGGCGCTGGTATATCAGGATGCCCGCATAAAAGGCTGTGAACAGGACGAAACTCAGCAGGTTCACGTAGTTGGTGCGGCGCCTCAATAATCCCCTGTACCGCTTGCGTAAGTCGCCGAGCAGGTTCTGATACGATGCAGATTCCGAATCGTCTCCGAGGGTTGCACGTTTCTTTGTGCAATAGCTTAGGCTGGGTTCAGCCCCTGCTGAGTCCGCGTCTTCAAATTCACTGCATGGAAAGCTGTTGTTAAGTGCTTGGGGACTGCTGGGATAACCACTGTCTAGCATGGCAGGCTGCACTGCTGCCTGCGCATCTCTCATCGCGGGAAGTGGCGCCTTGCCTTCTCGATTTGGAAAGGTGGCGACGGCATCAAACTGAATTCGAAGACTGGAGGAGGGAAGGTTAGTTGATGGTTTTGAGGGCAATGCCGCATCGGAATCCGATCGGGCATGGCCCGCTTCAGCGGAAGGAACGGACATTTGCGACCAAAAATCCGTCCAGACTCTTGCTAGGCCTCTTGATTCACGCCTCCCCGCTTCATGATGACTCCTAGTCTTTCTCAAAACTGTCGCTACAACTGCCGCATGATCTCCCATGGTTTCCGATCGATCGAAGCAGAATCTACGTCGTGCACCCTTTTACTGGAGACGCCATCGTGCAGCTGGCATCCGCCGGCACGACATCATCTTGTGCGAAGAAAAAACATATGGGTAAGCTATATGTGTATGTATATTTAAACGCATGCATATGCAAAGCAACCAGTCCCGAAATTATCGAAGTTTCCGCCGCGCGCTGGTCGGCCGGGTCCGGCTTCCGCGGCCTTCCGGCCTAGGATTTGCAGGCCGTTGCAATCGGGACCCACCAGAGAGAATTCAAAAGTATTGCAGCCTCGACCTCAGGCTGTCCTCCATGTAAGTGTGTTCAATGTTGACTATCTTTATCTAATTAATGACCCATCAATAGCTAGACTGCAGGCCTCAAATATTTGCAATGGTTTTCGACACCATCTGTACATCATGAGTTGGGCACGGAAAATGAACACGACTATTGCAGTTCTTACACGCGAAGCGTTGGATGCGTATACCTTCTGGCAAGTTTTAGGCCTCAATTATTTTGATAAGCAATTTGCATTGCCAAGAACATGCTGAAATTTACTTTCCCCAGCCGTGTTGTCGCCTTGTGTCCAAGTCACGTTTGTTGCAATTTGCAGCACGCGTGAACTTCAGTATGGAGTATGGACCCTGTATGGACGGGATTTACCCGGCCCTGCCAGCGTGGACTTCCGATCCGGTCAATCTTCATCCTTGATCGACAGTGCAAGTCTGATGTCGCGCCTTCTGATTCCGGGTAAATGGGTATTTTTTTATTAACCAATAGGAATATCGTTAGGTTAAGAGGTAACACGTATCGACCAGCAGGTTACCCACTGAGGGTAGTGTGATAGGTGAAAGGTTTAGAAAGGAGCATTATGTGACCAGGGGAGCCAAGTGACGCGCGTTAGGTCACCGTGAGGAATGCAAGTAAACACCCTGTTGCGTCCCAGGAGAGCATGGAAAAGCTCCAAGGGGTTAGGTGTCATTGTTGGGCCCGGGGTCCCACACCTTGTAGTGTTCTTGCGCCAAGAGCCAAGCGCGACGCATTGCTGAGTTCCAGAGGAAGATAAACCGCCTCACCGGCCACGGCGGCTTTGGCGGTGTACTCGTGCCGCACTTTGAAAACGGTCTCGTTCCGGATAGTCCAGATCGCATATATCAGTCATATTCATATCGCATATATCATATTAGTTAGTGCGTAGCCATACCCAGGCTAGTTGACTGTCGGACAACTCATCCCCTGGGAGTTAGTGCAGGCTGAGAGCTTGGGAAACTCAGTGCACGCAAACGATGCCAAATGGCCAGTGTGGAGACGACGAGACACCTTGGCATTAGGATAGAATGGCACATATACCGCTGGTCAGCCGTCAATTGCGGCTGACCAGACTTTGCGTAAGTTAAGCCTAACTTACTGATCCTGGACGGACTAGCCTATCAATTACAACCTGATCTAGTCAGTCCTAACATGACAACTACAGTCCCGGTACTGAGGTACCGGCTCATCACATACTGAGTCTAGCCACGTGTCCATGCCACGACTGCTCTAGTCCAGCACCGTCCCAGTACCCAATTGGGCGCCGGCGGTGCTGGCACGTGTCCACTTAGGCTTATACAGGCGGGAGACTTAGACTAACTCCCACTTTAAGTTTTCTTTGGGTTTCAACAGAAACACACATAGCCATCAAATGGACGCAGCCATTCCCAATGCCTTAGAAAAACTGTCAGACAACCTACTCGGACCCAAAGGTCACCTCACACATGTACAAGAGATGCATTAAAAAGGCCCCATGTCTCAAGCATGGTTTCTTAACTGAGTGAGATGGGTGCTCAAGGCCCCAGCATGTCATGGTCATCCAAACAGGTGTCCCAAAAAATTTATTCAATAAATAACACATTCATCATGTCCCAACTTTCTAGACCAGTGCTTCACACTGTCAGAAAACTACCCAGCTGCCACTGCAGCCTTTCAGCTGCAGTATTAGGCAGGGGGTCATGGGCTAACATGTACAACGTGCCAGTCACTTCAGACTGTAACCAGGGTTCATCAACCCATACAAGACCTGGTACTGTGGTCCTGCTGCTTGTGGCACCTTGGTCAGTGCATCTGCAGCATTGTCTTTGTCCCTGACGTGGGCTTTAGACTCCAGGTACTTGCATTCCTGTTTTAGCACAATCCAATCCAGGTCCGAGTGAACAGCCAAAGGATTGGCAAGGAAAGAGATGATAGATTGAGAGTCAGTCAGCAAATGTGCTTTCACTCCTGCAGAGCTACCAGCCTGGTGTTGAAGCCAGACCAGCAAGTGATTGAGATACCTTGCATGCAAGACAGAAGATACCACAGCCCGGCATTCAGCTACATTGCTACTCGATCACAGCTTTCCTCTTGTGCAATCTACTGAACCAGGAGACTAGTGACTTCTTCCCACCTTGGTTATGCAGGAAAAACAATCCAGCCTCTCTGGCTTGAACCTTGGTAACTACCCTGGACTCCATTGAACTCTCCATCATGCACGTGATGTGAATGGGAGTAAACAGATCCAGTGAGTGAAGCATCAAAGGTGGACCATCATGCAATAACTGCTTGATTGCCCGTGCTCCTACCTCCTGTAGTACCTCATCATCTACCCTGCTCACAAAAGCCAGGTGGGGTGCACATGTAGCACATAGCCAACCAAGCTTGCCTCTAATGGTAGGGCACATGCATGTCAGGGGTGATGTGAACAGGCAGGACATCCAGACAAGACTTAATGTATTCAGCAGAGGCCTGCATGGAACAAACCCAGCTGCCCTGCTGCTGCAGCAACTCAAGCATCATGCCACAGAACTTGACTGGCTCCTTGCCCAGCTCTAGCTGCTTGCCAATCTCAAAACTGGCAGACACCTGAGCTATGAAAGCATCCACTGCAGCTCTAGGACCTGAGATTAACTGATCATCCCCATGCCAGACAAACATCATCATTCCATCAGGGTGTGGGATGACAAACAAGCAAGGGTCAATGTCATCATAGGTGGCCCCTAGCTTCATGAATACCTCCTGTGCAGACAGCCTAAAAATTTTTGGAGCTGACTGCAACCCTTCAACCCCCAGGTTTGGCCTCAACAAGGGTTGTACAATATCCCTGTGCCACACGTTCTTAGGAGTGTTCACCACGTATACCTGAGTTAAAGCCCGACCGGCTCAGCTATGGCGGTCGGTCACGTTGAGCTTGGGATAAGGTGAACACAGAGAACTGCTGTCGGAGCTGGCCCACCACTGGTTTATGTCTTAGCCAGCAAACCCTATCCGGTTAGCCGTAACCGTGGGACAAGCTAGCCGTCCGTACTGACCCGGATAAGGCCCCGGACTGGGGCCTAGGTGGCGCCGGCCCTAGGCGCCGCCCTTAGACCGGTCGCCCGCATCGGACCGCCGGATTATAGCCGGCGGCTGAGCGGACGCTAGCGGAAGGCGTGCGGACGGACATGGGGAACTCAGAGCCAGATCCTAGGGCTCTAGAGTTACTCAACTCCGACATACTCTTTTGTTCTTTGATTAATTATCAAAATAATTACATCAAATGCAGACCATACAAAACCCTCTAAGGTAGGGAACTCAAGGGGGCCTCAAGGCCGTCAAAATCACCACGGTATCGACCCGCGCCCTTGTGATCACACATGAATAGTGATGTAATAAGTAGCGAGAAAAAAACAACTATGCCACCAGACAAAAGGTGACCCATTTATTAGGACCAGTGACCCGCCGACGGGCCCAAGGCACCGTCCAACGTGGCTAGGGTATGGTCAGGACAAGCAAAAAAACTACCACCATGATATTCGTGAATGCTAGCAACACAGGGTGAGTTATGGCTGTATTCATAAAGCGCCCGAGCCGTAACCCTGTGTGGCTCACGGGTGTTGCATCGTCATGCGCTTGCGCAACACTGCGTACTGCGGGGCAGCCTCCCGCGCCTCCTTGGTGAGTGCATCCGCGGGATTGAGTTCATCCGCGATGTGCTGGAGACGCGTGACGCAGGAGGCCGCCTCAGCGAGTACGAGGTAATCAACGTCCTGTGACCGCGCATAGGGATTGTCAAGGAAGGCCAAACAACTTTGTGAGTCAGTGTGCACCGTGCTAGTCCAGTGAAGAGTGAACCCACACGAGCCAAATACCCAACCCAGCAAGTACCGCAGCCACATGCCATGTGAGATAGCTGAAACAATGCCCCGGCATTCAGCCGTGTTGGGGCTAGTGGCAATGCGGCTGTGCAAGCGCGAGTACCAATCTAACAACATGCCAGGCTGTCCCTCATTGCTGATAAAGAACAGTGCCCCCATGCGGGCCCGCACTTGGCTGACTGTGCGCGTCTCTAGATTAGCATCCGTCACTATCTCGAGGTGCACCGGCTGTGAGCAATCGAGCCCACGAAGCACAATGCCGGGCGTCATGGCCAGCTGCCGCCGAACATGAATGGACCCTAGTCCTTCCAGCACATCATCGGGCAGGCGAGCGAGCACCGCCAAATCAGGTGCCACCGTGTCCGCCAACCACCCGAGCTTGCCCTTAACCGAGGGCCCATGGGTTGCCAACAGCGGGGACGGGAGGTCGGCCAGCAGGTCAACCACATAGTTGCGGCTATCCTGCATGTGCATGACCCATTCGCCAGAACGCGAATCCCGCTGCAACGTAGACTGCACGCCGCAAAACACCACGGGTTTACCCTCCTCATGATCCACCGCCCTGCCCAGGGGAAACTTAGCCGCCACTGCAGCAAGAAACTGGGTAGCAAAGGTGCGAGGTGCCACCAGCTTGAAGTCATCGCCATGCCACACGAAGAGGGCTGGCTCGCCAGGGACGCCGGTGGGGACCACAAAGAAGTTAGGATCCGCGCGATGGTACGTGGCCCCTAAGCTCTGCAAGACCTCCTCCGCGGAAATGCGGAAGATGATGGGAGAGCTCTGCAGCCCCTCCACCCCTGTCAACAGCTCGATATACTCGCTGCCAATGGTGCCATCCTGCCAGACCACCGGGACCTTCACCACGTAGCGGGTGCCTTGCCATGTTTGCTGCGCGACCCCAGCGTCGCTGTGGAGGAATGCCCGCTGAAAGTCACCGCACCACATCCCGTAGTCCTTGCCCGCGTTCCGCTTGCCCAAGTAGATGACCGTCAGTAGCCGATGCGAAACATGGTTGAGCCCAGGGGTATAAAGATCCTTGGCGTCCAGCGGGGAGGACCCCTTCGTCTCCGTGACCACGGGCCTTACCCGGAACACCACCGAAGAGTTGGTCTCGTCCGGCTTGTAGGTGAGCACGAACTTCAACCGCAACCGCGTGGCCCCGGCTGGCACACTCTCCAATCCTCGGTAGACCTCGCGCTCTCGCCACTGCTCCTTGGCTCGAATGAACGCGTCGCGCCACAAAGCAAACTTGAGAGGATCTTGACAGTCCAGGACAAGTTGCTCCCACGTCACAGGGCTATCCGCCGCCAGTGAGTGTGAGTGGAGGCCGAAGCTGCGCGGGTGCCAATCCTGAGGCTGAATGATGGACTGGACGAGCGGCGGTGTGGAAAACGCCGCCATCGGTAAGCGCCGCACGACGCCGGGCTGCCCGACCACCACCCCCAATGGAGCGTGGTACTCGCGAAGCGGGATGCTGCCCACCCCCGCGACTGACAGCAAGTCAGCGGACACTGAGAACCCCGGGTATGATACGAAAGGTTCGCCCAGCAAGGCCACATCCTCGTAGCCATCCACGACGTGAAACGGCGTGTCAATGCCCAACACCGGCAGCACCACCATCCCGGTAACTTGATATGCCGAAGTGCCTGCAAAGTCGGTCACCGATTTGTACGGCGACTCTAGCACTGGATACAGGGTGGCTGCCCGACGAGAGATAATAGACACGGATGCTTGCGTGTCCACAGCCACCAGCTGCCACGGTCTACACGTAGGAAACAAGGCTGACTTAACCGGCCTGACCCCCTGTGAGAGAGTTTTGACCTGAGCCACCCCTGATGCAGCTTTCGCTTTAAGCGCCTGAGCACGCCACAAGGCCGTGACCGTTGAAGCCAGGTCCCTAGGTGGGCGAGGCGCATGGGCAGGACCCTGACCCTCCGGCGAGGCCACGCTAGGCGGGCCTCCCACATTATCCGTGGCTAGCACAGGAGGTGAGTCACTACGTGCACTAGGTCCCGTCAAACCCACCCCATCCTCATCCCACCCATCCACGGGGTCATATTGGGGCCCAGGGGAGGGGGGGGTGTAGCTGTGTCTGCCCCTGGGAGCGACCCGTGGGGTACCACCTCAGATGCTACGACAGGCGCATTATCCTTCACTACCCACCCCAGTGCCCTGTTGGCTGCCAGCTCACTCTCCATGCTATCCCCTTGCTTATAGCCTGCCACCGATGCCCATGGTACCCTATACACCCGATCATTCCACTCTATGTCTATGACCCGCAGCGGCCAGTCTAACTTTGTGATGGCCCCAGGCCCCTGCATGGTGCCCCGTTTGCCGCTGGGCGAGCTCTCCTTGTGGAACATGACCAACTGCCCGACCTCAAAAGCGCTAGACAAATCAGGCAGCGTGGCATCCTTGAGCCGCAGCTTGGCGGCGGTATCCTGTAGATGCTGTTGGTATGCCTCTACTACCTCGGGTGAGTAGGTGCCCGCTGACAGCCCCCGAGGCGTGACTAGCCCAAAGCCCTTGACATCAAGCACGTGCCTATGGTTGCACACATGCATGAGCTCCTTGCACCACGCCGTCTTGACCGCGTAGGATTTGCCATGTGGGTTATCCTGTCGCTTGGCTGCCACAGTCTTGACATAGCTTACAGTGCGATCTATCATGCCCATATTGCCGTGATCCTCACGCCCCACGATGACCACGGCCTCCATCCCCGGCAAACCTTGCACACAGCGGAACTGCTGGTCTAGCATGAGCTCCACTACGGGATGAAAGAAAGCCAGGCTGATCTTGATAGCCCTGTGCAGGTCAGCCTCAACATGTGGGCAGCGGCTCAATGTAGGTGGCCTTGCTGAACCTATCCTTGACTATGAAATAGGTGTCCCCCCCTTCCATGTGCATGACATCCCCCACAAGGTACCCTCGCTCCAAGGGTGGAGTCTTGGCATGCCGCCTACGCGACTTCTTCCTGATCTTGATGCAGGCAGGACACTGAGCACGCACATTCTTCAGCTCGTTGTATAAAGGTGCCCCCAACATGTGTGCCCCCTCTACCTCGGCTTGGGCCTCATGCCCGTATGCACGGTGCATCTGGTATGCTAACAGTTTCAGGGTGACAGCCTGAGGTGCAGTGGCATTGTCAGGATTCTCAACAGGTGGGGTGACTACTGGGGTAGTGACATTGGCTAACTGGGCAGCTTCAGAGGCTGCACGAAAGGCCGCCCGTGTGAGCACCTTGCCAATGTGAAGATCCACACTAGGGTGGTGTGTACCGAGAACATCTGCCCGCCCAGCATTCTCTTGCACTGTCACAACATTCCTCATAGGCCCAACCGCCCCAGTATCTAGCTGGGGTGCTGCAGTAGTGCTTGGTCGCTCGGCGTTGTACACACCCGACCTAGAAGACACCACATTGCTTAGGTCACGCATTGTAGACCCGTGCTCAGGAAGCACGTGATCCTGGCGCGACAGAGCCAGAGCAGCATCAACGGATTGCGTGAGCACATCACGGAATGAGACAGAGGATGCAGTCACGTTGCTTTTAGGAACGACGTCAGGCTCTACGACGGCCCGGTTCAGCGTGACGCATTGAGCAAAAGAAGGGGTATCGAGCGTGCTCTCACCTGACTTTCGTGCTGCCCGTCGCTCTGCCCACTCCTCGCGTGTGCCGTGGACGACGATGCGCTTGGCCTTGCACGCCTCCACGCTGTGACCACGCAGAACGTCGTGGCACTTGCGGCAAAGGTTGTCCTCGAGCTCCAGGTCCGGGCGAACTCGGCAGTCATCCCGGACATGGCGACGTCCGAAGCAGCGCTCACAGCGTTGCTTGCGGTCAGTAGACGCCCCCTGCTGCCGCTTGGCCGGGGGATTATCACCCTGCTTGGCGTCGCCACCATGCCCGCGCTTGCGCCCTCGCTGGCCCCCGTTGTTGCCGTGGCCGACGACCTTTTTCAGGATGGCCGTAAGCTCCGACCGCGTAATTGGAGCCTCTGCGCCTGAAGAAGAAGACGCGCCGGCATCCACCTTGCGCAGGGATGGCAGAGCAGCCGAGGCAGCCGGCTTGGACTGCGCACTCTTGAAGCATGAGATCAAATACAGCATGCCCTCGTCGAAACTGACGGCACTCTTCTTTTTGAGTTCCGTCGCTATGGTCAGATGCACATCCGACGACAGGTCGCATTTCTTGAGAAATCGATTGCACAGGAAAATGGGCTTGAGAGTATCTAGCAGCTTGTGCTTGTGCACGAAGACCTGGAAATCACGTGCAGCCCCGGGCAAATTTGCCTTATTAACTGCATAGCCCTCGAAGTCGTTGAAGGCTTGCTCGTCGGCCTCTTCCTTAGACCGCGACAAGTGGGCATCTAGACCGTTGTAAAAAACTTCCCAGGTTTGTTTGTTGTCGTCCGCAATGCGAACTAGATTGGCAATGTTTGGGTGCTTTGTTGTACTGCAGAATACTGCACGGAACTTGCCAATCAGCTCCGAATCTTTGTCTGCGCGTCCATCGCGCAGACGCTTGAGAGCAGCTAGAAAATCTGCTGCGTCGTCCGCCGTATAGTCGGCCGGTAGATCAGCGGGCACCTCCGTTTGCTTGAGAGGGCCGCGATTTAGTGCATCGTCAGCAGCAAGCATCAGATGCTTGAACTGCTTGGCCAGTTCAGGTTGCGCCACGAGGGTTTGCATCAACCTCGTGGCCTCGTCCGCACTAAAGCGTGGCAGGACGGCCCCTGCGGCCTCGCCACTTGGCGTATCTGTGTGTTCGCCCGTGCGGCTCCGTGTACCGGAAGCCATCGGGATTTTTATGAATACAAGTTAAAGCCCGACCGGCTCAGCTATGGCGGTCGGTCACGTTGAGCTTGGGATAAGGTGAACACAGAGAACTGCTGTCGGAGCTGGCCCACCACTGGTTTATGTCTTAGCCAGCAAACCCTATCCGGTTAGCCGTAACCGTGGGACAAGCTAGCCGTCCGTACTGACCCGGATAAGGCCCCGGACTGGGGCCTAGGTGGCGCCGGCCCTAGGCGCCGCCCTTAGACCGGTCGCCCGCATCGGACCGCCGGATTATAGCCGGCGGCTGAGCGGACGCTAGCGGAAGGCGTGCGGACGGACATGGGGAACTCAGAGCCAGATCCTAGGGCTCTAGAGTTACTCAACTACCTGACCTCTCCAGACCTGCTGTGCTATGGCAGGGTCCCCCTTTAGAAAGGCTCTTTTGATATCTGTGGCTTTACACACATAATCCTTCCCTGTGCAAAGCTGATGCAAAAACAAGGAAAGCAACACCTTGAGAGACGTTTGCTGAATACCAGGTGTATATAGCTCAGCCTCTGTCAGCTCTGTAGAGCCCCTGAACTCAGTGACACATGGCCTAGCATGGAAAATGGGTGGTCCCCCATCAGCCTGAGGTTTATGCTTGCACACAAACTTTAGCCTTAATAGCTTTTTGGCTCCAGCTGGCATAGCATCAAGAGGAGTCACAGGTGGTGTGTGTGTGGGACTACGTGCATCTGGAACAACCCACTCCTCCCTGGCTTTGGTAAAAGCCTCCAGCCACTTAAGAAACCCAATCTGCGTCTGGCAGTCCCGTACAATATCATCATAGGACAGGGGAGACATGGATGCAACATCCCATCTACCAAGCCCAAACGCTGAAGGGTGTAGCTTTTGAGAGTGTATGAGGTCCTCCACACACGGTTCCTGACCTGGGAGGTACTTGGGCTTAACTGCGTGGATGGCAGCATCCAGCCCAGTGCTAATCTGGCTCAAAGGGATTTTAAAATGATCTAGAGGCACCTGTCCTACCCCTGCCACACTCAACCTCCCAGCTGAGATGACAACCCCAGGGTAAGATACAAAAGGTTCCCCTAACAGGGCATTCCCTGAGTAACCCTCAACCACCTGAAATGGAGTGGGCATACCCAAGATTTGAATGCTCACCTGACCTTTGACCTGCATTTTGGTTTTGCCTGAAAAATCTGACACTCTAGCCCATGGTGAGGCCTTCATTTTCAGACCAGATACAGCTGCTGCACTGATGATACTCACCTGTGCTTGGGTGTCTACAGCCAAAATACTAGGATCTTGACCTGCATCCCCTACAGCATTGACCTGTGCTGTACCTGTTGCCACAACTGCTTTATTGTTGTGTGCCTTGTGCAAGGCCTTAAGAATCTCAGCAAATGACTTCCTGGGAACGACAGGATCTGCTCTTTCTTGTGACTCCTCCAGGTGTGAGGGAGGGGCTACCTGCTGCTCACCCTGTGCACCGTCCTCCTGCCCAGGTGGACTATTGGGTTGTAGTGGGGCTGCACTACTGAGGAACACAGGAGCTTCTACTGTGGTACTAGTGCTTGCATCAATGACGTCCCTAGCCAATTCATTGGGTGAGATCAATCCACCAGACTCCTGCTCTGAATCCATGTCCAAGAATTCTACCCCTGACACGTCTGCCAGTGGTGGGTAATAAAGCTTGAGTCTATGCTTGCTGACCACACGCTCTCTGTCGTGTTGTATAGTGACTGCAGTCCCTTCTTCATGAATTTTAGTGACTACAGCTGGACCGTGCCATCTGGCAGAGTGTGCTCTTCCTCTGTCACCCTCTCTGAAAAACAACACATGGTCCCCCACTTCAAACACAGGCCTGGCATTATTTTTGTCTTTCTTTGCCAGCAACTTGGCTAAGTGCTGCCTTTGTGTGTTGTAGTGAGTGTGTACCTCTGAAGCATAGCTGCCTGACTGAAGGCCAGTTGGGGTGATTTCCCCAAAAGGTGAGGACATTATTGGTTTGGCATTTAGCTGGGTAGTCACCCCTGCTGCCCAAGATGCCCTGTCAGCATAGCTACCAGAGTCAGCCAACCTGGATGGCATTTTTCTTATCACATCCCTGATGGCTCTCATGGTACGTTCTACTAACCCCTGACGTTCATGATCTTGAGCCCCAGACACTTCTATCTTGGGCAGATCATTCCTGTCCTGGATGCAGAGAAACTGCTGATCCAGCATTACTTTTTCAATGGGCCGGGTGAAAACGTGCCAAGGCTATCTGTAAAGCTCTGTGCAGCTGCTCTTTATCCATCCCAGGCAGAGGCTCCACTACCACAAACCTTGACCAGGCATCCTTTATGACTAGGTAGTATACCGTGTCCTTCACCACGTGTATAACATCCCCAACCAGTTTGCCTCTAGCCAGTGGTGGTGTGGCCACATGCCATTTTCTGGGCTTAGGAGCATATAGCTGACATTGCTCACAGTGCTTACGTACGTGCCTGCACATCTGTTCCAGATCATGGCCTTGTATTTTATTGGCTAGCCTTTCAGCCACAGCCTCATGGCCCATAACCTTGTGCAGTTGCTCTGCTAGCTAGAGCACCATACGTGATTACCTTTTCTGCTGCTGCACTAAGGGAAGCTATGGTGGGGTCACGCATCATGTGTGACAGGGTCATATCATATGCCACATCCCAATCCACATCCTCACACTCAGGCAACACTTGGCAGACAGAAGGTAACAGGAAACCATTTGTGAAAAATGGTGAGGGTAGCTTACAGGAGTCTCCCTGGTCTGCCGCCCCCGCGCGGTTGTAGCGCCCTGGCGTGTTCTTGTTGTGCCTGGGAGCCGTGCAGCGCGCTCCTGCTGCAATGGGGTGACGTGTTTTCCAACATCCAGGACAAACATCAACGTCAGAACCATAGTCGGGTTTGCCCTTCCAGCAATCATCCTTAAGGTGCCCCTTACAAAGGCACCTAGTACAATGTTTGGTGGGGTCATGAGGCAACCTCTTGTCCCCCCCTGCTGGCCTAGCACCCCGGCCCTGGCTTGCTAGCTCCCCCACTTTGTTTTCTGTTTTTGTTGTTATTATTCTTCCCCCCCCCCTTATTTCCACCTCCCCCACTTTTATTGTTTTTGTTTTTATCCCCCCCATTACCGCCTTTACCTGGGCCACCAGCGTCTGCATCTGCTTTATGGAGAGCTAGCCCCGTACCTGAGGCTTCCTCCCCCTTTACCTGCTTCACCTTTACATCCTTGGCTGCAGCAGCAAATGGCTCTAGGCATTGCTGTGTCGCACTTGCGTGCCATATCATCCTGGACTGGTCATTACCGCTACTTGGAATGCATCCACTATCAGCAGTAATCATGTGTGAGATATGCCACCTCCCCCCCCACTATTTAGCTCACAACAACGTGAGAGCAAAAAGTGAAAGAAAGGCATCTCACACTAAAGAAGGAAGCCCAAAGAGGGCGTCATTCCAGGCAGCAGCAAAAAGGAAAAAAAAAATCCAGCTGCTCCAAGATGCTTTTCGAGGATCAGCAACAACCTTAACATGCATGCTTTTAAAGGCTTAGCAATAACCCCTTCAATGGCTTTTTACCGGGAAAAGCCTAACCTCTTCAGATGCTTTTGAAGGCTAAGCAATAACCTCTTCCTTGTGCTTCCCTGGGTGAAGCAGGAGGAACATCCAGGCTGGCCGGACTGAACCCATCATGGGTTGTTCGTCCGTTTAAAATGAGTCAGTCTTACACACATTCTTAACAAAACCAATACATTGTCGTATCCGTCAGTCCATCCTCATGGCAACTGACTGCATGCAACCACTCACGGGGGCTGCTCCGGGCTGCTCGAACTATTTCACCCCATGAAGACAACAAACCAGTTGTGAGGGAGAGAAACGGACGAACAACGACCACCATGGTTCGTTGCTCATCCTTCTATACTGCTCAAAGCTCAAACCTGGCGGCTGGCGCCACTAGCGCCACTTTAGACATCAGCCAATCATAACATTGTCTAATTTCCGACAAGCTAAACTTCAAGCTTTATCTGTCAAGCGAACACAAATATACAAGGGCAAATCTATCGGCTATGCCAGGCACCGCCTGGGGCTTCCTTGCATTTGTGTCTGGTGTCCCACGTTGAAATCCTGAAATTGCACATCTGCTCAGTGCCTCGCCGGCTTGCTGTGTACCAGCATTCGGCAAACTGCCCTTGTGACGAATGTCAGTGAAATTCAGGTCCGCCCAAAAGTTCCGTCAGCAAATTCAGCGGACTTGGCGCGTGAGTACAACTGAGATCCGCGGCGTCAGTACCGGGCCGCGGTATAGCAACCCGCACAAGGCTGCGGACGTCAGAATTACGCTAAAATCTGAATTGCGGACGTGATAGATCACGGACGCGACAGCTGCACATAAGCCATTGCCTTCCTGAAGTCCTCCCACTTATCCTTCAGACCTGCCAGTATGACTGACAGGGTGGTAGGGTCCAGTTCTGCCTTTTGTAGCCATAGGTGTACTAGGTACTTGGCATTGAGCTTCTTAAGCTCCTCATCCCCCTCTATGTACATGACATACTTTTTGTTGTCACTCACATAGTCCCGCTTGTTGACCTTATACGCCTCTATCCACTGGAAGCCCTTAAGTACTTCTAAGTGCTCCCCCGTGGTGACGAGTGCCCTAAGGTCTACCATGAACTGCGCCCACAAAACATTTTCTGCCACATCTACCCCGCTGCTGGCACGCTTTTGGTACAACTGTACCAACTGCTGGATAGGCTTGGCAGATTGATGGATGGGTGTGGATGCACGCAGGGATGCAAACCAATCACGCACATTGTCACTAGCGTATGCATGTGAAAGCTTGAATAACCACTCCCTAGTGTTAATCATCCCACGGTCCTGAATTTAGGACTTTGTCCTAAATCGTCCTAGTGGTCACTATAACCGAGGTACCGGGGGGGGGGGTCACTATATGGACCGTACCCCATGTGGACCGTACCCGGCATGATGTACCCGACCCGTGGTACCGGCACATGGTACCCGGATTCCGTACCCGGGTACCGGGTATAATGGCGGGAAAGTAGGTACCTCGACCAAAAATATAACCGATTTTGGAGCGAAAAAGTGGGTGCGGGAATGAAGTGAGGTGGATATGGCGACCTGACAATCGTGGCCGGCGTTTTCACGTGCGTTTATCATTTCGGGCGCCCAGTAGCAAAAACGAAAGGTTGTTAGTTATGCTTAAAGGCTGTGAATATTTTCTGCGCAAGTTTTTATGTGTAGCGCTGTATCACAGCGGCACAACACAAATGGGTCGCAGATCGCCTGCTCGCGGAGGGTCGATTTTGGCACAAACATGTCAGTGTATTAGCAATGGTGGTGCGAATCAAGCCAGGAAATTTTTGTGGACGATTTTTATTATAGTCTGGAGTTTAGAAACGGAGTATTTGACATGGGAGCGCCTGGGCCGTGATATTCTTGCCCGATTTCCATTGTCGACCATGTTTTAGGGACGTTCAGGCTGGGCAGCGAGCGCACCTTATAGGTCTTCACTTTCGGTATTTCTTGGACCTAGAACGCAGCACAAGCGTGGTTTATATCATTGTCGAACCGGTTGGCCAGCTTTGGTGCGCTCAGCTCTCGGAAAGCTGACCTCGCTGCGGATTTCAGCGACTTTTTTGCAACCATCTGGAATGAGGCGACGTAAGTAGCAGGTAAGTGCCGGGTTGTCCTAGATCATGAGTGTAACTGGCAACGCTGTCGTGGTGTTTTGAGTCAGCCAGCTATGCCTAAAAAGAGGGGACGCTCTCTGTGCACATAACTGTCACACATAGTTGGTTTACGTCATACAATTTTTTACGTCTCTATCTTCGTCGTCCGCTGCAGCTAAAACACACATGCGTAAGAGCAGTTTTACTCATGTGTTAGTTATAAACCATGGTCCTATGGCCTGCAGTCGTTCAGGGTGTTCTCAGACGGTATATACAGTATGGTTTACGTGTTACATGCACCCTGAATTCGCTCACAAAGCGTTGCATGTTAGCACAACGTTGTTTTGTAACTTGATTTGGCTGCATTCATGTGTTAGTTGCAATGCAAATGCAATGTTTTTTCATCGCTGGGTGGTGGCCAGCATGTCCGTGATGTCAAAGAAGGTTTGGCATATGCTTAGAGAAAGTTTACCGCAAGGGGTGGGCCATGTTCAAGCCGGGCAACCTCAGCAGCCATGCAACCCTATATTGCATTACCTGCACCATCTGTGACACCGTTAATCACGCGTATATATAGAGGCAGCCACAGCAGGGTATGGCCTTGTTATACGCTGCCCCGCCATCCCAAGGCCTCGTAGGGTCCCCTAGCGCTTGTAAGATGCTCAAGGGACCGTGTGGATAGCATGGTCATGCGTTGACAATAATTGGTCCTAATGGTCCTAAAACCCACATTTTGGCCAAATTCGCGCTTTGAGGTCTGGCAGGTGGCAGGGCCCATTCATGCACTAAATGTAATTATTTGACCCCAGGTTTTTGATAGAAACTAAAAAAGTGTGTTATCTGTCATGGGCACGAATGCCAGGGTCAAATTTTAATGTTTGCATATATATTTTTTAATTCCACTTGGTCCTAAATTTAGGACTTTTACTGGGAAGATGGACACTAGCTTCATCCTGGGTATGGCCCTCTGGCAAACCCGGGAACACTAGCTTATCCTCTTTCTTTTTTGGATCAAACCTGGGCCTACACAAGGCCATGTTGGAGGTTGTGGTCGTTCCTGCAGGTGGCTGCTGCTGCTGTTGCTGTTGCTGCTGCTGCTGCTGCCGCTCCCCGCCCGCTTGACGTGTTGGTGCAGACTCTTGGGTGCCGTGTCCTCCCCCGCCCTGGTTGCCCCCCCTTGCTCCGCCATTCTCCCCCTCATCCCTCCTGCGCTTTGGCGGTGGCGCGCATGCCTCCGCCTGGGCCCTGCGCTTGGCTGGCTTCAGCGATGCCACCAGCCTGGCCACCGTGTCGGCCAACGTCGCCTGCTCGCCTGGAGACAGCGGGTGATCTGCTTCCAGCATGGCTTGCGCCAGCTGAAGCTGATCAATGATGTCCTCCCTGTTGGACAGGTCAGACGGTCCAGCTTCCCCGGGCTGGCGGTGAACACGCGTGCGTGCAGCAGTGCCATCACGGTTGGTGATGGTCTTCTTGGGTTGCGACAGATAATAAAACATTTGGCTTGCAGAAACATCCTCCTCCGGCCCAAGGCCGAATTCGGCTCTTACCGCTTCACCAAGCGGACCCCTCACTGCTGTCTTACGTGCATGCTTGATCATGCGACGTCGCTGCTTCAGGATACGCTCCTCCATCCTGCCCACATTGGCTTCCCACCGTGCCAGCGAGCGTCTGTAACGCTCCTCCGCCTCCTGCCTGCCAGGCGCCTCCATCTCGGCGAGACGCTGCAGCTTCATCGCCTTTTTCCAGGCCCTGAGTTCGCGGGCCATCCGATCCCGGCGCACCTGGGTGATCGACATCTTCAGCTTGATACGCTCCGCCAGCGCAACCTGCCTCTCTCGCTCCGCCTGCTCGCGCTCCTTCTTCGCCTCTGCCGCGGCCCTCCGCGCCTGCCGACGGAGCTTGTCGGCTGTGAATGTCGCCATGCGCTTCTGCGCCTCCCGCTCCCGCGCCACCATTGCCGGGGTCATGAGGATCTCGTCCTCAGCGGATGCACCCGACGGACCTGTCAAGGAGTACTCCGACTCCTGGTGTACACCTAGGTGTACCGTCGGCTCACGTGACCGACGCAGGCTTTTAAAACAGGCAAGATCCCCCCGACGCATCACCTCAAACTGCTCCTCGCCAGAAACCACATCACTGCGAAACAACGCCCGACGCACGTTCTCGGCATCTGCCCTCTGCTGGGCGCGTGCCCGAGCGTGCGTGTCCGCGCGCCGAAACTCTCGCTCCTCGCGCTCAGCCATCGCCCGAGCTAGGCCTTCATCCGCGGCCACCTGCCGCGAACGAGCGTCGTCCTGCTCCTCGGCCGAGGAACCAGGCTGGAGCCCATACAGCTCCATGGACTCCTCCTCTGCAGGAGGTGCCGACGGTCCCGTCCCCGCCGCTGCAGCTGTCAGGGCGTAAGGAGGACCCCTCGGCCTGTTGACCACAGGCGTGGATCCCCTCCCCTGCGGATACAGGGGTACGCGCAGCACAACGCTGCTGTAGGAACCCTCAGACCAATGGCCCGAGGAAGACGTCTCTGACGTCGTGGGATCAGCCTCCATGGACTGATTGAAACTACGAGCCGCCCGCTCGATCTCTTTCTGAGCCGCGAGCTCAGAGTCGGACGTCCCCGACGACGAGGACGTCGGAGAGCTAGACCTGCTCCTGGCCCTCATCGGAGCCTTACCCTTGTTGTTGTTTGGGTTAGAGGACATTTTAACGAAAAATGGGTGTAGAAAAACCGGGTTTCGAGAAATGAACGCTTGAACGCTCGTCGTCAAAATGCACACCTCACGGAGTGCTTTTTAATGCAAGTTAGTGCAGGCTGAGAGCTTGGGAAACTCAGTGCACGCAATTAAACGATGCCAAATGGCCAGTGTGGAGACGACGAGACACCTTGGCATTAGGATAGAATGGCACATATACCGCTGGTCAGCCGTCAATTGCGGCTGACCAGACTTTGCGTAAGTTAAGCCTAACTTACTGATCCTGGACGGACTAGCCTATCAGTTACAACCTGATCTAGTCAGTCCTAACATGACAACTACAGTCCCGGTACTGAGGTACCGGCTCATCACATACTGAGTCTAGCCACGTGTCCATGCCACGACTGCTCTAGTCCAGCACCGTCCCAGTACCCAATTGGGCGCCGGCGGTGCTGGCACGTGTCCACTTAGGCTACAGGCGGGAGACTTAGACTAACTCTGGGGTCCCCGCAATACCGAATATGATACAACGCACTGATAGCGCTAATGTGGAATGTGGTAGCGCGGTCCATGCGGACCATACGTTAAACAACCATTGCCACACCCCGCTCACTTGGCAGTAGAGAAAGCGGTGCTCAATTGTTTCCGAGGGGAAGGTGCACAAGCATGTCGCATCGTGGTGAAACCGACTGTTGAGGGTCGCGTTTACCCCAATTGCCCTGTGCAGTAAAAGATGTTGAATGTCGGTCGCTCTGCGGTCCACCAAGGCCTAGGGGTGATCGACCGCCAGGGTGATAAGTTTAATCCAACTGTAACCAGGCCATTGAAAGCCCCATCGGGGGCGGTCAGGGTGGAGCTTATGGTTCTCGTGCAATAAAATGTCATAACCCCATTCTGCCGTGTACTCGTAAAGACATTTGCTGACCCTAGACATCCCCTTGTTCAGGGTCCAGCCAAATTCCAGGGGGTCGATCCAATGGTAGAGTATCCAACCTCGTATTGCCTATGTGTAACCAAGTGATTGCGGGCCTCCGCCGGGGTCGTGGGGTCCGGAGCCCTGGAACATGCAGGACCTTGATATTAACCACGGGACCATCCGGATACGGTGACTGACATTGGTGGGCTGGAAGACATACACATAATGTCGCCAACTGATTGAGGCAACCATTGTCAGTGGCCGGGAAGGATGTCGGCCACCTGGACTTGAATTCCCGCCGGAGGTAACACTCCCCGGACCAGACCTTTGCATGTGGGTGTGATCCCGTCTGGGTAAAAACTGATCCAATCACCCGGTTGGAGGGCCTTGCGTGGGGCCATCATCAGAGCATGCCATGTAGCTGGGATGGCCTAGATGAGGATGTTCCAAGTGTGTAGCGATGGCATGTTTTGCACCTCAGTGCTCATTAACTTCAGTATATGCCAGTAACCGATATCTGTCCCCCTGCCAGGCGTAGAGATCAAGCACTCTCACAATAGGGGGTGATGCGCACAGGAAGCCAGCATAAGGGTTGTGCCCATGTAACGTGCCCAAGGGCTTGCGCGCATTGTCCACAATCAAATCATTGAAATAAAGGATCTGTCGTGCAACCTCCGCACGAGTGGTGGGAAAAACGAGGCGCCCAGGTTTGAGCTTGTTATAACCTAACCATAGGCGTGACCAGTACCATGGGAGCGGCCCTTGTATGATATCAGTGTGCAGCCAAGGACTCCAGCGTCAAGGTGCCATGATGTGCCATTAGCATGGGTGTAAATAGCTGAGAGGGACTCTTTTGCCAACATGCAGCTAGGGTGCGTATTCACTTCCATGTACACGCTGATCACTTGTTTAGCATACATCATCGACCACAATTGCCATTGTATGTTGTGTAGCCCTATAGTAGACCACCGTGCAACCATATCCCGGCTGATCCAGACATGTACCGTGTGAGATATCAAACCTTTCTGTTTCCAAACAAAATTGCTGCCTATGCGTTGGATAAGCTGTATGGTATGATCGTTGGGAAGGTGTGCCAGACAGTAGTATAAAACCTTGGAGAACAAGAGTTGGTCGACGATCAGTGATTTTCCTCGTAAGCTCATCCGCTGGACGCCACCCCACCGCCCTGCCGTGAGGAGCACTCCTTTGGCACTGCCTGCAAGCGGGAAGCCCTGCAGACGAGGGTCGTGCTGGTGGAGCCAAAACAATCCTGCGTACGTGTGCCAGTAGGAACAAGATGGGGGACATACAATCTCCTTGTGGGAGGGATCTTGAGTTGTGGCCAAGTGCAGATTTGTGACCGTTTTATGCAACGCGACTTCTGAATTTTGTGAAATGTGGTGATATATATGTAAGAGGTTGTTAATTAATTAATGGATTAAACTCGTGCTGACCCGTTGGGGAGTCACGGAGCACCGGCGAAGTGTGCACAACAGGAGAAAGGGCAGAGACCCCCAGTCTCCTTCATGCCAAAGGCATGCCACAGCTGCATTCGGGCACGCTAGCTAAACGGAAACGCTAACGATCCGGCAATCTGTGGGTGCAATAAGACCCATGTGAGCATGACATAACATGGAGCGTGGGCGAGTAAACTGATCATAGCCAAGACGTAGCATGGCTGTACAACAAGGACTAAGCTAAGGCTACATGGCTGGTTGTGTACCGTGCGTTAGCGGTGCACGTGACTAGGTATGTTGGCACGGCTAGGCAAACGTTCTAAGCATGGCTGCCATGGCGGCAGTGACAACCAATGGATACAAGCTAGGGCTATTAGCTAGTCTAGCCCGCGGCCGGGGGGCGTCCACATCTTGTGGTTGATGACATCAGGTCCCCGCCCCTCCAGTACACCTTGGGCTTCTGGGGGTCCTGCTTGTGGCGGAGGTACTCCGGCCACAGGTCGCGTCGCTGCTGCATGCTGCTGAGCGGGGGTCAGGTCGTCGTCCAGCGTCCAGGTGAGGTCGTGCAACCGCTTGCCACGAGAGAGGAACCGCTGCTTGTCCTCACGGGATCGAGGGGAAGGTGAGCAGAACTGGTGGGGGAGCCGCCTTAATTGTCCCGTGAGTGGGGAAGGCGGTGACACCCACGCAGTTCTACCTCACCTAACAGGCCCATGAGGGTAAGGAGCAGTTCTACCTCACCTAACAGGCCCATGAGGGTAAGGAGCTGGTCCTTGAGCTCGTCGGCAAGGGAGGTTGACGTCTCATGCACTTGGCTTCTGGGGGAAACGACGCAGCACCACTCGGCACTCGCGGCGAGCGCGGTCGGTGGCCTCCCGTTGGTTGGCCTGGCGGTGGTCCTCCAGCTCCTGGAGCCTCGTGGCGATGGCGTCGGTGGTGGAGGCGGTCGCTGACCGCAGCAGGTCCGCATAGGAGAGGGGCGGGAGGTCGCCATGCAGCATCCAGCCGGGGTGGCTGGGATGCGATGGTGGCCGTCTGCTCCGGCGCTATCTTTTGGACCTGTGAGGCCAGGGCCTCGGTGTGAGCGGTGATGGCTTCAAGCTTCTTCATGAGCACGCCGCACTTGCCCTCCACCTGGTTGAGGCGAGAGACAAGTGCAGCGTGCATTTCAGATGCCTGCGCCGCGGTGTGCAGCGCCGTGAAATGGGGGTGTAGCTTGTGGACGACCTTGGTTTCCACATTGGAGACCCGGGCCTCCACCGTGTTGAGCGTCGTGTTCAGCGAGGTCAGCTTCTCGGCCAACGGCCAGGTCACGTGCTCCTCCATGCGCAGCACTGCTCGGATGTCATCCTTGCAGAGGGAGGAAGCCGATGTGGCTGTCGGCCGCGCAGGCTGGGCTGGGGTGCGGATCCTGGCGACAATTTCGCTCGATCATAGGTAGCTGGAAGTAGCTGCACATGATGGCGATGCGGTGGTTGAGCTCTGGCCTGGCAAGGAACGCCTCCAGGTCGTCGGCGGGGATGGGCCCTACGGCCCCATGGAGCTTGCGTTCGTGTGATAAGAAACGCACTATTTTGGCGCATTCGTCTTTGGTCAGTTCCAGCCAGTTGGTGAAAGAAAAGCATTCGTAATCTGGTAGGTACTTACGCCATTTGGGTTCGTGGCAGGGTTTCTTGGGCTCGGGCGAGGCGCTGGGCGATGGGTTTGCTGGCGGTGGGTTGGCAGGCCCAGACGGCTGGGCAAGGACGATGGCGAGTGCATGGGTTGGGCTGGGAGCCGGCAAGCTCGATCCTTTTCCAAACCCCGTTTTGCTTTTGGGGTCGTCATAGCTGCTAATTGTCACGTGCGTAACTTTGGTAATACTGCGTTTCAGCCGTAACCGATTATACAGGCGTGTGCGTCTCAAAAAAGCGCATCGAATGCAAGTGGTCTGACCGAATTTGGGGCTCAGACGCAAAAGATCTCAGCTTTGCCGTCAGCCATACTGTTAGGGATATTATATCCACCTGGCCACAATATATCCCAGCCTGATTTATTTCTTGTTGGATTTATTCCATATGGACTGGGAATTTGATAGCTTTGATAAGCTAGATGAATTGGGCTCAATGAGCTGATCAATATTCATGTGCCATAGTCCTATACTTGGACATGGATGACTTGTAACTGGAGTCAGCCTAGTAGCATCACGTATTTGATTGACAAGTGGTGCTATGGCCTATTGGACAAGTGTTTGGTCCATGAGCTGACAAATGTTGGAAGCTCATGATGACACATGTAATGACTTACATGATGACAAGTGGGTAGACTCATTGTATGACACTTGTCACTCCAAGGAGAAGAGATGTGTCACTTTATTAATCATGTTATGTGGCACATTATTACGTAGACACTTGGCATCTAGCTATTATGCCAGCTCATTGGATCATGTCTAGAATGTTCTAGGAATGTTCTAAGAATATGCCAGGAATATTCCTGGAATATACTGAGAATATGCTGGGAATATGCTAGGAATATGCTAGGATGTTTCTACAAGCTTCTGTGATGATGTCATTGCTGATGTCATCCTTCCTAGCCTAAAAGTTATAAAAGGAAACTGCCCCCTAAGGGCAGGTACCTCCATTCAACCTCCATTCAAGCTCTTCTCCAACTATTATATTCTAATAAAGCCATTTATTCTTCCACGTAAATTGTCTTCAACCTCTCTTTCTTTCAGCACCTGCAAGGTGTGTGGGTAGCAAGGCCAAGCACAAGGCATTGTGTAAAACCCATTAGTTTCCTCTCCCAATCCAAACATGGTATCGGAGCTGATGGTTCATGGTCTTTCAGCCTTTGCCTGGCGAGCATTATTTTCTTCCCACCTCGAGGACGAGGTGTGCTTGCATCGCCGGCACTTTCGTTGGAGTTTCGCCTTTGCGCGAGTCTGGCCACGGCCGTTGTAGTCCGCCAAGCCATTTACGAGGACAGCGCAGCTAGCACTTGGTGCCGCTGGCGTTGCTGCCAGCAGACCTGGATTCGGTGTGTTGCATATATTTGCGTAAAACAGATTCGTGAGCACACCCGCAGCTGCCAGTGTGCATGGTGTGCAAGCGTTGACGCTGGATGCCTGAAGTCCGTGTTTGGTTCTGGGCGGGGACAGCCAACTTTTTTATTTTTTTGACGACAGCAAATTGTTTGTTCCGGATGCTGATTCCGCTGCTGGCACAGTGAGCCGTGAGGATTCAAGCCCATTTTCGCAGAGTCTACGAGCTGATATCGCCTTCTATGGCAAGCGGCATTGATCCGCTAGACTATTATACTCGACTTTTTATGTCGAGCGCCCAGTGCCTGCCCGAGAGCCACGTGCCGTGAGCCCAGTGCCGGGAGAGCCCGTAAGAGCCGCTGAGCCAGGAGCCGCCGAGCCAAGGAGCCTAGAGCCAAGAGCCAGGGGGTGTATGAGCCGAGCGCCTTTTGTCGAGATCTCGTTGATAATCAGTTCGGATTTTTTATGACCTGCCGGCCATTGTTTTTTGTCATAGTTGAGCTAGTCCTTTGTTGGCCGTTGACCTGAAAGGACCTTCTCCTTGAGGGGGGGTGCCTGATTCCCCATATTTCTTGCTGGTACTGAGTTTGAACCTCCTTATCCCCACCATGGTTAGCCGTGTAAGGGGGGTATGCCAGGGTGTTTTGTACCCGGCTATCCTACCTAGTTATTGAGGGGGGAGAGGAAGGAGTGTCATGTTTCTTTTGAGCACGCATGAGCTGTGCAAGGGGGGTGTCTGAGGTTATGCCCACCTCTTGCCGTGTATTTATGCTAGGTAGTCTAGCCGTGTGCTATTCCAACTTATCGCATCACATTTTATATAGTGGCGAGTGAGATATTTAGTGCCGATGGTCCTATTCCGGCACTGAGCGTGCAATATGTGTGGCGATAATTAGAGTGGCCGTACCTATGTCCACGTCATGATGCGCCTGCACCTGTGCGCATGGTATCGGAGGTTTGTTACTGAGGAACAAGAAGACCACTGTGAACCCAGAGACATCCAGTTCCATTGGCGACTGAAGACACCATGGCTACCAAGGAAGCGTGCTACAAGCAATTCCGGGCAACAAGCAAGTCCATCACAACGTTTGATGGGCGGTCTCTGAGGAAATGGGAAGAAATCAAGGCTGTGTTGAAGGCCTTAGCATCGGCCTATTGTGACCTGGTCAAGGTCCTAACTGGAGAGGAGGATTCGCTAAATGAGGTCAAGACTGCGCTGCTGGAGGCGGAGGAGCTACTGCACGGAAGGCGTTCTGCTCAAGCAAAGAAGGAGGGCTCCCCTAACGGCCAGGTTTTCCACACTACTACGAAGAAAAGTGGAGGAAAGAGGCGGTGCAATTACTGCAAGAAGGCCGGGCACGTGGACACCCAGTGCTGGGAGAAGCATCCGGAGCTGAAGCAAGAACGCAAGAACAAGGCAACGCGACGGAACCAAGCGAGAAAGGAGCACTCACCAGGTGCCAGCGAGGCGCGTATCACCGAGGAGGCTGCGGAGCGGTCCGGCTTCGTCTTCGCCACCATCGCCGAGTCGCCATCGCCGTCGGATGCTGCTGCACTCACGCAGTATGAAAAGAAAGCACCGACCAGCTGGGTGCTGGATTCCGCAGCGAGCTGTCACATGACGCCATGCCCGTCGGATTTCGTGTGCCTGCACCCTCACAACAGGGAAATCGCCGGCTCAGGCGGCAAACTGAAGGCGACAGCCATCGGGACTGTCAAGCTGAAGCTGCCGGGCCAGGAGGCAGACGTGCACCTCCAAAACGCGCTGCTCGTTCCAAAGCTGAGCACCCGACTTTTATCTGTCGGCCAGCTCGTCAAGGATGGCCACAACGTCGACCTCGCCAAGCGGGTTGCTGTGCTGGACAGCAGGCCCTGCAGCATCGTGACGAGGAACAACGCCTACTTTTTGCCCGCGCGCGGTGCGGACGCAGCGATGGACGCCATCCCAGAGCTGAAATCGTCGGCGACGAGCTTCAAGAACGACGCTGCCTGTCAAGGGCAGAAAATGGCGAGCAGCGAGCGCAGCATCTCACGTGCCTCGGGACACGCGGCGGAGTGGCTGGCCGTGGGCCTAACGGTCATACTGGCCATGCTTGCCCGTGTATGCGGGATCGGGGGCGGCCTACTGGGCATTACTCGCACACTGCGTGGCTTTTTATACTCTGCGCCGGCCCAGTGGAAGTTCACGCCAATTCGAGAAGTTTCCAGCGCAATGGAGAAGTCCGTGTCAGACGCTGAAGTACTTCCAGAAACCGCGGTCCAGAACAGCCCAGTGCATGCGGAGGGCGTTGTCGCCGCCAGCATACCAGGTGACACTGGTGCTAGTAACCCAAGTCCGGCGACCAGACCAAAGGCGCGGCGCTCGAACGCTGCCAGCCTAACTGAGGGGGAACAAATTCGTGACGCGAGGGCGAAATCGACCAAGCTGCCAAATTTTTTTTAAGTCCTGGACTGCCAAGTCCGGTGCTGGCGCGAGGCCTCGAGCGAGCCGACCACGTCGTGGACAGCGACCTGTCAGCCAAAGTGCGGTCAAGCACCAACGGTCAAGTCGACTGCAAAATGCTGCCAAGGCATCACGTCGGTCAGTTGACGGTGTTCGGCCAGGCCATGGCATTTGCAATTGCGCTAGCTGCAACGACCCTTGGAAATTGTCGCCCAGGATGCACAGACCCCACTCCTCAAGGTTGCCCTAATGTTTTGTCTGTGGGAAATTAACTTGTATGTCGACTTTTGTGTCGTGTTTGCTGGAAATTGTGAGGCGCCGTAAGCCTGCGTTTTCTGGTTCTTTCTTTGTGTTCTTCCAGCAATTATGTGCTTATTTTGCCATGCGTTCAGTGGCAATGGCCCACGCATTTGGGTATTGTTCCCACGAGACGTTTTCTACGTACCTGGAGTGTATATCCAGAGTTTTTGCACGCTATTTGTGGCACTAGTCTGCGGCGTAGTGAAGCGCCGTTATATCGTCGTCTACGACTTGTTTTCGTAAGTTTAAGTGCCTGTGACGCGTGTGTTATTTTGTTTTGTGCTGAGAGCATTGCTTGTATGCAAATGCTTACGTCCTTTGTGTCGAATTTGGCTGTGCATTTCGGCATAGCCTGTAATGTCGGACGTAATGTTTACTCTCGGGCACTGATTTGTGAATCGTGACCAAGTAATCGTTACTTGTGTTCGCCTTTGTGGCGGTAATGTTTTGCACGTCCTGTTTTCTTTGCTATGAAGCGCGTTTATCTGTTATGGCCACTGTGTATTGTGTTGAAGGTTGTATTGCACCTTGTTTGTGTGGCATTTGTTGCCAATATGTTTGTTTGCTCACCCCGTTTATTTGGCGTAAAACGTGATGTTGGTGTCATTTATTTCGTGAGATGGCATATTTATGTTGCTCCGTGTGTGTACAGCACGTGTTGTTGCCGTTACCCTACCTCTATACCGTTCGGGTTAGCTCATAGGGACTTTCTTTGTTGGCATGTGTTGCCGTATCATATGTGTGGGACTGTGTGGCCCTATTGTGTCCATGGGCAGCCGCTTTGAGTGAGGGGGGAATGTCGCATCTAGAGCACTTTTTCCAACTAAGGGTTGGGTATCAGCCATCCAGGATTGATGGGCAGCTAGTGCGTTGCTGCTATGGTAGGACACTCATTCGCGTTGCCGGGGGGGGGATCAGTGGCGGCTCATGACCGCATGTTGGAGCTTCAAGCATTTCACGAGGACGGCATCTTCATTTTCAGTTGCACTATGCTACCAACTGGACGGCATGCTACGAGCATGTGGTTAAGGGGGGTGTTGAGATTCCACCTACCCAGTCATCTTTTGCTTTGTGCCCATGTGGCTAAGGGGGGTGTTAGGGATATTATATCCACCTGGCCACAATATATCCCAGCCTGATTTATTTCTTGTTGGATTTATTCCATATGGACTGGGAATTTGATAGCTTTGATAAGCTAGATGAATTGGGCTCAATGAGCTGATCAATATTCATGTGCCATAGTCCTATACTTGGACATGGATGACTTGTAACTGGAGTCAGCCTAGTAGCATCACGTATTTGATTGACAAGTGGTGCTATGGCCTATTGGACAAGTGTTTGGTCCATGAGCTGACAAATGTTGGAAGCTCATGATGACACATGTAATGACTTACATGATGACAAGTGGGTAGACTCATTGTATGACACTTGTCACTCCAAGGAGAAGAGATGTGTCACTTTATTAATCATGTTATGTGGCACATTATTACGTAGACACTTGGCATCTAGCTATTATGCCAGCTCATTGGATCATGTCTAGAATGTTCTAGGAATGTTCTAAGAATATGCCAGGAATATTCCTGGAATATACTGAGAATATGCTGGGAATATGCTAGGAATATGCTAGGATGTTTCTACAAGCTTCTGTGATGATGTCATTGCTGATGTCATCCTTCCTAGCCTAAAAGTTATAAAAGGAAACTGCCCCCTAAGGGCAGGTACCTCCATTCAACCTCCATTCAAGCTCTTCTCCAACTATTATATTCTAATAAAGCCATTTATTCTTCCACGTAAATTGTCTTCAACCTCTCTTTCTTTCAGCACCTGCAAGGTGTGTGGGTAGCAAGGCCAAGCACAAGGCATTGTGTAAAACCCATTAGTTTCCTCTCCCAATCCAAACACATACCGCCGTCAGCCATTCTCGTTGTTGTTGTAATTGCCCACGCCGCACATGGGCAGCAGAGATTTGGAAACGGCCGAGGGCCAAGACACTGAACAGCATGCCATCACAAACGTACAAGAAACAAAGATACTCAGCGGGGATATGGACGGTTGCATCATCGGATACACCCGCGTTGGTACCACAGCTTGGTGCGTCCTAGCAAACGATGTTCCGCCAAGTAGTCAAGAGCCATGCAGATTGTGGGCCGGACTTGAGTTGAGTTGAGTTTATTCCCACGCCGGTGAACCGATAGGGTTATTTACTGGCTGTCCGCGACACTCCCGGAGCTAGTGTATACAGGGGGGGGGGGAGACCTCCCGGCCCCGCCTACCCCCAAAACTGGGGGGGCGGGGGGTAAAGGGTCAGACCCCCCCCCCCCACCCACAGACACACAGAAAAGGGGGGGGGGGGTAGGGGGTTTTGGATGCAGACCCCCCCCCCCTGAAAAAAAGGGGGGGGGGGGGGTCGCCAGCCAAATTCTTTATTTTGGCTAAGGAAGCCGGTCCAAGAACACATCCGTCGCACCCATTCTCCTAGCCCTGGCTATGATGGTAGGCTGAGCACAGCGTGCCTCCAAATTCAGCCAGGAACAGAACTCCGTTGGGAGTATCTGTAGCACATATATAGCCCTTGAGAAGGGGCATATGGCCTATAATACATTCTAAGCTACTTCCTGCAAGGGTGGGAATGTAAACAACACGTACTTGCTCTAGGTGCCCCAGGGCACCTGCAGCACCCAGAGTCTCAGGCAACTCCCAGCTAAGGGGAGCCCGTCATAGGTGGGGAAGATCATCATAGCTATATATACGAAAGCTAGAGCGTGGCATCTCAGCAGAGAGCAGCTCTCTGCATGGGCACAGCTTAACTACATAAAGCTAGGCATCATCTGGGGTGGGGCACATCATAGGCACACATGTACATGGCTAAAGAATGCGCGTGGCTTAGCTGGTATAGTGCCTGTAGGAGGCGTACATGTACATGGCCACGGTCTATCTATTCTACACTACTACTGCTGTATTCCCCTAAGCTGGGGTGTCTGGAGTCGCTGGGGCCGCGGGGGTCGCATGCCAGGGCTTGTGGCCGACGTAGATGGCCGCCCCCTTCCATGCATGCAGTACACCGGCTGCCCCGCCTTGGTCTGCCGGAGCTGGAGGTAGGTCGGCCATAGCTCCCGTCGCCGTTGTTGCTGCGCCAGGGTCAAGTCAACGTCAAGGGTGAAGAGAGTCTTCTCGAGCCGCTTGCGGCGTCGGAGAAAAGAAATCTTGTCCGCCGGGTTCTTTAAAGGTGAGAAGGAGCGCCATATAATTGTGGATTCAGCCATAATTGTGGAATTAACTTGGTTAATTAGGAACATAACTCCGTTGGGAGTAAATGTAGCACATATCCCAGAGAAGGGCTAGGCTTCGCGAGGGCTACCCCTCGTTCGTGCGCGTGTTTTGAGCGTCGTAATCGTCGTTCGTGGCGGGACGCGGCAGGCCGTGGCGGTCGTGGCGGTTCGTGGCGGTCGTGGCGGTTCGTTGCAGGTCGTTGCAGGTCGAGTGTCGGCAGAGGCTGGAGAGGTTGGATGTTCTTCTCTCCGTGTTTTTGGAGAAGTCTATCCACGATCTTGGTCGAGAGAGGTTTCTCGGCGCGTGCCGTTTTTTTTGTCGACGAGAAGGCTATCCACGACCGATGGTCGAGAATGTCGGGAGGGGGCGTCTTAAATTTGTTCGATGGTCGGGCGGGGTTTAAGAGGGGGGGAGTTTGGATAGTCTTCTTTTGGTAGTCTTCTTTTTGGGTATGAAAGGGAAGTATTTTATGGCATAAGGAAAATTTTCAGGGGGGTATAGGGTATAGGGTATAGGGTGCAGGGTATAGGTGGAGTAATAGTTTGGCGGGGGGGTAAAAAGAAGTCTATCCAAGAGAAGGCTATCCACGACCAACGGGCGAGAGTGGCTGGAGAGGTCGTCTTAAATTTGTTCGGTGGTCGAGCGGGGTTTGCGAGGGGGTGAGTTTGGATAGTCTTCTCTTTTTTTTCCTGGTGACGGATGCGTGGGCCGGTGTTGGCGGGGGTTTTGTTGGATAGTCTTCTCTTTTTTGGTGGGTAGAAGGCTATCCAAGTCGGGGCCGTGTTGAGAGCGTTCGAGCGTTGCTGTGCGCGCGCGTTTCAAAATTATGTGCGCTTTTTTGTATACGTGTTTCGCGCGATGGCGGTATCGTCCGATCGTTGCGGTGCGTTGACGGGCAAGGGCGGCCGGTGCGGGTGGCATACTTGGGGCGGCAGGAGCGCGTGCCCGCACCACGGGGGCGGGAGGAGGGGGAGGCGCGGGGGGCGGGGCGCGCCTGGGCGCGGGGGGCGGGCGCACGGGGTCAGGGCGACCGGATTCCGCGCGGCGGTGCAGAGGGCGCTCAGGGCCGGTTTCCGCCCGGGAGAGGCGAGCGATAGGGCTGCCGATGACGTCGAGGCCGCTGCTCGTGATGCACGTGTAAAAGCCACATTAGATGCCGATTATGCAGCCCGTGAAGCCGAATTGCGTGCCACTAGAAACGCCAAATTGCGTGCCGCTGGGGAAGACGCTGGGGCTGATAAACGTGCCGCTAGGGCTGCCGCTAGGGCCGCTGCCGCCGCTGTTGATGCCGCGGAGGAACGACTTGGGCTCCAAGAATGGATACAGGCTCGTTTAGACGCGGAGAGCGACGACGAGGAGGACGAAGACAGGTTCACCAAGAGAGCGGGGTACGTGCCTATGTACGTGCCGATATACACCGGTGCCCGCGTGCTGCCTAAGCGGGGCGGACACACAACGGGGGCGCGCAGAGTGAGGGGGCGATCGCGCACGAGGAGGTGAAAATATATATTCATTAAAAAAATAAATAATAGCACGTTTATCACCTAGTCGCGCCCCTAGGGTGCGCTGTACATAAAACGCGGTGAGGGACAGTGCTCAATGAGCTGCCTGTCACGCTTCAAACAACTGCTGAGGCCACACCAGAGATCTGACACACCAGAGATCTTGGATCTGCCACACCAGAGATCTGCCACACCAGAGATCTGCCACACCAGAGTCTGATCTTGGATCTGCCACACCAGAGATCTGACACACCAGAGATCTCGGACCTGCCACATCAGAGATCTCGGATCTGCCCCGTCACTTGCCACGTCACAGATCTCTGGTATGCCACGTCACAGATCTTGGATGCCCCATGCACAGGCCTGGCCATATGGTGGACAAGAGACCAGCAACTGTGAGAGAGCCATTTCGCCCGCAATCCGCCCGAAGTCGGCGATGGAGAACACAAGCAGTTCTGATGGTGGGGGCAGCTCTGATGGCAGCGATTCTGACAAGGAAAACATGCCACCGTCGCAATGTGTTAAGGTGCTAGACCCCTCACATGAAGTGGGAAATCGAGTTGTTCGATTGAACGAAGGGCCTCTCCCATCCAGGGTTTTTGTCCCAAGGGAGTTTGTGACCACTGTTCACTCCCAATTCGCGGACATGAGAGACAAGATCGAGGGGGTGATCACAAAGCACAAGAAGGAAAGGGATGCCACCCGAAAGAGACACGAAAGGGCGAGGAACAAGCTTGCCAGCCAGGTCAATGACCTGAAGAGGGTCGTTTCGGAGAGGGACGACGCCTTGAAATTGATGGAGCTGGCCCTTACCAACCACAAGGCCAGCATCGACAATCTCAGGACCCAGCTGGCCGCCGCCAAGACGGATTTGGCAAACGCGAAGATAGCATCCAAGGGTTGAGAAACCAAATCCTACATTGGTAAACAATAAATAAACTTTGGTTTACTGTAACGTTGATAAAGCATGTCCACATCTAGCATAGAGAACGTTGCTCCCGTACATGAGGGCCTGGGCGATTTGAAAAGGACGGAGCATCTGGACCCCACCGCCCCCGTTGTGTTTGCCCCCCCATTGGTGTCCAGGCCGGAGCTGGTCGTCCCGGTCGTGTTTGCCGTCGTCGTGATCGCCCTTTTGGTGGCGACCATGAGCCACTGACGCACCTCAGTGCCTGCGCGCGCGCCATCTGTTGATTCGCCTCTGACCGGCGTTGTGGCCCGGCGCAGGTGCAGGCGCAGGTGCAGGCGCGGGCGGCGGGGGTGGAGGAGGGGGTGGAGGAGCCGCGTTGATGGCGGCGGCGACGACCTGCACGGGGACCCCTGCGGCGCGCGCTGTAGACAGGAGGTCGTTGGACGCGGCCACAAGATTCGCTCGGTTCCGTTGTCGGATAGCCGTCGCCCGCAGAGGGCCTATGCCGGCCCCTAGCGGCTGGCGCACGACGCGCAGGGCATCCTGGAACCTGGCCAGTCGCGCGGAATACTCGACGTCCCGTGCTTCCGGGGGGATAACGGGAAGGACTTTCTTCGCCCGGTTGCCGTGCCCGCAGCAGGCGGAGGGCCATGTGTGGGTGTTTTTCCTGTTTCTGGTCGCGTGTTGGGTGCACTTGTGTGCCCGGCCGCCCCCCCGCCGTCTGCACCTCGTCCCACTGTTTGTAATGACCGTGCATTGGTATGAACCCATTAAGATTAGTACATTAACGTTATATATAATTGAATGAGATTACGATTTCATCCTCTTGTCCCTGTTCCACGCCTGGTTCTCAAGCATGAGTCGTTTGTTGTTTGCCGCAAACTCGGGGCCGCGGTACTCGCGAGCCTTATTGTAGTGGCCCAGCTTTTCCAGCCCCGGTGCCAATGCCTCCACCATGACCAGCGCCGTCTTCTCGGGGTCTTTCCCGGCAAATACCTCCTCTTGGTGCCGCAAATGGAAGAATTCGGTCAATGCGCACATGGGGTCTGTGAACGTGTCGCGAGTGGCCTGGCTCTTCTTCGTGAGCCCCTGGTCCTTCCTGTAGTCGGCGGTCTGCTCGTAGCCGGTCACCAGCTTGTTGGCCGCGTTGTTGACGATGGCGTACACCCTGGACGGCACGGGCTTGGCGCTGCTCTCCTTGATGGCGCGCATGTCTAGCTTATTACTCTCGCAGCTCTTGATGCGAGGGGCCTCCGACACTTGCTGGCGAGGGAGAGGCACAAACTCCTCGCCGGTATTGTCGCGATACCTATCCAACAACTCTTGAATTAGAGCCGGGTCCGCGTCCAGGTATCTCTCCAATAGCACAGCCACTGACTGGCGAAAGGCGGCGGCCTTCTTGCCGGGTAGGACCTGGATTATCTTTATGATTCCCTGTCGGTCAGTGACAGGCGTCTCTCGTTGCCCTTGGCCGGTGAAACGGAAGTGTACGATGCCATCGTACACTTCTTCATGGGCCGAGCACAGTTTTTTGAAGGCCTCGCTTGCGTGTCTGAATGAATTAGTTGTGAACGATCCATCCGGCTTCATAAATATCATGCACTTGATAGCATCAATAACCGAAATCTTGCCATCCGGGGTCACGCGAATCTTGCCAGCAAATGGATCCTGCTCACCAGACCCATCGCGCAAGGGTTGCAAATACCTCACAACTGCATTTGAGGCCATGATTGATTTATTGTTGTTGTAGAAATTGTATCGCTCCAGATAAGCGCGCCACCGTTTCAAGGTTGTCCATTATCATTATTATGATTGCAATTACGCTTTTATCCTCTTGTCCCTGTTCCACACCTGGTTCTCAAGCATTAGTCGTTTGTTGTTTGCCGCAAACTCGGGGCCGCGGTACTCGCGAGCCTCCTTGTAGTGACCCAGCTTTTCTAGCCCGGGTGCCAGCATATCCACTATGGAGAGGGCCGACTTCTCGGGGTCGCCCCCCTTAGACACCATGGCCTTGTGCTGCTCGTGGAAGAATATCGACAGACCGCACATCCCGTCCGTGAAGGTGTCGCGAGTGGCCTGGCTCTTCTTCGTGAGCCCCTGGTCCTTGCGGTAGTCTGCCGTTTGATCGTAGCCCGTCGCCAGCTTGTTGGAACTGTTGTTGACGGCGGCGTACACTCGAGCGGGCACCGGCTTGGCGCTGCTCTCCTTGATGGCGCGCATGTCCAGCTTTGTCTTCTCGCAGCTCTTGATGCGAGGGGCCTCCAGCACTTGCTGGCGAGGGAGAGGCACGAACTCCTCGCCGGTCCTGTCGCGGTACCGGTCGTGCAGGTCCTGGATGAGCGCCGGGTCGGCGTCGAGGTACTTCTCCAGCAGCACTGCCATGTGGTGGCGGAAGGCGGCGGCCTTCTTACCCGGCAGCAGCTGTATGATCTTTATCATTCCCTGTCGGTCGGTGACAGATGTGTCTCGCTGGCCCTGACCAGGAAAACGGAAGTTGACCCTGGATGTCTCAACTTCTGGAAATTCCTTAGCAAGCCTCATCAAGTACTTTGACGCATTGGTGTTTGCATTGTCCATAAACGTGCCATCCGTGTTCATAAAGCATACAACTTTGATGACGTCGATTATCGATATCTTGCCGTCCGGCGTCACTCGTATCTTGTTCGCAAAGGGGTCCTCCCCCGGCACGTCGCGCGAAGGCTGCAGATACCTCACAAGTGTTTGGGACGCCATGACTGTTTACTTGTGGCGGAGAAATGTTATCCATTGAAATAAGCGCGCCACCGATTAGCAAATTAACCGACAACATTGGTCACCTCTTATTGCCCTACTTGTTTATCGGCGTTGGGGTCCTGCAACTCTATGCTCTCATCCAGGGTCAACTCTATCTTGTGCAAGGTGCAGACCTCCTTGAGAACGAGCAGCCTCTCTACCGTAACGTTGGATGTCGTGGGCGTGCGGAACAGGTGGAGGCGTTTGGTGTGGTCGGGGTAGTCTAGCCCGTACCCGATGAGCTGGCCCACGCCGTGCAGGCCGGAGCTAAACTCTTTCACCTCTATGATCTGCTTGGTGCCGGGCACAAGATATCGATTATGCCTGCCCGACACCTGACCTCACGCTGTCCTCCTAGCCTCTCAGCGAGACTGGCCTGTACGTCCTTTTCGCCCCATCTCTTACGCTTTTTGGACGTGTTTGAAGACAAAAGTCGGACCAGTTTGTCCAAGGTGTCCGCCTTTTTGACGCTATCCACACACTCGTGGGTCACGCCTGGCAGCATGCAAACGAGTCTCTTGAGGTCGTCAAACTCCATGACCGGCGTCTCCCTCTGTCTTTGTCCAGGAAATTTCCACAAGCTAGTTGCGGGACGCACTATGTCCTCATGTGTCTTTCCAACCCTTGAGAACATGTGACTTGCCATTTGATGGACATGTACACACTTGTGGTCATTTGATAATAGCACGCGCTTGATCACATCAATTACCGACACCCGACCATCGGGCGTCATGCGGACACCTGCGGACACGGACGCGTCCGGGTCGCGGACGTTTGCGGACATCTTCTTGGAGGGAGTGAGGCGTGTGCCCATTACCTCCGCGCATCCTCCTTTTATAGCACTTCGTCCCAGTGTCAGATCTCAACATGCGTGCGTCCACGGCTGGCAATGCGTCCTTGATAGTATGACGAGAGCCCCTAGCGCGCGGACTCTCGCTGGCCGGGACCGGGGAATTTGAAGCTGCAAATGATCCATCCGGCTTAGTAAACATATGTTTGCTTTGGTTTGAGTGATTTCACTCTGCTGTAAGTAATTATATTTTTAAAACATATATTTGCGGAATATAAAAACACACGCATATATTATAACATGGCGGCAAAGAAAACGCGCACCCCACGACGCGCTCGTACGGTGCACCGCGCACACCGCTCCCGAGCCGCTGCGGTGCTGACGCCGGCCATGGAGCATAATTACCACGCCGCATCGGGGATGCTGTCGTATCGTTTCGGCGGGGCGTTGGAGGCATTGTCGAAGGCGAAGGTGTCGGCGAAGGGCGATGTCCCCCTGATCAGTACAGGAGAGATCTCCGGGAGGCCAATGCGGTGGAGCGGAACCTGCGGCGGTCGTGGCTCGTGTCTATGGATAAACTGCGCCGACTGAGAGAACAAGGCGCGGGCATCCTTTATAGAGGGCCGGACGCCATCGTCGATTGGGTCATGAGAGCCGCCAAGACCGTTGTCATGCCTGGTAGGCGGGGACTCGCGGGTAAGCGTAAACGTTTTTGATTAAAAAATATCGGTTAGTTGTATACGCAATACGGATGCCTGTCGGGAGCAAAGCTGACGTCATGAATGGCAGGGCGACCAGGACGAGCGGAGGGCTTACGAGCGGCGACCTGGTGCGGAGGAAGGACGGCCGGGTTGTTTCGAAGGCCAAGAGCGAGATAGGGGCGCAGAACCCGTGGGCCAAGTTCGTGAAGAAGGTGCACGCGGAGACCGGTGGCTCGCTGAGTGACGCGATGGTGGAGGCAAAGAGACAGTTGGACGGTTTGATGAGGGAGCGCGGCCTCGCGAACACCGCCGAGAACCGTCGCGAGGTCCTGTCCAGCCTCTCGCGTTAACCCGGCTCTTTCCCCGTCGCGGCTGTCCGGCCTCGGTCGCAAAAAAAAAACGGAGGTAGGTTCTATATCACTCGCGATGGGTATGTTTATGTACGATTTTAAGAACCTCTTCAAGGTCGGCCTGCTGATCGGTTTGGCGCACGTGATCGCCACCTGGGTGCGGGTTAAGCGGGAGAAGTTTCGCCTGAAGGCAAACATCCGGTCGACCGTGTCCATCTCGTGGATTCTGGGTCTCAGCGGGCTCGCCTACGTGCTGTACAGGAACTTCCGCGACAAGGCCTACGCCTACGACACGCTGCCGTGGAAGATCTGGAAGGGTTTCTGGACATCCGGGGGTGCCAGTTTGTCCTATTCCATGCTCATGACGGGCGGGTCGGCTCACTTCTCTAGCCGGCCGGTGGCCGAGGTGGTGGAGGCGACGGTGTCGGAGGCGACGGCCCCGACCACGGCCGCGTAACTTTGAGACCGGAGCGGGTGGCGCCTAGATCTCCGCCCCCTCGACCTGGGTCTGGGCCGCGGTCTCGGCCTCGGCACGGGCACAGGGATGGGGATGGGGATGGGGATGGGGGTGGGGACGGGGATGGGGACGAAACGGGCGGCTGTCATCGTTAGAGACAGTCGTCATTTATGTCACGCCCGAGGCGCACAGACTCGCTCCATGACTTGTGGGATGGCAGGTTCTTGTTCTCCCCGTTGTAAGTTCCTATGAGCTCGTAGACGGTGAAGTCCTTGCAATAGTCGTGAATGAGGCGACGGTACGCGGGAGGGAACGAGTACGGCCCTATCTGCAGTTGGTCGAGGGGCGGAACGGACTTGTAGAACTCGGGATCCTTGTACGGCCTTTCCAGGTGAGCCCGTATCACGCGCACTTCAGGGCGGCGGATGTCGATGTATGAATCCCAACGCCTCCAAGTAAGGGGACTCGCGCCACTCGCGCACTTCGGTCCGCGGTAGAACTCGACGCTGAATGGCACCTTCTTGTGGAAAAGCATGTCAATTATGCGGTTCATGTGACAGTCTTCCAACGTTTCGTCATACGCGTTGAAAACGAGGCAGTAGCGCCCCAACTTGTCTATGAACCCTTGCGTCCCCTTTTCAAAATCGTTGTGAAGAGAGCCGGTGAGGTTGAGCCAGAACCCCTCCGCCGTGCCCGCTTCGGTCTCTGAAGGCATGAGGCGCTCTAAGGACACGACTGGATACGACATGCATGCTCAAGTGAATGATGATATTATTATAACCGAGGCGCGCGGATGATGGGTTAGCCTATTGACGCATTATAGATTCGACCGCGCGGTATATTCGAGTCGCTAACCACCTGCAGGCGTTGATGGTTGTGAGGACGGAAAAATTGTTCACAAAACCCAGTGCGCATCGGTCAGCGTACATCTCCTCCTCTGTCATTGCGCCTTTTCATAAAAAAGATTATGTAGGATTTTTTACCGAGGCGCGCAGGCACTGGTAGCCCTGGTCACGCGGGTGGCCGCTACCACCCCTTGCTGATCGGGCTTATTTTAATATATAACAAAGATAAAAAGTCCTGCCCGTGCCCGTGTCTCGTTGGCCGGGGCCCGGAAACTTAAAGTGTATACATCCAGATGACACCTCTGGGTACTCCTTCTCAAGGCGTGATAAGGCATTGCTCGCCATCTGATTGGCCTTCTCATAGAAGGAACCGTCATCGTTCATGAAGAGCACGCACTTGACGACGTCTACCCTCGAAATCATGCCATCGGGCGCCACTCGCATCTTGTTCGCGAACGGGTCATCCCCCGGCACTTCGCGCGAGGGTTGCAGATACTTCACAAGTGCACGGGACGCCGTGTTGTTTATTAGTGGCGGAGAAATGTCGGCCCTCGATATAAGCGCGCCACTTACCGCCGGGCGTGATCAGGCGGTCGCCAATAAATACCAGAAGTCTACTATAGAATAGTACACTTCCGACTATAAATACCGGGACTGGCGACCGAGCGGCGGTGTGGGTACATCCGCGCGCGGATTGTCTGGACGTACCAGTAGGAATGAAGACGTTTCGCGTGGCCGCGGGCGTCAAGGACGTCCGTCTCAGCGTCCGGGCAGCGTCCGCCATCCCCACCAACTACTACGGCAAAACCAAGCGCGATACGCTGAGGAGGATAGCGCTCATGCAGGGGCTGCGTCCGTTCCGGGACGCCACACGCCAGGAGTTGGAGTGCGCGGTGTATTGCAACCAGCAGGCCATCCGCATCCAGCGGTGGGTGAGGCGGACGGTGCTGCCCTACGCCCGCGCCAAGAGGACGATCGCCGCCCACCTGTCGATGAGGGTGTCCAACAAGGAGGACCCCATCACGATGGAGGATTTGCCGTCAAAGGAGAGGGTGTTCAAGTTCGTGCGCCCCACGCGGCAGGTAGTGGGGTTCGACGCGGTGCGGCTGGCGGAGTACATCATCGCGTCCGGGCGGTTCGAGGACCCGCAGACCCGGTTCCCGTTCTCGCCGGGGGACCTGTGGAGGCTGGACAGGCAGGTGCGGAGGCTGGGGTTCCAGCGCCACTCGACGCTGTACATCTACCAGCACCCGGAAGTGGTGAAGGCCATGCGCGACCACGAGTCGCTGCTGGTGGGACTGGACAGGATCTCCACGGACCTGGTCGCGAGCATGGTGGACATCGCGGGAGGGGAGGCGGCCGACGCGGAGACGCTCTCCATCGTGGCGACGGATTACGTCCCGCAGTGGAGGACGTACGTTCGCCAGTTGCGCGTGCTGGACGTCCACGCCGGCACCACCACCGCAGACACGTGCATCCGGATGGTGCGGGCCGAGTCCGGCAGCGACAAGTCCCCCGACCCGGCGCGGAAACAGCGGCTCGCGTGGTTGGAGGCGTTCATGACGTACTACATGCTGATCGACAGCGGGGTGCCCCCGGGCTTCACCCCGTCCCATCCGGGCCCCGGCCTTATCGACATCGCGACGGGCGATGTCGTGATGGATTAGAAACGCGCGCTCACACAGTGGCAATTGTGTTTCATAGTATGTAGTATACACGGCTCGCGATGTCTCATGTCATCCAGTTCCTGACGCCGGCCGACGGGGCGGAGGAGGACCCGCAGTTCAGCGGCAAGATCCGCGTGACGGATGATGGCAGAATTTCAGTTTTTGATGCCATGTCTGCTATCGGTGTATCACAGCCCAGGGTTGTCTGGCTACGCCTTGCTAAGGACCATCACGAGGTTGTTACATTCTGTAACAACCTCAAATTCCCTGGCTCCGGCCAGCGCCCCACCCCCGCGACCGATCGACAGGGGATGACAAAGATCATAATGCTGCTCCCCGGCAAGATAGCCGCCAAGTTCCGTGACAAGGTGGCCGTGCTGTTAGAGCGATACCTCAATGCCGACCGTTCCCTGGCCGAGGACATCCTGAGGAGGGGGGTGCGAACGATGGCTCCGTCACCAACCTGTGCGAGCACCCCCGCATCCGAAGCTGCTTGGCCACCAAGAAGCTGAATGGGTGCATCAAGGAGTACTCGGACAAGCACAAGGGCTGCGGTGTGCTCTATCCTGTGGTGCATGACATCAACAATGTGGCGGTGACAGGCAAGACCGCCAGGGAGCTCAGGACACTTCATTCGGCGACGGGCTCCTCGCGTGACCTGGAGACAGAGTCTCAGATGGCCGCCATGTACTTTCTGCAGATCAGGGAGGCCGAGAAGCTGAAGGCCGACGCCAAGTTGAACCCCGTGGACGTGGCCAAGCGAACTCGCGCCATGTTCGAGCCCGTGTTCAAGGCTGATGGGTTGCACGATCTCATGGCAGATGACAGCCGCATCATTGAGAATGCCAAAGTCATGCGCCTGAACCAACAGGCACAGAGAGAGGCCGCCATTGCTGCTAGCTAGTTACAGCGTGCGCTTTGGGACGGGTTTAAATGAGCACTTATGCAAAGATCGAGACGTGCATGTCATTCCCAGAGGATGAAGTGACCGTAGTTGAGTCGCGACCGGGATTGTTCACCTTTTTTTACCCCTGGGGAGAAAGAGCAGGCTCGATGAGCGTGGGAAATTCCGTACCCGAGCGCGTGGACATGAGGGGAGAGCGCGTATCGGCGAACAGATACCGAGCGTGCGATAACCCTCGATGTGAGCAAATTTTGGAGAAAATGCAAAAGTGCGGGAGGTGTAAAAAGGCGCACTAGCGCACTACTGCTCCAAGGAGTGTCAAGTGGAATCGTGGAAGCTCCACAAGACTGGGTGTGACAGTTTGAGATATGAATGGGATGAATGGAGCGAACGCATGAACGCGGCGGTGAAAATGGCATACAATCAATGGGTGTTAGCGAGGTTTCGAGAGATAGTAGACGACACTTGAATTGTCACAAGTTGAATAATATGAACCAACAGGCGCACAGAGAGACTGCCGTTGTTGCTGACTAGTTCTTGCGATTGTATAATCGAATCAAACGATCCACGTTTTTGTACCTCTGTGTCAATTAAGTTTTTCAATCTCCTCTATAATTCATCGCTTGTACGCCATACCGACCATAACTATATAGTCTAGATTTTTCCCATCCCACCAACCGTCTCGCAAAATGTCACACCCCAACTTATGCAGTTCCCACGCTTCCACTTGGCATTCTTTAGAGCAGTACCACGCGTGCTTGCACTTTCCGCACTTCTTCATCTTTTCCGATGCATGCCTCGCACCGTGTGTTATTGCAAACTCTCTTCGGGAATGGATTCAAGCCCCCCGCAACTCGGTGTAGGTGGCCGACCTTTTCGCCCCATGGGTACAATATATCCCAGACATCCTGTCGCGACTCTACCAGTGTAAGTTTGCCGTCTTCACTCATCGTTGCTATAAGACGTTTGTAACATAGTTGGCATCATATACCCGAATGTACCAGAATATGGTTTGGCACAGGTTGGATCTCTCAGATCCAACTTCCGTTTTCCTGGGGCTGGACAGCGAGAAAATAGATGCCGACCCCTGGCGTTGATGTTGAGGTTATTGAGGTATGAGTGTATGCCGTGCGCCTCCACGCGAGTTCAAATCAGGACGCATAGTAGCAGATGTCGACAAAACTCCTGCCCGTGGATATAGAGGACGCGGACGACGGCGCGGGTGGTGGATCTAGAATAAACGCCCCCATGGTGCGAGGAGGCGCGATGGACAACGTGGACATAGTGGACGACGACGGCGGCGAGTGGCCCGGCCCCGTCGGCGCGGTGCCGCTGCACTCTAAAAAGAGCAAGCACAAGGACAAGAAGGGGGGGGGAGGAATAAATCGAGCAAGGAGGACATGTTCGACATGCTGGCCAACCCGAAGAAGACCAAGTCGATGTTCTCGGCCCCCCCGGCTCATCAGCCGATGGAGAAGGGGTTCCAATTCGACCAGTACGGCGACTACGACGGGTACGGCGACGACGAGGGGTACGAGGACGATCTGCATTACGGCGAGGACGTGATCGACGACGAGGCCATGATGCCCAGGAAGAGCCCGCAGGAGGTCCACGCGGAGAAGCTGGACCTCCTGCACAAGCTGCACAGGTACAAGGACAAGGGGTTCGCCGTTCCCAACTTCGATATGCGCGCGGACATCGACGAGATGCGGTTCGAGTGCGACAAGGTGGCGCGCTCGATCGAGACCAAGAACGCCATCAACACGATGCGGCAGATGCTGGTGGCCACCACGTCCGCGATGCAGTTCTTCAACAACCGGTACGACCCGATAGGCCTCAAGCTGGACGGGTGGTCGGAGAGCATACTGGCGAACGTCACGGATTACGACGGGGTGTTCGAGCGGCTGTACGACAAGCACCGGCACCGCGTGTCGATGCCGCCGGAGATGGAGCTGATGCTGATGCTGGGCGGGTCGGCGATGATGTTCCATATGTCCGCTTCGTTCGCCAGTTCTGGGCTGCCCTCCATGACCGAGATCGCCAAGACGGACCCCGAGCTGATGAAGAGCATCGTGAAGATGATGATACAGAAGCAGGAGGCCGCCGGGGGGGGCAGCAGGCTCCTCCGCCTCCTCCGCGTGAGAGCGACGACGGCGCGCCGGGGGGCGGAGGGGGGAGTGGCGGGTACGTGATGCGCGGGCCCATGCTGTACAGGCCGGACGTGGCCCCCCCGTGAACATGGACAGGGTGGTGCAGGAGGCCATGCCGCCCAGCCCGCAGAGGGACAGTGTGGTGCAGATCATCGACGACGGGGGCGAGAGCGCGTACGACGACGCGTCCGTGGCGGGGGACGACGTCCGCACGGTGCAGGTGGACGCGGGCAAGAAGAAGCCGAGGAAGCGGGGCGGGGGGGCAAGAAGGCCGCCGCCAGCGACCCCACGAAGGTGGTTTGGACCTGTGATGCGTCTAGAGCCAGTGGATTATCAGTCGGTGCTATGAAAGCGTGTACACCATGGACATCGACGCATTAATCGACACACTGCCAGTGTACGAGTTGGGAGAGGGGACCCTCAACCAGGCCCTCGAGGTCCTCGTGACGCCCCCGCGTGAAGAAGTCGGCGAGGGCTGGACCCAGTGTGTCGCGTATGAACCGTCCACCAAGTACATTGTCAACCACATCCCGGTCCTCGAGGTAGACGGCCAGACTGGCGACTCGATATTCAAACTCGACCGCTTGCCGACGTGCGATGTGATCAGAGACATCACGAGCGACGTCCGGGTCAAAGTAGTCGTTGGCGAGGATGAGTTCGACCCCGAGTCCCTCACTGTCGTCCCCTTTCTATCCATGTACACGTACACGGGCTCAAGTTCTACCTAGACGGACGAAACCCGCCCAAGCAGTTCAGCGTAAAGTATCGATGCTTTCTTCTGGACGAGAAGAATCGACTACTTGCCCGTGCCGCCCCGCTTGTGACGACCAGGACGCACGTGTACCGTGACGGAACGGCCTTGAGGCGCTAGAATCAAAGCACCACACCGGCGCGCCTCTCGGACGCCGGCCGCGGCTTCACCAGCTCCTCGTCCAGCATCACCTTGTTGATGCACGTCCCGTCCAGGTCGTAGAGCACGCCCAGCACGCGGCCGAAACAGTCGAACCCGCGGCACTGGACCGTGACGAGTTTCTGGTTGCGCGCGTCGATCATGGTCTGCACGTCCTTGACCGACTTCTGTGTGTCGGCCAGTTCGACGTTCACGTCCGTCGTCAACTGCACCAGCCTGTTCCTGGCCCTCATGGCGCGCATCCTGATTTCGTCCCTGTTCGGCAGATCGTGCGCGGGTGCCAGCTCGTCGGCGTCCGTGCCCCACATCCTGACCGTCAGCAGGGTGGGCAGGTTGTCCCATGGGGACAGCACGGCCACCTTCACGGTGTCCCCGTCGTACACCCTGACCACCTTGGCCGGGGAGAACACGTGGCCGTCGAACGAGAAGGGGGTCAGTTCCTGCAGTGTTAGATTTCTGAGCGCCTCTTTCGCGCCCGGTTGTGGCGATGGCTGTACTTTTTTTTGAGACCGAGTTTCCTTAGCAACATTCCAGCTTTATTCAATGGACATATTTAAATAATTCAGTCAATTGATCAACACACGCATTCTCACACGAGTTTCAATATATCTTCCCTGGTCATGGCCACACCCGATTTGATGAGCACTTTGTCGTACCATATGCCGAGACCATATACATCTGCCGCACCATCACCGCCCCTGTCTAACATTAGTTGGGGATTTGCCCCCCCACATCACTGTTGTTTGACGTGAAGATGAGCGTACCATCTTTGTACACTTTAAGCGTCGTGCCTTGATTGGTGATGGCCAAATGAAACGGGACCGTCGCCACCGTCGTCGTCGTTGTAAAGGGCAGGCCGTTGCTATTGCCGTCATAAACTGTAAGATAGCCGCCGTTTATCGCATAGACGATGATATTGCCATACCATACAAGGTACTTCTCATTTTCATTATGAGGGCGATCCGCCGATAGATCCAATTTTGGAATCACGTTCACGCAAAAGGTGAAAGTACCGGTGGGCACGCCCGTCACGTAGGGGGCCTGCCCGTCGCAACCTTGAGGACACCTTCTGACACCACCGCGTTCTCGAAAGTTTTTACGGGTGTCCCAACAATGCTCGCGGCGGACGTGGTGAAATCCCATTGGTACTCGTACGTATCGTCTTCCCATATCGCAAAAAACAATTCGTGGGCCTTTCTATTCGGGTCAAACACCCTGCATTCCAACCATTCAACTCCCAGGTCGTCATTCCAGGCGGTTACGAACTCGGCGAGTTGGCCGAGTTGGAAGGGGTTCGTGGAGGAGAGAGTGGTTCGGTCGGGGAAAATAATCGACTTGTTCACCTCCAGTCGGTCGATGGTTTTCGTGGACGACATGAGTGGTCGATATACAGGGCGGATGTTTTTTCACGCGTCGAAAACGCAGATCGTCTTGTCGGGGAGGCCGGTACTCAGCACGCGCTTCTTGATCTGCAGCTGGCCGCCCACGACGGTGAACTTGTACCGCACGTCGCCTGACCCCAGCTCGAATGTGTCCGCCTCGGCCCCAAAAATGCCAGTCGCGGGCTTCACCACGATGTCCACCGGTGAAATCATAGGGGGGGTTGACAGTGTGATGGCCCCCGATTGGTCGTTGTTATTGTGGGATATCTCCAGGTAGCCGTGGGGGTTGTTTGTATCGTCTTCTGGCAGCACGAAGATGGGCTTGTTGGGGTATATCTTCACAGTCGCGTGCGAGTCGATCACCACGTCAGCACCCCTCATCCTCAGTTGGCTTCCAGATTCGAGGGTGAGGTCGGCATTGGAGGTTGTTGTTATCCTCCCGCGCGTCACGCTAGCTCCGGTTGAAGCGAAACTATCATTGTGATGGATCCCGAGGTTTATGGAGGCCGGCTCGTAGGTTGTGGATGATGGTTCCATACGCCGCCCCATGACCTTCACGGCATCCCCCCCTCATCCGACGTCCCATCACCATGGTACGCGTGCAATTCTCCCAATGTGATGACGTGGCGTTTGGGAGCATACTTGTTAGTATTAAACAATCCGTTTCCCGCAAGTATCAGGTCACTCGTCGTGGACCTCAATATCGTATGAGATGGTGCCACTGTTGTAACAGTTTGGTAGTTGACATCGTGATTGTCAGCCACGAGCCCCTCAAACTTAATGCTACCGACCGGGGTGGGGACAGTCTCGATGCCAGCCAGCTCACTGCTGACCCCCGAAACACCCACGAGCCCCGCTGAAGTGAACCCCATCCTGGATGCCCCCGCGCCCCCTCCGCCAGTCGTGCTCTCCAGATATGCACTAGTCGCGCCAATGACCAGCTTGGCGCCGAGACTGCCATCCGGGTTGACCGCCTGGAGAGCGGTGTTTCCATTCTCTTGGACGATCTTGAGTGACGCGTTTTGTGTCGAGTCCTGCGAGATGCCGGTCAGCTCTCGAGTTTGAATCGCCTTGAAAAAAAGCCTGCCGTTTGCTTGCTCCAAGTTGGGAGGCATGACGCGGTTTTATATATCGATTGTAAAAAAAATAGCCTCCCACAACCACACCTTAACGCTTGTTGGTCAGATCCATAACCGGGTCCACGGTGCTAGAACCGATGGCGCCAAGGGAGTTCACGGTCAAGGCCCCCGTTCCGTCCTCGCTGACGGGGAGGATGTTACCGAGCATCGTGTTCGTAGTACTGGCCATGGACCCCTGGGTCTTGACGATCTGCAGCGTCTCGTCGTCCGCAATACGGAAACCGTACGTGACGGTGAGAGGGCCGGAGTCGTACTCGCTGGAGTACCTGTACAGCTGCGTGTCGGCGATCTGCTGTGCCGTCATGCTGTTGAGGGCGGTGTCCACTAAGCGCCAGTTCTTGTAGCCAACGTTGAGCGTGGGAGTCGTGACGGTGCTGGTCACGTCGTACGTGCTTCGAGGACCGAGATAAACACCCCGGGCGGAAGCGGTGCTGCTCAGGATAGCGCCGGTGTTGGCGGCACTGATGGTCGTGGCGACGTTGCCGGCGATAGTCCTCCACGGCAGCATGACGGCGGCGTCGGAGCTGGACTTGAGCTGGCCGTTGATGAACAGCTGCGGCTCGGTGGCGGACAGGTGGACACCCAGCACAAACTCGGACGAGCCCACGACGGGGTTCACGGTCTCGGTGTACGATGTCCCGTTGAACATCAAGATGCGGCCCGATCGCCAGGCCCACACGCTGACGTACGCGCCGGCAGTGGCGGGGTCGCCGACGGTGAGCAGCTCCACCATGTCCTTGTTCGATTTGGTGGAGCCGCCGACGCCGCAGAGGAAAGGGGCCGTCATCGCGGTGCCGGTGCCCGTTCCGATCGACCCCCCGCGCTGGCTAGGGACGTGATGGGCTTCACGATGCCGGTCACCAGGACACCGGAGCCGTTGGCCGCGGACCCCCTGGTGATGGATGTCTTGCTGTAGTTGGATGTGAGATAACCGGCGGTGCCGTAGAACGTCTGGAAGTACCCCCCGAGTGGGTGGGAGCGGACATCGGAGCGCTAGTCGGTAGGCCTGTAGGAGCATTGTAGTAACGGGCGTAGTCCACCACGACCGACTGCAGACTCCCGGGATCGAGGTTGTTTCCGAGGCGGAGGTAGTTATTGGTGCTATTGATAATCGCGTTGGCAATGGCCTGTGGCGCGGTGACACCTGCAGCTGGGACGGCATTCGGTGTCAAATTAACTCCACTCCGTCGTACCAGAATTGAAACAGAGTGGCCGGGTCGTTCTGAGTCCCGCTCGCTGTAACGCGTTTCCGATACAGCTTGTACGTGTGGTAGTTGGTGTCATTGGGGGCGGTGACGTTCGTTCCCTTGACGGAGGTCGCGTAGGCGGTCAGGTTGGAGAACGGGATCGAAATAACCCTCGCAGTGGTTGAGGTACTGCTTCTGGCCTCGATGTACAGATACCACACGCTCGAGACGTACGTGCAATACATGGTGATGCGGTTACATACCCCGTTCAAGTCATCCCCGATGTCAAAAATGCAAAATTTGGTCGTGGGCACGCTAGATGCGTTTTTACGCTTGCCTCCACCACCCACGCGCCGTACCCGTCGTTGGATGTCCCGCAGTCTAGGTCTACCATCCGGGCAAAAATCGTGTTGGCCGCCGCCGCAGAGGCTGTCGGTATGGTAATCTCTCCGCCAACTGTGGAAACCGACGTGTACAATTCAGCACTCGAGCCTGGTCCCGTGCTGAATGTGGATGTGCCGCTGAATTGCCACTCCCCGAGCCAGATGTCTGTGCCGGTGTTGGTGAAGCCGTTCTTGAACCTCGCGTAATCCACCGTCACTGCCGCGGTAAGTGCCGGCCGCTGAGTGTTGCCGAGACGGAGCCAGTTTTGGGTGGTGCTCACGAGGGGTGCGTGGGACAACTTGGTGCCATTGTTGATTATGACCCCATTAGAGCCCGTGTTGACGTTGATCTGACGTCCATCCACCCAAAGGTTGAAGTAAGTGTTTTCAGTGCCCGGGGCAATTTCCCCCTGAGAGGCGCCAACCGCGATACGTGACAGGCGGTAGGTGTGGTAGTTGCCGTCGTTGGGATTGATTGCGGGGGCGGTCGCGAGTTGGTTGGTCGCGATGGGGATCAGCAAACTGTCATCGCCGGCTCCGGGACACTCCGTTCTCAGGCACAAACCATTCGAGCCGTTAAGAAAGAGTGCGACTTGGTTACCGCCGCCGCGCCAAGAAGTCTTGGCCCAGTTTAAAGAGGAGGACGTCGGAGGTGTTATTAACGGTCGTTTTCACTCTCGCCTCGACCGTCCATAGCCCCAGCCCGTTGTTTGCCGTGCCCGTGTCGAGGTCGGGTAGCTGCACATAAAAGGCGTTGGTGGCCGATCCTTGAGCTGGAACCTGCAGCGAACTATTGCCAACATAGCCCGTCTGTGGCGATATAGTAAACGCCCCGCTCGTCCCCGTGCCGGTGTTCGCTAGCGGATCCGTACCCGTCAGATCCCAGGTATCCAGCCACGTCTCGGAGGCCGCAGCCGATGTGGCGGAGTACGCCAGGTTCAGCGCCGACACAGAATCCACGGTCGAGAAGTTGGGCGTGGTTCCGGTGTAGGCGGACATGGGCCACATATTCGGCTCGGTCATGGCGGCCGGTGCGATGCCGGTCTTGGCAGGCAGCGAGCTGAGAAGGATGCTGGACCCCGGCGCCTTCCGCAGACTGGCGTCGATCGTCCGGGAGAGCATGAGCTGCCCGCCCTTCACCTGCCAGTAGGAGCCGGTGTGGTCGCCCTTCTCCTGTGTGGTTCCCTTCTGCCACGTGATCGAGCGGTCGCAAGGGACGTTGTTGACGGCGCCGTCGCCGAGGACGCTGACACCCGCCCCGTCGGTCACCGTGTTGGAGGGGGCGGTCACGGTCTCGATTCGGATGTCGTCGTACGAGACTGCGCAGGTGAACGTGTCCCGCCGAGAACGAAGGCGGGGGTGGCGAGAAGGTCGAGAAGAGCGATACCGTCGCCGGTGGTGCTGATACACCGCACACCGTCGACGAACAGCTCGAAGGTGGACATTGCGGTGGTGGCGTAGTAAGTCCTGCGCGCGACGACCTTGTACTTGATGTTGGCGATGGTGCCGTCCGTCCTGATGGGAGTCGACGAGGAGGTGCTGGTCACTCCGCCGCCGTTATCGATGGTGACGGTTCCAAACGAGCCGGATGCGGGCACGTTCAGCTTGCCGGCCAAGGGGCCGTACGAGAACAGTTTCTTGACAGACGACGCCGCACCTGGCACGCCGGCGAGAGAGACATTGAAGGTGATCTCAAACGACTCGAGGTTCTTGGGGAAGGGGGAGACCCAGCTGGCCGTGCCGTTCGCCGACACGTTGGCGGCCAGCAGCAGCTTGCCCGCCGTGACAGAGGCGTTAGTGGGGGCCATGACCACACCGGTCGTGCTGAGGTTGGAGTTGCCGTTGAAGGCCCACGCGACGGCCACCGTGTTCTTGGTGCCGGCGAGTCGCAGAGTCTTCTCGGTGACGACAGCCTCCTGCACGGTGGTGTTGACGGTCGTCAGCGTGCCGTCCACCTGCATGTTGCCGTTGACCTTGAGTGTCCCGCTCGCGGGGTTGAGGTAGAGGTCGCCGGTCTTGGTGGCAATCTTGCCGCCGTCGCCGTCCGTGGCGGTGAGCACCAGGTCGTTCATGACCGAGACGTTAGCCGCGGCGGACAGCGCGAGAGACGGGTTGGTGGTCGACACGCTCGAGTCGACGAACTTGACCTGCTCGACGGCGACGCTGCTGTCCGCTACACTGGTATCGCCCGTGATCCAGAGGTTGCCGCCGGTCGTGGAGTTGCCTACGCCCCTCTTGGCCGCGATGGTGGTGGCGTCGGTCGAGTACGCGTGCGCCTGCCGCGTTTCCGACAGCGCCGACACGCCCGAGACGGCGAGAGACGTGTCCTCGAGCGCGGCGGCCTGCACGACGATCTTGGTGGCGGGGTCGGCACCCGGTGTGGCGATGCTGGGTGCCAGGGTGATGCCAGACCCAGCTCCCAGCCGCACCTCACCGGTGGCGAGACGGTCGGCGGACACGCGCATCTGGGAGTCAGACTTGATCTCCATATCGTTTGCCCCCGAATCGATGAGACCGCGCCACGCGGTCTTGCTGGTGGAGTTGCCATCCGTGGACAAGAAGGTAGAGCCCGTGTCGCCGTACGCGAGACCCAGGGTGAACTCCTGGGTATCGGCAGCCCCCGCTCTCTCGGCACGGACGGCCAGGATGTCAGGCACAGGCACGGTGGTGGTGGTGAGTGCGGTCGTCGGGCGATGGGCCACAAACTTCGAGTCCTGCACGATCACCTCCTTCGCGGTGGATGCTGCCTGGAGAACGAGGTGGTTACTGGATGAAGCCAAGAGTGTGTTGGTCGCCTCGGTCGTCGACGTGTTCTTGGTGTAGTCCACCGTGGGGGCACTGCTGCTGCTGAGTGCGCCGTCGATAGCACCCATAACACGGAGGTTACCGTGCACGACGACCTCGTTGGTGGCCAGGTCGGTCGTCGGCAAAACGGTGGCGTCGACGGCGTTTCCATTGAGGACGTTGGGAACTAGGTCGATCTTGGTGTTGGACAGGATGGCAAATGAACTGGTTGGCTGAACGTCTGAGCTTACCTGCTCGGTGAGCACTTGCTTGAATCTGCCAGTTCCTAGGGTCGAAAGGGAGACGCTCATTGTGTTGTGGTGCGATACAATAGTGCGAGAAAAAACTTTATTAAAAATAGACGGGCTTAATCACCGAGTCACTCGGGAAGCTCGACGGGCGGCTTCTTGTAAATGTACGTGTACGCAAGAATGCCGGCGATCACGACGCCGGCGGTGAGGAATATCATGCCGCTATTGCGCGACTCCTCCTTGGCTATCTCGCGCATCTTCATCTCGAACAGCGTTTGCTGCCTCGCCAGCCGCTGGGCCTGGTCGGGCTGCGCGGGCCTCCTGGCAATGCCGCTCGGTGGCGGTGGGAACGATTGCGACGGGATGTTGATGGGCTCCCTCTCAATCTCGGCGGGGGGTCGCCCGTCCTGCTGTCCTTGCACGTGTTGTTGCGGCATGCTTTCTTCCTCGGCGATAGGGGAAAATGAGAACGCCTTTCCGAGCGGCGCGCCTCCACTCATGTCGGTGTGTGTACTCAATAGACAGTCCCGAGAATAGGGCGTGCGAAAGCGCGCCGCCTCAGGTGTCGATGTACTCCTCGATGGTGTCTGCGGCGGCGTCTAGCCGTTTTGACACCACCGTGTGTTTCTTGACCGCCAGGACGGGGGTCACCAGGTTTGCGTACACCCTC